>CM035412.1:75897978-75912978 GCA_020310875.1 Ceratopteris richardii | reverse complement strand
TTTTGAAGTGTTATTGACTTTTTTGACTAGAAATTAGGGTTTGACTTTTGAGGATCAATTTGAGGTTTTCAGGTCAAGTCTCATATATGGTTTGCTAGCTCTCTCCAAGTATGCTACGAATATGTGATTCTTTTCTAAAAGCCCTCAATGTCATTTTTTGACCCTTTTTTTTGGATCATTTTTTACTTAATTAAAAAATTGACATCTGAATACCCCCCCCCCCCCCCCCCCCCCCCCCCCCGGTCCCCCGAGGACTAATTCTATGCAGTATAAGAATTATAAGTAGTTAGAAAGATTTTGAGAATCTTTCCAATCTTCCCGTTTTGACAAACTTCCTGTCAAGTATAAGCCTCCCAACTGGTAAGTACTTCAAAGTGACTTGAAGTAGCATTCTTCTTTTGCAATCTGAAGTCCAAAGGTATATCCAAAATATGAATTCCGTAGATCTTTGGAACTTGTACATGTAACACGGTTTTCTGAATTTCATGTAGACACTTCTTTCACTGAAGTTCAAGACATCTTGGACTTTGAAATGTTTCAAAATGTTGCTTCAATTTTCAAATCTAGAACGGGATTTCTACAAGATTTGGTCCAGATCCTCTCAAGAAGCTATTTGAGTGTGTCTTCCACAAAGGATGAACTTGATGAATAACTGTGCACGTCTTTCAATTATTGAAATCCAACCGTAAAATTCATTTTCTTTTTCTTCAAGAATACCTATATTTGTTCTTGTCTTTTCGATAAAATATTTAAAAAGATGTCATCAGTTGTTATATCACAAATGAGAAAGTCATTCATTTTCTTCATTTATAGAGGTTTAAGTTCAAGAATTCTAGGCGTTAATGAAACATAAGGATTAGAGAGTGAACAAGTGCAAGTGAATCATGTGAAACAAGAGTTCGGAAATTACAAGATGTAAATGGACTTTGTTCTCCTCTTTTGCTAGTAGCATCTCATACCACCCTATATGAGAGGGTAGATAGCCTGTCATGAGCAGAGAGATGCTCTAACACCAATGTCAACCCCTTCCAAGATCCCCGTTCTGTCAAGACAAAGCATGCACCTTATTCACAAAACATATGAGGATGGAGATAAGACTCACTTTCCAGCCATAGAGCCATAGGGGTGCTCCCCCAAGCTTGGGAGTTTGCAGCTACACACAATTGGCCATCATATAAGAGCTGGTGTTCCAGCCACCATGCCCATACTAGAGCAGTAGCCTTACAAATTTCACACTAAATGGTCCTTTCCCACTCAGCGGGACACTAGCTACAGGCGCCCACCCAAATTTCCCAGGGAAGTGGGGATATAATAGCTGTGTACGTGGGAGACGGAATTAAAGAGAAGATCATGAAGGGATCTTCAAGGAGCTTGAAAGGGCATGGTGATTATCATCATACCACAAACAACAGCCATGCAGCTTATTTTAAACTGTTTGTTGGAGGCAAATTGACTAAGAGAAAACAGAGGCAGCAATGTACTTACAAATTGCACATACCATCCATCCCCCGGGCCTTCCCCCTGGGGGGGCATCTCCCCCTTTTTCCACCCCCTTCCGTTCTATCTGTTTGCCTGTCTCCCTGTCCTTCTCAAAATTAAAAAGCCTAGATGTATGACATGTGTAAGTGAGGATTGATCCTCGGTTATTGTTTGTTGCCAAAGCATCAAATTGGCCATGCAAGAATTCAGGTCTAAAAGTTTTTTAATCAGAGGTTATATTGGTGGGATTGGTTTGAGGAGTTTTTGTTCCTCAATACTTAGCAAATACAACGATGTGAATATGTATCATAATCTAGAAAGGTTCTCACCTATATCACAGAAATGTACGATTGATGCTTCAAATTACTGTCCATTCTGCATTTATCCAAGTTTCTTTACTTGTGGCCTGTGGCTTAACAGGATTGGAGCTTAAACTCACCTTTGGATTTAATTTCATATTGAATTGTAACTTTCCATATAAATGGCCATCTAACTTAAAGCGTAGTGATATTTGGGAAATGTTCCCCAAAGCTATCACCTTTGCCATGCAGTTTCACTACATATTTCCAAGACCTTGGGGGGAATATTCAGAATCAATTCAAATTAAAGAGGGAGATGTATTACATATGTATTAAGTGTATCTGCACAAGAACATTCCCTCGCAGAGAACATCCCCTCACAGTTTTTATTTTCCTTTTTTCTGCAAATACCAAAAGTGAGGAAGCTGAAGTATCAATTTAATTCCTGGATTCTAAATAGCAGAGCTCTCTAGCTCAAAGGTGGTTTTTCTTTGTGTCAACTGTTTGTGCTCCACGGTCAAGGAGTTTCAAGGATCCAAAACTAATCGATTGTCACATCTCTTGATTGCCTTCGAATATAGGACATATGAACATGGAATCAACTAACATGAAATGGAAACACCGAAATTTAGAAATTTTACTGTTTTGGCCAGTAAAGCTCTTCTGAATTCTCTCCTTGCTCATCTTTCGGCTAATTATTCTAGGGCGATAAGCAGATTTTTTGTAATTTTCAGAAGAAGCCCTTTTTCATTCCACTGGCCCTGTATAATCAGATTTTATACAAGTTGACCCATCTCTTAGGGCTATACCATATGTGAGAGTGAAGGCTGGTTAAGTGCTTACCAAGCCTTGCATTTGAATCACATTTGCATTCTCTTTGTCAGCACGTAGCACAAAGTTTTCCCTCTCAATCCATAGGAAAGGTAAATTTCCTACCTACCCTACCCCACCACCCAACCCCCCCTGGGTTTGAGGCATCGAAATTTTTGCAGCCTCCCCATTTTCCTTCCATGCCCAATGCCCATGAACCAAACAACGACAACACCAACACCAACACCAACACCAACACCAACACCAACACCAATACCAACAACACCAACAACAAAAAGCTTCAAACTGAAGTGGAAAATTTATTTAGCCATTTTTATCATATTTTTTCATGTTTATTCATTTGAAGGTTTCTTTCGCACTGCAGTTGTGTGCTGAACTACTTACGGAGACTGGCCAGGCAATCAAAATATCTCATCGTCCATGCATTCTTCAATTTCATAGCTTTCCAGTTCGTATGCTAAAGAACTTTTTGATCAGTCTTCCATCATTGGTTGGTATATTTACCGAGTCACAGGATCTCGTGGTTGATTTGATGGAGTTTGAGCAACAGCATGCAGTTGCAAATTTTTTGAAGATTCTAGTGCAGCCAAAAGCTGGAATACCTCCAGCACAAGGAATTCCAGAAATATACTCTGCTTATGTGCAGATCAAATCACACCTTCCTTGGTTGAAGAATACCCTATGGAGATTGAAGTGGGCACTGTACTTATGGATTGGTTTCATGCTCTATGCCTTTCAGATCATCATTGTCTTGTGTTGCTGCAGACGAGCCCTTTTTCCTAAAAAGTTGATCACCTGTATAACAGAAGCAAAAGCTGGAGGAACCAGGCAACTTGTTGGGAAAGAGGACAATCAGGTTGATAATGAATTGGAAAAGAAAGGGACAAATAATCATTACCCTCAGGATGAACAGAGTCCTGTATCAAGATCAGCAACTGATGGGCAACAATGTGAGTCAAGCAATGAAGGAGATATTAGGATTTAATTATTCTGTTTGGAAACTGTTTTGATGAAACAAGATGTCTTTGAAAACAAGTCAGAGTCCAAGTTTGTGATCCTAATGCGGATTTCTATTAGGACTGCTAAGGGTCATTTTTTCCAATACAGTTTTCCTGCCAGACTTCATTGTGTCAGCATAGCATAGAATGTATTAGACTGTTGGAAATTGTAGATATTTGTGTTCACTCATCTCAATAATTCTGTACGTTTAGAGGGATCGTGAAACCATGGATTGTGAGATTAACAAATCTATCGCCATATGTATTTAATTTGATCACTCTCAAGCAGTGTGGGACAGTTATTGTTTTGTGCATTAGGATTTCTCATATGGTATCTTGAAAAATCTGAAAACTTTGTTATCATTATGCTCTCTTTCTGGTGAACTACTAAATACAGTTTGTATTAACATGAAACTTCACGGACATGTGGATAAATATCTTTTGGTTGAATCAGGCCTTGTCCTTCTAAAATCTGATTGTCTGCTCCTCAGCATCGCAGTATCAATCGTCGGGCCGTACGGGGCCGGGGGATGCACTATGGAGGAAAACGGCCGGCGTGACTGTAAGCCGCTATGTGCGCCGCACATCCGTGCCAATGTGCAAAACGAAGTGTGGGCCACCGATAGGCTCGGTTTCATGCGGCCGATGGGTGTGTGGCCTTGCCCTCCCATCCATGCCTTGAGATGTGTCGCTCGCGGGTCCCTTCATGGCCGGGGCAAAGTTGGAAGTAAGCCGTAGGCGGTGTTTGGCCTTGCCCTCCCATCCGTGCCTTGTGTGTGTGGGTGCCGCCCGTGGGTTCCCTTTGTGGTCGGGGCAAAATTACAAGTGAAGTCAGCCGGCGGGTGTGTGGCCTAGCCCTTGCGTCCGCGCCTTGGATGGACATCGCTTGCGGGTCCCTTCGTGGCCGGGGCAAAGTTGGAAATACAACGGTCAGCGTGAATGTAAGACGCTCTATGTGCCGCACGTCAGTGCCTTTGAGCGCAACGACAAAGGGCTGCCGATAGGCCCATTTTCAAGAAGAAACGATCGACGTGACTCTAAACTACTTGTGCCGCACGTCCGTGCCTATGTGTTGAACGCCGCATGGCCGCGGATAGGCCCATTTTTCAACCGGTCGGCATGCGTAAATCGTGTCATGGCTAAGTCACATGAATGCGCCGTAAGTCGTAGTGCCGTAAGTCGTTGCAAAGCGATGGGTTGCCTTGATCGCTGTAAGCCACACGTGATGTTGGTCACAATGATGCGTGGTGTGTTCGCACCGTTTTTTATGCAACGTAACGTTGTGGGCCTTTGATGGCCCCCTTCTCTCATGTGGGAATTACCTTGGATGGGCACTTGCCGTTCGGGCTTCGCTGCATCTTGATAATTACGGAACGTCGGAATGGAAACAACGCGTGTGTGTGGAGTGGTAATGAGGCCCTCCCATCACAAATCGGGCTTGAACCCAAAAGATCATATCCGCCGAGGACGGGGCAAAATAATAACTTAGAACCGGTTCAGGGCCTTGGTGTTTCACTTTGGCTCCGACCTTGAGCGGAATGGCCCACTCAGCCCTTTTGACAGCAAAGGGCAAAACGGATGACCAGTCGTGAATTGACTTAGAGGGACTGACCATCCTTTTGACGATAGGATCTTCTCGGAAGTCCTTGGACGTAATCGGCACATTCGGCCTAACAAGAGGCAATCGTGCCATGACCCAAACTGCGAGGTCCCGCCCTTATGCAAGATCTGGCTCATGTGGAGCTTGGCTTGTCCCGATGCAGCTTGTGTGGGGCAAGCCGTCCCTTCTTTTAGTCCCTTTGCTTCGAACCAAACCTGCGGTGTTAGGTTCGCACCTCTCTTCCATTAGGTAAAGTTTCCCTTAGATATGCATTCACACGACAATCCATGGTACTAAGGACACTTCCCCAAATTCGAGGGTAAGAACACCATACAGAGTCTCACAAAGGCATCACTTTGTCACCCTTTTGACTTCACTGCAAACGGGAATCATTCTAGGGCTTGTATGTGGACTTCACGAGGACGCGAAGTCTATCGGAGAGGGGGTGGATGTCATGCCCCTTTGCTTGCCTCCTTGGAGGGGGGGGGAGAGAGAGAGAGAGGGGGGGGGGGGGGGGGGGGGGGGGAGGGGGGAGAGAGAGAGAGAGAGAGAGAGAGAGAGAGAGAGAGAGAGAGAGAGAGAGAGAGAGAGAGAGAGAGAGAGAGAGAGAGAGAGAGAGAGAGAGAGAGAGAGAGAGAGAGAGAGAGAGAGAGAGAGAGAGAGAGAGAGAGAGAGAGAGAGAGAGAGAGAGAGAGTTATATTCCAGAGATGTACATGCTTGGAGGAACGAGAAGTTCCTTGCTCGGGGGATAGCCAAGGCCAAAAGCCAGAGAGTTCATACGAGGACCTACTCATGATGGCCAGATGAGTAGAGGGACCTTAGAGAGAACTCTAGATGGTGACTAGGCAAGGGCTATAAATAGGCTGGGAGGTGAGTCCCAGGCATGTCATTCTCCACTTCTTACATTTGGTATCAGAGCTTAGGTTGAGAGATCTTGGGAGAGCTTGATGGAGATGGAGAATTGGTGAGTTCATGAGCTTCTTCTATGAAGACTTCTTTTTCGTGGAGAAAAGTTTCGTCATCTTCGAGCACAAAAAATGAAATCGGGGGTTTGCGTTGAGCTCGGGATCTCTCCCATGGCTGGCGTCACTGTTTCAACAGCAAAACAAAAGATCTTATTCAAATTCGTGAACAACTACACACATAGCTTTACCGGCGAAGTATAATAACCACTAAGCTAGAGCAGCTCGCTGAATTATGCTCCACGTTCATATATACATTTGTATTTTTTGCTGCGCACGGCTGAAATAGAGAAAGGTAGAGGAGAAAAAAACAAAGAGAAAGAGAAGGAGAGAGAAAAAGAAGGAAAAGAGAGAGAGAGAAAGAAAGAGGAGAAAGAGAAAGAAAGAAAGAGGAGAAAGAGAAGAGTAGATAGAGAGAGAAGGAAGTAGGAAAAGAGAGATAAGAAGAGAGAAAGAAATAGAGAGGAAGTAGAAAGAGAGAGAAGAGAAAGAGAAAGAGATAGAAAGAAAGGATGAATGAAAAAAATTAGGAAAGAGAGATAGAGAGAAAGAGATGAAAGCATGTGAAGAAGAAAGAGAAAAGATGAAAGAAGAGAAAGAGAGAAGAAGAAGGAGATCTTGAGTGAGAAGATTAAAATGAAGATTAAAGAGAGAAAAAAGAGTAGAAAGAGAGAGAAGAGTAAAGAAAGAGGAAAAATAAAATAAAAGGTAGGAAGTAAGAGGGAAAAAAAAGCAAGATTAGCATACATACCTCCACTTAAATGGCCATAACTCTCTCATATAGTACCCAATATCCAATTCCACTTGGGATAGAAAGTAGACTCCAAGCGCTTTCCAATAAATGGCTGGAAGCTATTATTGGATAATCATAAACCACCTGTAGAGAGCATTTAATTCTCTGCATATCATCTCAAGGAGGTATGCTGCCCACTCACCTAGCTTCATTATTTTGGCCATAACTTCCTCATAGAATATCCAAATCAAGAAATTTAACTTGATCTAGATTCTACACTTCAAGACCTTTCTTTTGACTTTCATAATCCATATTTGGACCATTGGAAGCCATCTCTGCACAAGCGTTTAGATGGCTGTTGACTTGCGAGGAATTCAGGAACACTTCATGATTTCATTACATTATTTATGTTTGTGAGTACTCACCGAGTTATTCTTATCATTTTTGAGAGAAGTGCTCGACTTTAATCTCATACATGCATCTATGTGTAGTATAAAGTTGGTGGTATGGGACATCAAACTTTGTATTCTACCTAGGTGTGGGACAGATGGTATGGGAGAGAAGTCTCAGAGATTATATTTTGATATGATTTGGAGTCCATTTATATGATCTTATGGTATCATCTTATTATTAGACAACCGAGGGGAAGTTGAGACAGTCACTTTGTATGTGATCGCAAACAAGGCAAGTCTGCAGGCTAGTAGCCTAGAAGCAGAAAAGGCAAGGTTTGCACATAAGAACTATGAATAGGCAATTGCATTGAGAAGAAATTCACAGAATACGTACTACTTTATTTGATATGCCTGAGAATAGGCCATGGTTCATACATAGTGTGTATGAAGTGAGCTAGATGCTTAGCCTAGTGGGCTATGAGTGTGCACACATCTACTTACCATTTTTCAGTATGTCTAGTGGACTCATATTATGGTTCTCATTATATCTGGGAGTGCCAGATTATCACAGTAGTTTGCTTGAGACACCTCATTCCTAGTTAGGAATGATTTGATCATGGTGATGATAAGATGGTGGATATCTGGGAGTGCCAGATTATTACAGTAGTTTACTTGAGACACCTTATTTCTAATTAGGAATGATTTGATCATAGTGATGATCAGATGGTGCTCATGGATAAAGCAAGTTTCATCCACTTGGAACATCTTGCATGTTATTATTGAGAAGGAAGTGGTAGTTCCACTAATTGCTATACTTTCTTAGCACGTCTTCACTTGGCACGATGGACTTAGTTCTAGAGAGTGGATTGGGATTTACTTTATATGAGATATATTTTGGTCCATAGTTGGGATTATTATATATGAGAGATTGAGATTTTGATCCATAGTTTGGATTATTATATATGATAGATTGAGATTGGATCCATTGTTTGGATGTGACTGATTGAGATCTTAGTCCATAGTTTGGATGTGACAGATTGATATCTTGGTCCATAGTCTGGATCATTGATAGATTGTCATATTGATATCTTGGTCCATAGTCTAGATCATTAATATCATTGACATATTGATATCTTGGTCCATAGTCTGGATCATTGAGTTTGGATCATGATGAGATTTTATTGAGTTTTATTTCATTACAGTGAGTAAATCAAGTAGATTTGCTTGAGCTTAGAGATGAAGCATTATTTGTAAAAGATTTCCATTTATCTTTGATAGTTTTCCATAGAGATTTGGTACATAGTCACATTGTTTTGAATTAGCATAATAGTTTTCATTACTCTAGTGGAGTAAGTGGTTTTGCAGGATTATATCTTATGACTAACTATCAGCGGGTATTCCATGGAGACAAGGGCAAGCTTCCGAGGTCTCTACAGGTGACAAGCCGTCACAAGTTAGTGGTCAAGGTCTAGGCATAAGGAGTCCGAGGATATTTCGAGTACTTATGCTGCGCACATATGGACTCATTGGGCCTCAGAAGGATTCCTACAGTATGCCCAAGGCAAGGACTACTATTTGTTGGTGGAAATGCTAGATATAAAGCACAGAGACTAGTTGTCTACTTTTTGAGCATCTAGTATTTTAGACACCTGCCACACTCTACTTTTATTATTTGGAATCATAGATGTTGACCAGTTTTATAGCTCCTTCTATATCATTGAGGACAATGATCTTTAGAAGGGGGAGAGAGTGTTATATTCTAGAGATGTACATGCTTGGAGGAACGAGAAGTTCCTTGCTCGGGGGATAGCCAAGGCCAAAAGCCAGAGAGTTCATACGAGGACCTACTCATGATGGCCAGATGAGTAGAGGGACCTTAGAGAGAACTCTAGATGGTGACTAGGCAAGGGCTATAAATAGGCTGGGAGGTGAGTCCCAGGCATGTCATTTTCCACTTCTTACACAGAGAGAGAGAGAGAGAGAGAGAGAGAGAGAGAGAGAGAGAGAGAGAGAGAGAGAGAGAGAGAGAGAGAGAGAGAGAGAGAGAGAGAGAGAGAGAGAGAGAGAGAGAGAGAGAGAGAGAGAGAGAGAGAGAGAGAGAGAGAGAGAGAGAGAGAGAGAGAGAGAGAGAGAGAGAGAGAGAGGGGGAGGGAGGGAGGGAGGAAGGAAAAAAAGGGAGGGGGGGGGGAGGGAGGGAGGGAGGGAGGAAGGGGGGGGGGGGGGAGGGAGGGGGGGAGGGAGGGAGAGAGAGAGAGAGAGAGAGAGAGAGAGAGAGAGAGAGAGAGAGAGAGAGAGAGAGAGAGAGAGAGAGAGAGAGAGAGAGAGAGAGAGAGAGAGAGAGAGAGAGAGAGAGAGAGAGAGAGAGAGAGAGGGAGGGAGGGAGGGAAGGGGGGGGGGGGGAGGGAGGGAGGGAGAGGGAGGGGGAGAGAGAGAGAGGGGGAGGGGGAGAGAGAGAGAGGGAGGGGGGGGGGAGAGAGAGAGAGAGAGAGAGAGAGAGAGAGAGAGAGAGAGAGAGAGAGAGAGAGAGAGAGAGAGAGAGAGAGAGAGAGAGAGAGAGAGAGAGAGAGAGAGAGAGAGAGAGAGAGAGAGAGAGAGAGAGAGAGAGAGAGAGAGAGAGAGAGAGAGAGAGAGAGAGAGAGAGAGAGAAAGAAAGAAAGAAAGAAAGTGTTTTTACGTCTATTAGGAGGCCGAACTCGGCCTATGAGACAAATCGATGTACATGGGTGTATCTTCTGTCAATCAGAAAAGATAAAAGTGCTGAAAAGAAACTGGTTAAGCTGATATAGATCTCCGTAGTATGCATGTGGGGATACCCATGAAAGTGGTGGGGGGTGTATGGAGTGCGATATCTATGATAGTCTATATGCAAAAGGGTAGTACAACAACCATGAGAATGCATCTAAAACGACTAACTAGCTCCATCCTGTGCTAATGGGTGGGATGTAATATGTGATACATAGGTGGAGGTGGAGTCAGGGCCACCCTGATGGCTGCAACGGGATCGGCCATCATCTGGGATCGTCTCTCCTCCATGGCGCGATGGTCACAAGCCTGGATCTCCGCAATCTGGTGTCGGTGAAGTCTCTGGGCCCGATATCCTATAGCACGGGGTCGTCTCCTAGCTCGAGATACCTGAGCCTGCTGAAGAGTCACCCCGCTCGGTATGTGGGCTGAGGGGGGGAGGGCTGCAGCACGTCGTGGAATAAAGAAGTCAGTGAGCTGACTCTGTCTCCCTCCTGTATGGAGTGCTACAGTAGGCTGGAGTAGGGAATCTCTGTGACTCTGTATCTCTAGTAAGAATCGCCCGAACTGTCGCTGGTCTCTAGAGTCCATGATCTCTCGGAGGGTGGGCTGCCCTGCAAACAGAGTCTCGTATCTGCCTCTGATGTCATCATATGCGCTACATCTGCATACAAAGTGCTCCTCATCCTCCATCTCTACTCTGCATACTCTGCATATCCGCTCCTCTCTGGGAATGTCTGCGGCTCTGCCCGTCTCAATCTCGAGTCGGTGTGATGAGACTCTCAGCTGGCCAATCGCTACCCTCAAGCTATGAGGCATGTGAGTATCCATGTAGCGTGGTCGCTGGATGAAACCGTCAGCTAGTATGTCTATGAACTGGTCTCGATAGTGCGATAGTCTCGATCCCATGTGTGCTGTGTGCCATGTCTGACTAATGTAGAGCTGCCAGAGATCCTGTCTGAGCACAACATTCCTCTCACGACGAGAGAGGTGGATGTGAGGTGAGTCTGGGTCATACTGAAAAGGCGGCAATCTGTCCATATCAAGTCCATGACTATCAAACCAGACTCTAACCTGAGTGTACCAAGCTCTCTCATATCCTAACTCTGATATCTGTATAGATGCCTCAAGAGCTCTGTGTGTGAGTCTATCTGTAGGGAGGTCCCTAATCCTCTGAATAAAGCAGATAGTCTGGAATAGTGCCTCTACTGCCATGGGTGGTGCAGCTAGCTCTGCCCTGATGATGTCATGTGGCACCGACTGTTTCCCACGAAATAATCGCGAGATCATACGTACCTGTGGCCTCTCGATCGCACTCCACTGGGTGACTGTGAGACCTGGGGCCCAAACCGTCGCAGCATACATCATAGCTGGTCTGACCAGTGTGTCAAATAGCCAGCCCTTCGTGCGGGGCTCCTGGAAGTGTGCTTGGTGACATCTCCGTTCTAACATGGCTAAAGCTGCATATCCACGTGTGAGTCTATCGGTGGCTGCCTGTCTCATGCTGAAGGGGCCAGGCAAGCTCGTGAATGTGACTCCGAGATAGACATAGGAAGTGGCCACCTCAATCTGTCCACCACCAGCTCTGAATCCTGCTCCATTCCTCACCATGGGGGAGGTGTGGAAGATCATGACCTTGGTCTTGCCAAGGTTTACTGTCAAGCCCCTCTGTGTACAAAACTCATCCAGGGCCTCAAGGTGGCGCTGTAATCCCTCGGGTGACTCTGAAATCAAGACAATGTCATCGGCATATAATAAAATGTGGACATGTGTACCTGCGAGGTCTGCACCCTCTCCTCCAGCTCGGAGAATGTAGTCCTCAATCTCGTCAATGTAGAGACCAAATAGAGTGGGAGAGAGTGGGCAGCCTTGCTTAACACCGATGGTGCTAGCAATGGCCTCAGACATACCTCCTGGACACCGTACCCTCCCAGTCACCTGCTCATAGAGTGCATAGATGGCCCAAATCATCCCTGATGGTACTCCCAAGCTCTGGAGGCGTTGGAAGAGCCTCTCGCGCGGCACTGTATCAAAAGCTTTGCGGAAGTCCACAAAGCAGCAATATAGCCTCTTCTTCCGCACCCTTGCCCCATCAATGAGGCAGCGCAGAATGAAGATGTGATCAATAGTAGAGAAAGCTCGTCGAAAACCTGCCTGGCCTCGTGCTCGTAGCCCCTCAGTCTCTGCATATGAACTGAGCTCTGCCTCAAGTATGGCACCGTATAGTTTGGCCATGGTGTGGCCAATCATGATGGTCCTGTAGTTCCCTGGATCCAGGGTGTCGCCAGATTTGTGGATAGGCACAATGGTGTGCCTAGTCCACTCCTCTGGGAAGCCCTCTCCTATAGCCCGGTTGAAGACATGTGCAATCAACGGGGCTATAGTGGAGGCTGCATATATGAGATGCTCGCTCTTCAGTCCTGCGTGGTCTGTCGAACGTCCATGTCGAAGTCGTCGTATGGCCCTCTTTGCTGTGAAGAGAGAAGAACTAGTAGGGCGAGGCTCAAGTGGCTGGGGAATGGGAGGCTGCCTAGGTACCTCATATAACCTCTGAGCATAAT
Source organism: Ceratopteris richardii (assembly GCA_020310875.1). Classification (NCBI taxonomy): domain Eukaryota; kingdom Viridiplantae; phylum Streptophyta; class Polypodiopsida; order Polypodiales; family Pteridaceae; genus Ceratopteris; species Ceratopteris richardii. The sequence goes on along the minus strand of CM035412.1, from coordinate 75,900,380 downwards.
CATGCCATGTGTGTGGGTCTCCAATAGGTGTGGTCGGGCGTGGCTCTCGTAGGCTGCGCCATGCTGCAGCACTGTCCATACTCATAAAGAGATGGTATAGCTCAAGCTCCTGTGCCTCCTCAAAGGCTCGCCTCTTTCGACGTGTGAGAGTCTTCATCTGTCCCTTGGCCTCTCTCTCTGTGATCTCTCCCAATGCTCGCTGAGCTCGTAGTCGGCGGTAAAGATCTCTGCAATCCTCATCATACCAACGATGTTGTGGCATAGTCCCGGGAGGAGGTGTGTGACGAGAATGGATGGTGTGTGGGAAGGAGCTGATGGCTGATGTCTGAAGAACTGATGCTATCTGAGAGGTGAGTAGGGATAGTGGAGTGTCAGGATGAAGTAAGAGAAGACCCTGCTCGACTCGAGCCGCATATATGTGAGCTAGCTCGTGTGTGAAGTGGATGGTGGTGTGTGGGATGCGTGCTGCGGGTATGCGTGTAGGGGTGTCTCCCTTCAGGGAGAGTGCGAGGTATGTGTGATCGGCCCCAATGGGTATGGGTGGGATGGTGAATGAGGTAAGTAGGTGGATGGCCTCTCTGGACCCCATGACGTAATCTACTGTACTTCCCCCACCATCTGTGACTGAGTGTGGTATGCATGTCAATCCTCCTGAGGTAGGCCACTGAGTCATCCCGTTATAGATAACGAGATTATGTCGAGAGCCTAGTCTGAGTAGGTGAGTGCCATAGTGAGTGTGTGTAGGGTCAGCTGAAGCTCGAGCTGTAGACTCATCCTCTATGGTATGTAGTATCTCCGGGTCTTCTGGGTCAAATATCTCACACTGATCATTGCCCGTCCTGGCATTGAAGTCTCCCATAAGGAAGACTTCCCCTAATGCAGAGTACTCTGTAATCTCTTCTGACAAGCAAGTGTATGGTGAGTCCTCCTCTCGATCTATGATAGCAAAACGCGAGCTAGAAGGAGCAAAGTAGCATAATGCTATGAAGATGATCCGCTCCTGCGAGAGCTGGAGTCGAATCCAAAGATATCTGGCCTGTGAATCACGTGCGACTATCTGTATCCTGCTCTGAAGTCCATCTCTAAAGAGTATGGCTACTCCTCCTGATCCTCGGGTGGTGTGCTGACGTGTACACTCTCTGTATGTGGACTCCCACTGAAAACCGTGGACACGAGGTAGGCCCCGGTTCGGGCTCTCATGTGTCTCTGTGAGCATAATGATGTCTTTGTCTTTGCGCACCTCTTCCAATCTCTCTGGGTGTGTCCATAGATCTCCATTGCAGTTCCAAACTGCAAGGTGTATCTCCTCGAGTGTCTCACAGGCCGCGAATCCCTATGGGATGGCCTTGCCATCAATGATGACACGACCATCTCTGTATGAAGCCTTCTTTCCTTCTTTGCGAGCTTGATGTACTCTCGGCATGCATGCACGACGGTGTGCTACCTGCATGGGTGTGAGATCATCGTCAAGGTAGATGGGGGGGCCATCAAGTGCTCTCAAAATCACCCTCCTGCGTAGGAAAGTAGATCTTATATCTTCGGAAGGGAAGTGTAGAATGAGAGCTCTCTTCTTCGTGGGGTCTCGTCCCGTTCTCCAAGACTTGATGAATGGGGGGGACTCCTCTTTGTAGCCGAGTATCTTGCATAGTGTTTTCCCATCGGACTCGGGGGTAGAGCCTTCTTTTTCTTCAATGCCCGTGATGCGTACATTGAGACGGCGGGCATGTCTCATCTTTTCTTCCTCAATAGTGGTGTGCACGATGAGGGCTTCTTCCTTTTGTGCTTTCTCTTTGGCTTCTTTTTTGATGTTCTTCTTCACTATGTCGATCCACCCTTCTTTGGTAGCTTCTAATTTGTTTTCCATGCTCTCGGTCAAGGATTTGGTGAGTTCTTCTTTGAGAGCTTCTGTCTTGTTCATATTAATCTCTCCCTCTTCGGGTGTAAGAGAGACCATTGAAGCTTTGAGGAGCTCCAATTCCTCTTTCATGTTTGCCCTCTCCTTAGTCCATTCTTCTTTCTCTTTTTGCCATGCTTCCCTCTCCTTATGATATGTTTCTACTTCCTTCTCGAGCTTTGAGAGGCGGCTGATGATGGCCGTGATAGTGGAGTCCACCATCTTCTTGTTTTCTTTGATAGCTATGGTCAGTTTGTCCTCCATTTTTGTCAAATCGTCCTTCTTAGCCGTAGCGCTCATTGCATTCGAAGATGAAAGAATGCTCAGAGTACTGAGCCTAAAGACTTGCGATGAAGACGGGAGCGCGCCCGATGCGCGATGGAGCAAGGGTGGGAGTGGCTAATAACTGTAGGAAACAGTTATTAGTCCGGGGCAGGGACACACTTCAGAGAGCAAGGTCGGGTTAGGTTTTTTGGGGCAAGGTCGGGTTTGGGGTTAGGGTTAGGGT
>CM035412.1:75865478-75892978 GCA_020310875.1 Ceratopteris richardii | reverse complement strand
GGGCTGTTTTTGGAGGATTACTTCAGCCCGGAGCAAAGCTGAAGCAAATTTTGTGCTTTTTAGAGAGTTTCATCGCGAAGAATCTCTTTTATTCTTCTTTCTGTATCCCCACAGGTCTTTTTCAGCATCCACATTGCTGATTTTTTCATCTACAGGTCTTTTGTGGCAGAAATTCTCTCATTTTTCAAGTGGGAGGACATGCACAAAGATTGAGGAAGTGCATACTTGCTGGAAACTTATTACAGTAGGTCATTTCTCTGATTTTACAGGTCATATTGCTGCAAAAAATTGGGGCTTTTGTGAAAACGAGCACCCATTGCCTTGGTTTTACATCTATGTATGCCTTTTGTGGTTGAAAAACAACAAATTTGTTGTTTTTGATGCAATTACAGCTTGCTGGAATTTTCTGAAATTTTCTGCAGAAAATTTCAGAAATTGTTTTTTTGCAAGTTTTGAACAGTTTTTGGGCTTAATTTCTCAGCTATAGTCTCCTAAGGTAATTGTGCACAGGACAGCAGGTGGATTTTACCTTTTTGGTGAAATTTTGAAGCTCTTAGTGTGCAAACATGGCCTCTACCTCCTCTGATGTCAAAAGCTTGTTTGAGATCAAGAGATTTGAAGGTAATGGTTTCGATTTGTGGAAAGAGAGAATGTTGGGCATCCTCTTTCTTAAAGATTGTGAAGGGGCTCTTGAGGAAGTCAAGCTTGAAGATATGACAGATGCAGCATGGATGAACCTAAACAAGAAGGCCATCACTTACATCAAGATGGCTGTATCAGATGAAATCTTAGTGGATTTGAAAGGCCTTACAACTGCTTTTGAGGTATGTGAGAAGCTGAAAGCCACTTATGAAAATACCACGCCTGTAAATCAAGTGCATCTTATGCGTAAGCTAGTGTGTATGCAGCTTGATGAGTCAAAAAGTGCGGCTGAGCACTTATCTTTGTTTACAGGTACTCTTTCACAATTGCAGGACTCTGGATTACCTCCATTTGATGATAAGCTTAAGGCCATCTTCTTGTTGATGACCTTACCTGATTCGTGGGAAACATTGGTTGTTTCACTTTCGAATAGCCCCAGTCTTACCTTTGATGGTGTAAGGGGTTCTATTTTGAATGAGGAAATCAGGAGGAAAGCTAGTGGAGAGGGCAGTGGTTCAGCCAATGTGGCTAGAAGAAGAACAGAAAAGAAAAGTGGAAATGTACAGAGGAACAGGAGCAAAAGCAAAGGCAAGGCTGAAGTGACTTGTTATCAATGTGGTAGGAAAGGTCACAAGAAGCCTGATTGCAGATTCTATAAAGCTGAACTAGAAAGAAAGAAGAACACAGGTGACAGGAAGAAAAAGGACACCAAGAATGAAGCACATGATACCTCAAAGGACAAAGACAAAGAGAAGGCCAATGTGGCCTCTAGTGTCATCATTGAGGAGCTATCAGATGCAGAAGATATACTTTGTGCTACTATGGAAGCAGAGCATGCTGAAGTTATTGATCCTTCTATTAATATTCATGCACAAGATATGCAGATCACAAAGAGGGATTTGATTGATGCCTTGCTTACTGTGAATGATGCTTTGTCACAAACATGGATTGTAGATTCAGGTGCATCGTTTCATGTAACTCCTATTAAGGAGTGTTACACTACCTTTCATGCAGGCAGCCATGGACATGTATATCTTGGAAATAACCATGCTTGTTCAATTGAAGGTATTGGCACAGTGCATCTCACAGTGGATGGTACCAATGAGCTGGTTTTGCATGATGTAAGGTATGTACCAAGCATCAAGAAAAGCTTATTGTCTGTTGGGCAAATGGATATGCATGGATATAGTACCCTCTTTGAGAAGGGGTCATGGAAGCTTATCAAAGGCTCTAGGCTGATTGTTAAAGGTACAAAGAAAGGGACTCTTTATTGCTTGCATGGTAAAGCCTTGCTGGGCAAGTTTATTGCTTTGGCTGAAATCCATTCACATATGGAATTATGGCATAAAAGGCTTGGTCACATGAGTCAAAAAGGCCTTGATAAACTATGTAATTTGGACAAGTTTGATGCTAAAGGCTCAAAACTTGATTTTTGTAATGAATGCCAATATGGTAAGCAAGTAAAGAATTCTTACTACGTGTCTCTCGTAAGTCTAATGTGCTTGATCTTGTTCATTCTGATGTTTGTAGCATGCCCACAAAATCTATGGGGGGTGCTCTTTACTTTGTTTCTTTTGTAGATGATTACTCTAGGAAGCTTTGGGTATATTTGTTAAAATCTAAAGATGAAGCCTTTGCTGCATTTAAGAAATTTCATGCATTTGTGACCACTCAAACAGGTAGAAAGCTGAAATGCTTACGTACAGATAATGGGGGTGAGTTTACAAGTGCTGAATTCAATAGATTTTGTGAAAATCTTGGTATTAAGAGGGAGCTAACAGTCCCATACAGCCCCTCTTCCAACGGTGTGGCTGAAAGGTATAATAGGACTTTATGTGAGAGGGTGAGATGCATGCTGTCCACAGCTAATCTCCCTCATGGATTTTGGGGAGAGGCTTTGAAAACTGCAGTTCATGTTTGCAATCGATCCCCTCATATGTCCTTAAAAGGTGGCATTCCAGAAGAGGTTTGGTCTGGCAAACCAGCTTCATATGACCACCTACCCATCTTTGGTTGCGATGCTTTTGTGCATATAAGGCCTGAGTTGAGAAGCAAGTTAGATGCAAAGTCCATGAAAGGAATCTTCATGGGTTATGGAGATGAAGGTGAAATGGGCTACAGGATTTGGCTACCTCAACTCAAGAAGGTAATACGCAGCCGAGATGTTGTATTTAATGAGGCAAGGCTGCTCAAAAACAATTGTGCCTCTAAAGATGACCATAAAAGAGTCAAATTTCAGCATGTACAGCCACCAGTTAAATCTGATATGGACCCTCGGGATGCACCACATATGGCTGGAAATGACAATGAGCCCGTGGTTATTGAGCCAGATGATGCTGGACAGCAAAATGATGCTCCTGAAGGGCATATGCAGCCACCTATTCATGCTGAAAACAGGGCTGGAAATGATGTACAGCAGCCTGTTAACAATGAAGAAGTTAATGTACCTCCTGATGTAGATCCATTGCATGGTAATGTTGATCATTGGGTAAGAAGATCTATACGTCCTAGGAGGCGAGTGAATAGATATGATCCCTCTATACATTATATTATGTTATTAGATGAGGGTGAGCCTCTTACTTATAAAGAGGCAAAGCTATGTGAGCACAAGAAGAAGTGGGAGTTAGCCATGCAGGAAGAGATAAAGGCCTTGCATGCAAATGATACTTGGGATTTGGTTGAGTTACCCAAAGGAAGGAAAGCCATTCCAAACAAGTGGGTGTACAAAATCAAAACTGTTGATGGAAAACCCAAGTATAAGGCAAGACTGGTTGCTAAGGGATATGCCCAAAAAGAGGGCATTGATTTCCAAGAAGTGTTCTCTCCAGTGGTGAAAATGACCACTTTACGTGTGTTGTTTGGTCTCACAGCTGCCTTGGATTTGGAATTATTCCAAATGGATGTTAAAACAGCCTTTTTGCATGGTGATTTAGATGAAGAGATGTACATGAAACAGCCAGAAGGATATGCCATTCCTGGAAAAGAGCATCTGGTATGCAAACTGAAAAGGAGCTTGTATGGGCTGAAACAGGCCCCCAGACAATGGTATAAGAAGTTTGATGCATTTATGCTCAAACATGGGTTTAAAAGAAGCCATGCAGATCATTGTTTGTACACGAAAAAGGATGAAGATGACAGCCCAATTATTCTTGTACTGTATGTAGATGATATGCTGCTGGCTGGGAAGAAAAAGAGCACTCTGAATGCTCTAAAACAGCAGCTGAACTCTACATTCTCAATGAAAGACCTTGGGGAAGCTGAGCATATTCTTGGTATGCGTATAAAAAGGGATAGACAGAGCATACTTTGCAGGTATCCCAAGAAAGGTACATTGAAAAAGTGCTGGACAGATTTAATGTGGCTGATGCAAAGCCTCTTGGAGTGCCATTGCAGCCACATGTTAAGCTTTCCAAGGATGACTGTCCCAAAAATGATGATGCAGCCAGTTACATGAAGAGTGTTCCATATGCATCAGCTTGTGGTTCACTTATGTATGCTATGGTTGCCACTCGGCCAGACATTGCTCATGCAGTGGGAGTTGTTAGCAGGTTCATGGCTAATCCTGGTAGAGCTCATTGGGAGGCAGTCAAATCTATCTTGAGATATTTGAAAGGGACCAAAAGTAAATGCTTATGTTATGGAAAGGGTCCATTGGAGTTAAAAGGATTTTGTGATTCAGACATGGCAGGTGATGTGGACACACGCAAGTCCACAAGTGGTTATGTATACATCCTTGCAGGTGGAGCTATTTCATGGTGCTCTAGACTTCAGAGGATAGTTGCACTATCTACTACAGAGGCTGAATATATTTCAGCCACAGAGGCTTCCAAAGAAGCCATTTGGTTAGCTCGGCTCTGCAGTGAGTTTGGGATGCTTGAAAATGCACCTCTTCTTGGATGCGATAGCCAGAGTGCCATATGTTTGGCAAAGAATGCCATGTTTCATGCTCGCACAAAGCATATTGATGTGAGATATCACTTCATCAGAGAGGTGTTAGAGGATGGCCTGATCACTTTGATCAAGGTCAATACTTCACAGAATCCTGCAGATGCTCTCACGAAGTGTCTACCCAAGGCACAACATCAGCTATGTATACAGATGGTGGGAGTTACTTAGCTTAAAGGAGCCTCCTTGGTCCTTTAAGTGGGAGGTTGTTGGGGATAAAGGCCCCAAGGACTCTCTTTTTGTATATTTTGACCCTTCCATGTGAAAGCTCTCTTCGAGAGCTTTCTAGACATATTTTTGTTGTATTTTTTGGACCCCAAATTGGGGAGTTATAGGCATTTACATTATTTTTATGACTTTTGGTCATTGGCCATGTGTGAACATGCCCAAATGACCTAAAAGTCACTTATCAATAAGACTTGGTCCCAAATCTCTCATAACTTGATTGGGACTTCTTCAACTTCAGCTTCTCCATCTTCTTCTCCAAATTTCTGCGCAGGTTTCTCTCTCTACTTTCTCTCTCCTCACGCAGCAGCCCACTCCCTTGGTGTTTGGAGCAACCGAGCACACCACGACGTAGCTCTCCGCGGCCTCTTTCAGGAGAACACACCTTTTTTTGTCTTTTCCTTGTAGATAGGTGGCTGGGTGACTAGTCCTCTCCAATTGCACACCTATTGGCAGCCATGGATGTCCGTTTTTGTCTACCGCAGAGAAGGGGGAGGGCATCATGGCTTCCCTTATGTGTGATTGGGTAGAAGGGGGGGGGGGTTTTGTGTGGGAGCAGCCACCCCCAACAATTGCGTGGGTTAGAATATGTGCCCCAGCCATACACCAGCCTTGGAGGCTGATTTTCTTCCACGTAAGCCCTCCCAAATGAGGGCAGTGGCTGTTTACAGCCCACTGCCTCTTGTTGAAAAAGGGGGGGAGGGAAGGGATATGGTAGAAGATGTAAATTTTTGATGTGTACACAGTACAGGGAGATCGGATTTAGCACAAGGTTTTGATCTGAAGCATAAAATAGTGAAATGTAATTTTGTTGGGTATAGTTCTGAAACCAAAGACAGCTATCAACTATATCATCCATAGATGTCATGTGCCCACTTGTGGCTTTTGATTCATGCTTGGTAGTTGATGCATATCTTGGTTGAGCAAGAAGCTGCTTATTGTGGTCACTTACACTCGTGAGGTTGAGTATAGGGCTGTTAGATATGCTCAATACTCCACCCTCATGTGACCACAAATGATCCATGGTGCTCTAAGTTGTAAGGCCCCCATTATGAGGAGAAGCCATTATGAGAGCCCGGACATTTGTGGAACCCTAACTTCCAAGTTAGATGAGGTGAATGGATGCCCCACATGGTGCTTAATGTGACTAAGTGAAAAAGGGTGGATGGCTTTGTAATGAACTCTAGAGCCTAGCCTCCACACACATACGAGAGAATGACCTTTTACTCTCCACCCAACTTACCATTATATAGATTTTTGAGGACTAACTGTGACCTCTGGAGTAATCGGAGCTACTTTTACATGTGCGTTCTCCACCAGCCACACACCATACTTTTGTATGGCTGGTGTATGTGCCCCGGGCCCCAGCCATACACCAGCTTGGGAGGCTGAGTTTTTACAGCCCCACTGCCTCTTGTTGAGGGGGAGGGGGGATATGGTAGAAGATGTAAATTTTTGATGTGTACACAGTACAGGGAAGAACTGATTTATCACAAGGCTTTGATCTGGAGCATATCATGAATGGATGCCCCATATGGGGCTTAGTGACTAGGTGGAAAAGGGTGTGACTGCCGTCCAATGAGTTTTTGCTAGGATTAACCATAAACGTGCTAACAACTCCCATTGCATGAGCAATGTTTGGCCGAGTGGCAACCATATCATACATAAGTGAATCACAAGCTGATGCAGATGGAACACACTTCATGTAGTTGGTTGCATCATCATCTTTGGGACAATAATCCTTGGAGAGCTTAACATGTGGCTGCAATGGCACTCCAAGAGTTTTAGCATCAATCACATTGAATCTATCTTTTTTCAATGTACTTTTCTTGGGATAAATGCAAGTATGCTTCTACCTATCCCTTTTTACTCGCATACCAAATATATGCTCAACTTCCCCATTCATTGAGAATGCAGAGTTCAACTATTGTTTTAGAGCATCTAGAGTGCACTTTTTCTTCCGAGCCAACAACATACCATCTACATACATCACAAGAATGATTGGGCTGCCATCTTCATCCTTTTTAGTGTACAATCAGTGGTTTGCATGGCTTGTTTGAACCCATGCTTGAGCATAAATGCATCAAACTTTTATACCATTGTCAGTCAAGGGGGCTTGTTTCAACCCATATAGGCTCCTTTTCAGCTTGCATACCAGATGCTCTTTTCCAGGAATGGCATAATCTTTTGGATGTTTCATATACATCTCTTCATCTAAATCACCATGCAAAAAGGCTGTTTTAATATCCATTTGGAATAACTCCAAATCCAAGGCAATCGTGAGAGCAAATAACACAAACAATATGGTCATTTTAACCACCCGAGAGAATACTTGTTGGAAATCAATGACTTCTTTTCGAGCATATCCTTTAGCAACCAGCCTTGCTTTATACTTGTGTTTGCCATCAACAATTTTGATTTTCTATATCCACTTGTTGGGAATGACCTTCCTACCTTTAGGCAACTCAACTAAGTCCCAAAATCATTTGCATGCAAGGCCGTTATCTCTTCTTGCATGGCTAACTCCCACTTCTTGTGCTCACATACCTTTGCCCCTTTATAAGTGAGAGGTTCACCCTCATCTGATAACATAATGTAATGTATAGAGGGTCATATACGTTCACATGCTTCCTAGGACGTGTAGATCTTCTTACCCAATGATTCACATTCTTTAGCAATGGATCTACATTAGGAGGTACATCAACTTCCTCATTGTTAATGGGTTACTATACATCATTTCTAGCCCTGTTTTTTGCATGAATAGGTGGTGGCATATGCCTTTCAGGAGCCTCATTTTGCTATCCAATATCATCTGGTTCAATAACCATTGGCTCATTGTCATTTCTAGCCATATGTGATGCATCCTGAGGGTTCACATCAGATTTAACTGATTGCTGTACATTTCGAAATTTGACTCTTTTATGGTCATCTTTAGAGGCACAATTGTTTTTGAGAAGCCTTGCCTCATTAAATACAACATCTTGACTACGTATCAACGTCTTGAGTTGAGATAGCCATATCTTGTAGCCCATTTCATCTTCATCTCCATTACCCATGAAGATTCCTTTCATGGACTTTGCATCTAACTATGAGTTGCATCTAACTAGCTTCTCAACTCAGGCCTTATATGCACGAAAGCATCAAAACCAAAGATGCATAGGTGGTTATATGAAGTTGGTTTGCTAGACCAAACCTCTTTTGGAATGCCACCTTTTAAGGATGTGTGATGGGATGGATTGCAAACATGAACTGTAGTTTTAAGAGATTCTCCTCAATATCCATGAGGGAGATTAGCTATGGACAACATGCATTTTACCCTCTCACATAAGGTCTTGTTATACTTTTCAGCCGCATTGTTAGAAGAGGGGATGTATGGGAACGTTAACTCCTCTTAATACCAAAATTTTCACAAAATTTATTGAATTCAGCACTTGTAAACTCACCTCACTTGTAAACTCACCTCCATTATCAATACATAAGCATTTTAGCTTTCTACCTATTTGAGTGGTCATAAATGCATGAAATCTCTTAAATGAAGCAAAGAGTTAATCCTTAGATTTTAACAAATATATCTAAAGCTTCGTAGAGTAGTCATCAATAAAAGAAACAAAGTAAAGAGCACCCCCATAGATTTGGTGGGCATGCTACAAACATTAGAATGAACAAGATCTAGCACATTAGACTTACTAGAGGCACCAGAGTAGTAGGAATTCTTTACTTGCTTATCATATTGGCATTCATTACAAAAATGAAGTTTTGAGCCTTTAGCATCAAACATGTCCAAATTACACAGTTTATCAAGACCTTTTTGGCTCATGTGGCTAAGACTTTATGCCATAATTCCAATGTGAATGGATTTAAGCCAAAGCAATAAACTTGTCGAGCAAGGCTTTACCATGCAAGCAATAAAGAGTCCCTTTATTTGCACATTTAACAATCATCCTAGAGCCTTTGATAAGCTTCCATCACCCCTTCTCAAAGAGGGTTACTATATCCATGCATATCCATTTTCCCAATAGACAATAGGCTTTTCTTGATGCTTGGTACATACTTACATCATAAGAAACCAGCTCACTACTTCCTTCTAGAGTGAGATGCACTGTGCCAATACCTTCCATAGAAAAGACATGGTTATTCCTAAGATATACATGTCCATGGTTGCAAGCATGAAAGATAGTAAAACACTTCTTTATAGGGGTAACATGAAACAATGCACATGAATCTAGAATCCATGTTTGTGACAAAGGATCGTTCACAATAAGAAACACATCAATCATATCCCTTTTGGTGATCTGCACATCATGTGCGTGGATAATAATAGAAGAATCATTAGGTTTGACATGATCTGCCTCCATAGTAGCACAAAGATTATCTTCTGCATCTCATAGCTCCTCAATAATGACACTAGAAGCCACATTGGCCTTCTCTTTGTACTTGCCCTTTGAGTTGTTATGCACTTTATATTCTTGGTGTCCTTTTTTTCTTGTCACCTTTGTTCTTCTTTCTTTCTAGTTCAACTTTGTAGTATATGCAATGAGGTTTCTTCTAGCCTTTCCTACCACATTGGTAACAAGTCACGTCAACCTTGCCTTTGCTTTTGTTCTTGTTCCTCTGTGGATTTCCACTTTTCTTTTCTCTTCTTCATCTAGCTACATTGACTGAACCACCACCCTCTCCATTGACTTTCCTCTTGATTTTCTCATTCAGAATAGAAACCGTTATACCGTCAAAGGTAAAATTGACATTTTTCGAAAGTGAAACAACCAATGTTTTCCATGAACCAGGCAAGATCATCAACAAGAAGATAGCCTTAAGCTTATCTGGCTGAACCACTACCCTCTCCATTGACTTTCCTCTTGGTTTTCTCATTGAGAATAGAAACCGTTATACCATCAAAGGTAAAATTGATGTTATTCGAAAGTGAAACAACCAATGTTTTCCATGAACCATGCAAGATCATCAACAAGAAGATAGCCTTAAGCTTATCATTAAATGCAAGTACTTAGGAGTCTTGCAAATCCGAGAGAGTACATGTAAAAGAAGATAAGTGCTTAGCTTCACTTTTTGATTCATCAAGCTACATACCCACTAGCTTACGCATAAGGTGCACTTGATTTACAAGCGTGGTATTTTCATAGGTGGATTTCAAATTCTCCCATACCTTAAAAGCACTTGTAAGGCCCTTCAGATCTACTAAAATTTCATCTGATACGACCATCTATGTAAATGATGGCTTTCTTGTTTAGGTTCGTGCATGCTGCATTTGTCATATCTTTAGGCTTGAGTTCCTCAAGAGTCCTTTCACAATCTTTAAGAAAGAGGATGCTGAACATTCTTTCTTTCCACAAATCAAAGAAGCTACCCTCAAATCTGTCGATCTTAAACAAGTTTCTGACATCAGAAGAGGTAGAAGTCATGTCTCCACATTGCAACGTCAAAATTTCGTTGAAAAGAGGTAAAGCTAATCTTTTGTCATATGTGCAATCACATGGTGAGATTGCAACTAAGAAATTAACACAAAAGACTGTTCAAAACTTAGAAAAACCAATTCTAGAAATTTTTTTGCAGAAATTTTTAGAAAATTCCAGCAAGCTATTATTGCATAAAAAATAACAAATTTGTTGGTTTTCAACCATAAAAGGCATACATAGATGCAAAAAAGAGTGAATGAATGCTTGTTTTCACAAAGCCCTAATTCATGCAAGAATATGACATGTAAAATCAAAGAAATGACATGCTGTAATAAGTTTTTGGCAACTATGTACTTCCACAGTATTTATACATGTACTTCCACTTGAAATGAGAGAAAATCTTTGCAGCAAGGGATTTGCAAGTGGAAAACGAGAAGTGCGGGTTTTGAAAATGACATTTGGGAATAGAAAGAGCACAATAGAAGAGGTTCTCCTCGATGAAAGTCTCTAAAAAGCTCAAAATTTGCTTTAGCTTTGTAGCTTTGCTATGGGCTGAAGTAATCCTCCAAAAAGAGCACTTTTGTCATGAAAAATGAATGTTTTTCACAATGAAATTCTCCCAGATGCAAGAAAATGCCTTAGGCTTAGCATAAGCTGAAGTAGAAAAGCGTTTGGAGAAACTTTGTCACGATGGAACAACTCAATGCTTTGATAATAATTGAAAGAGGTTGTGAAGAGCTACGTGATGGTGTGCTTGGTTGCTCTAAATGCCAAGGTAGTGGGCTGCTTCGTGAGGGGAGAGAAAGTAGAGAGAGAAATCTATGGAGAAATTTGAAGAAGAAGATGGAGAAACTAAAGTTGAAGAAGTTTCATTCAAGTTATGAGGGTTTGGGACCAAGTCTTGTTAGTAAGTGACTTTTAGGTCATTGGGCATGTGGCCAATGACCAAGAGTCGTAAAGCTGATGTAAATGTCTATAAATCCCCAATTTGGGGTCCAAAAAATATAACAAAACTATGTTTGGAAAGTTCTTGGAGAGATCTATCACCTACAAGGGTTAGAATGTACAAAAGGAGAGTCCTTAAGGCTTTTATCTACAATAGGTTCTAAGCGATTGCTTTCTATATCTTAAAAGATATCAATCCTTAAGTTCTAGCAAATAGCACAAGGATAGGTACAAGAGTACACACCAAGAGAGCACCAAGAATACACAAAAAGTACTTAGAGATAATGTCAAAAAATAATAATGACTCCATACTAACTACAAATCGAACAAAATAATATATATGTGCAAGAAAATAAGGAAAAGAAATAAAACTCTATCTCACGTCTCACACCACTCAAAAAGAGCCATTCACGGTTGTTGATGACGACGCTGAGGATAAAGAAGCTTCCCTCTACTCCAAAACTCCTCAAAATATGTAACATACCTAGAAAGCTCCACAAAAAGTGCTCAAGATCAGCTCCAAAGCTTGAAATCAGCAACTCTCACAAGAGAAGTATTTGAAGATGATGTTTAGGTTCCCAACTACTTGATCCTTATATAGAATAAGTTTCCAGCTTCAATAAGCTAAAAGAAATCACAAAAAACAGCTCTCTATGATTTTTGATGCAAATTACCGAAGGAAATTTGGGAGCTTGCTTTTCATTAAAATGAGTTTTTTAAGTAGTGTTGCATGGCAAATAAATTATTAGATCTTTTAATTTCAACCCATCCAATAGGTTTTTGACATTTGTCACCTTCTTTTCATAGTTAAAATTTTTCCTTTCATGCTAAAACTTGAACTTAGGGTTTGATTTTTGAGGGATTTTCCAAATTTGGATGGCGAAGTGTTATATATGGTTGGATAGCTTCTTTTACTGTGAAATGGTGATTTTCTAATTTAATAAAACTATAGAATATGATTGTTTGTCCTATACAAACTACATCAAATGTTCTATATATATATATATATATATATATGATGTTTTTCCTTCATTAAGTGGATTCTAAACAATTGCGATGCTCGTTGCTTAATTTGGTCCATTATTATCACTTCCAAGTCATACTTTAAAATTAACCATTAACCAGGCAAAGAATATACTTGTCTTTTATCCTCTTTGAAATGAGTCCAAGATTTTGGATACTTAAAACCTTTTTTTTGTGAGATCTTTAAGTTTAACTCTTAACCTTTTAACTCTTAATCTTCTCTTGGAATAAATCCAAGACTAAATGATACTTATCAATATGATTGTACCAAGGAGATATTTGAAGTAAGAAGATACTTATGTTCATGATTTTGTGTACTTTTATTATTAATTTTTTATCTTAATTGCTAGAGTTAGAGTTGACTTTTTCATTTAAATGTGCATAGCATAGTTTTAACATATAACTAGGCTATGCCATGATGGTGCATGTGTGGATGATACTCGCTAAGTAAATTCTGGAAATAATAGCCATAAATTCTAGAAAGAAGTTGCCAACTTCATTTTTGCAATTTTCAAGAGGTGACTATGGCAAAAAAATCCTCTGATTAGACTTCTTAAATCTTCGATTTCTACTGATCTTTATTTTATTTAAAGGGCTACAAGATAAGATTTCCAAAAGATTTAACATCTCTGAAATCTGAAACCCGAGGAGAGAGCAACACACATTTGAAGTTGACCAGTTAAGGAAGGAGCTTGGCATCAACATAGAACTAGAAACCAGTTGATGATTTTTTTTCCAAAGAGGGGAAAAAACTTAGGCTCAACCCTTTAAAAAAGAAATCCTTGGATACTAGGTGCCCTTCTTTATTTGCTTGATCTATACCAACAATGCATAGACTTTCCAAGCCTTTTCTCGCTAAGGATTAGCCCAAAAAACAGCCAAGGAGATGTAGGGAAGCCCTTTCTCCATGGTTGTTTCTACCCAATGTCTTGCACAATAATTTCCTTGAGCCACAAGGAAACTCATTATGGATAATCCATTTTTTTAATGACATATGGTAGCCATGTGGCATGAACAAAACCACACACATCAGAAATATTTAGCTCATGTATTTCCAACCACCAAACCTCTTTAGAAAGGAAGCATGTTGGTTGAAAGCTTTTGGGCGATGTGTAAAAGAAATTAGAAAATTTTGTGACTTTTCTACTGTAATAATAAAGGGTTGGGAATTAGTAGAGAGGGGAGGATTTTATGAGGGGAAATGAAATTCCTTGCTCTCTCCCCTGCTCTCTACATCTTTGCATGGCTTTGTTTTCTTGGATCTGCACAAAGGGAAGCTCCCCATGTACCTTGACCTCTATTCTTGTAGTCCAGATCACTCCACCTCCACATTATGGAGAAGATCCATAACCCATATTTTTTTAGCCATTAGTGTCAACTAGTGGGGTTCAGAAAATGAAATGTATGAGGAATTACATACCATGTGCATGTTCCAAAGGGGGTTTTCTTCCCTAGCACTTCCATAATATCAAGATTTTTTTACTTGGATGCATAGATTAGGAGGTGGTGGTAATCAACTTTTTATTCCATTTGATGAGCCATGGGGGTTATACATGATCAGGTGGAACCTTTTGCCTGAATTGAACATATCTGTGGCATGTTAGGGATCAGGGGTATGCATACACTTCTCCTTTGGTTGGGTAGTGATAGGGTGAGACCCTTGATGCATATTCACGGGATTCTAAGGATCATGGGCATTGACCCAAATCCTTGATAATCTATTGGATCCTGTAGCTATTCGAATCGAGTGGGAATGTCAAAATGAGTACTTCTCTCAGGTGCTTTGCAGACCCATTGGGTGTGATTACAAACATGAGGTGGATTGATGCGGGCATGGCCTTGGCAATCCAAGGAAATCCTTGGTGAGGCTGAAGGAAGATAACTGTCTACATCATGCCACATGGTGTGAACAAGAGTCACACAAGTGGTTGATATCTCATGGATAAGTTAGGGATTTTTTTGGGATCTGGGATAGGTGGATAGACATTAAGTTTACCTATACGGTCTCCTATATGAAACCTGATCTTAGGTTGAGGGTCTGGTTCCTTTCAAACATGTACAATTTTCATACCATCATGTGGAAAGTTTGATTTTTCTCTCGTAGGTCATTGTATGTGATTAGGGAGTGAGTTGAGGGGTTGGTGGATTATCATTGAAGTGGTATGACTATCAACCTTCATATTTAGAGGCTGTAGGTTTTACGAGGATTGCCATGTGGAAAGTGTCATGTATACAAAGGAAACCATCTTGCATCCCAGATTTCATATGACTTTGTATATCTCATGATTGATAAGAATCTTCAATTTTGGGAAATTTAACATCACCATTGTGTCTAAACTGTGACAAAACCCTAAGAATGGTGGCCTACTTTCTTTGTTTCGACATCTAGAGACCCTGTTTTGGATTGATGATATCTATTATCATTGATGATATCATCAATTTGTAACTACCTAAATGCTATTGTCCTTGTACACCTATATAAGGAGGGTTTAAGTCTTTCCAATGCCAATGTTGTGAGCTCAAGGATTTGCGATCTCTAAGTAAGTAATTTACAAGTTCTATTTCTTCTTTCTTTCTAGCTTCTTGTTCTAGTCTTGTCTAGTCTAGTTTCTAGTCTTTTCATCTTGTAATTTCATAATACGATATCTAGTCTAGTTCTTTCTTGTATTTAGTTCATTTCTGTAAAAGGAGATCTTGCATTTTTGTTGTATTTCATATTGACAATCCTAAACCATGGGATCTCTTGTATCATGTCAAGTCGAGTTATCCATATCTATTAGCTGAAGGTTGTGGGACTCCTCGTATAGGTTGTAAATTCATGTATTATTTCCTCTATGTGGGTAATCTTGTAATAAAAGAATATTATCAAGTAATCTTGTCTAGTCTAGTTAGTGCTCCCCTGAAATTTTGGTAAGACTATCTTCATCAAGAACATGGATATTATTCATGAAGAAATCTCTTTTGCACTTAAAGTTATTCAACAAAAAGTTTCGGAGATATGCGAAAACTAAGAAAGGATTCAACACCAAAATATTCAAGATGTAATGAGAGAACTTCAAAGACAAATCCAAGAGTTGCAAATCATAGTAAATCAATATTCTTCAAGTACTACCATGGAAACTAATATGAAGTAAAGTCCAAAAGTGAGCATGCCTGAGACATTTGCTGGAAGAAGATCAAAGTTTCGAGGATTTCTGTTATGGAGTACCCCCCAAGAGAGGTGTGAACCACCTCTTAGTTGTGATTAGATGGGCTCATACATGAGTGCCATGTGGCACCCATGTATGAAGCCATGTGGGGGGATGACTCACCATTATGGAGAGAGAGAGAGAATAAGACAAGGACACCAAACGGTTGGGCGGCACTTCAAAGGTGATCTCCGTGTGACCTCGATGCGCGAACTGAAGAGAGAATCAACTCCTGAGCAGTACACGACAAAAACTGGGGACATCATCGGAGCACGATACGACATTGGTATCAGAGCCGTAACGGTCATCAACAGAGTCACGCGTGGGTGATACCGACGGGCGACAGCGCGACAGAGAAGCTGAGCCAACTAGTTGACTAGAGTCAACTCTTCTCACACGCAGGCGGACGCCTTGAGCTCACGGGGGAGCTTGGCTCCTCCTTCCCCACTCCTGGATGGTCAAAGCTCTTTTGAGCCTTCCATTTATACCCCTAAAAAGACAGTAGTGCGTGCCCATGTGGGATATAAAGCTTCATCCTCGTCGACTGTGATGCTCATGGACTGAAATTTTTGAAAGCAAAGAGTAAGCAAGTTCAAAATCGAAGTTTTTCTTGATTTTACAGGAATAAAAGAGACCTTTTGGATCAAGATATTGGCTAAATGAGGATACACATATGTAAGATGGGCTATGGAGATGGGGTAGGGGTTTTGAATTGATTCAAAAAGGTTTCAGTTATTCAGTTTTGAGCTCCTCAAACTCTCCATTTCAAGAAGGTTACCATTTTACCTCCCATCGGTGACATACCCAACTTCGCCGCACCATATCTTCCTCATACGATATCGGAAATCTTGGTCACGTTTCGAAGCTACACTCGTAAGCTTCACTCAGAAATCATCGGTGTTGGATTTGGACGAGATTTGCCCCACCAAAATCTCTCTGCAGCACTTCAGCAGGAACTAGGCGGCCACTCCCGGGCCTAGTTTTTTGTCATCCGGACTCCAAATCCAATTTTTTCACTTGGGATAGTCTCAAATCATTGAAGTAGAGGTGCTGGGCAGCAATTTGTGGACTGGCGAGGATCGTTATATCTTTGAAATTGCTCAGTTTCACTCAATTTGCCCGTTTGGGGCTTTTCTTACGCACTTTTGGTGTTGTTTTGGATGGTCTATGGTGTTGAGAACCTCCCCGGACCAAGCGGACATTTCCAATTTTCTTTTGGGCCTGGCGAGGATTCAAAATCAGCGGCTTGAAGCATCAAGGACCACTTGGATTTCGCTTCCGCAGCTCTACTTTGTATCAGGGAAGTGCTCTTGTGATATATTTCTCTTCTTCTTGCATATTTGAACTTTACTTCCATTCATTTTCATACACTTTAGTTAGCAAACGGGGGAAGGGTACTTAAACATGGAAACTAAAGGCAAACAAGTAGTTGAGACCACTTCTCCACCTAAAGAGCAACTAGAGGACCCTGATGCTAGAATGGAAGAAGTAGAATTAGGGCAAGAAATAGAAGAGAACTTAGAAGAGAAAGAGCCTTCACAGGAAGAGTACACTTATGAAGAGCTTATAGATGAATTTGTCACTCGTGACCAATTCATAGGTTTGAAAGAACAAACCCTTAAGTTAGAGAAAGATTTGGGTAGCATCACATCTCTTATTCAGCAGCTTAAGTCTCAAATGATCTCACTTGAGACTAGTGTCACCTCTTTCCTAGCTAGGAAGGAAAGAGAGACTCCCACTATTCCTCTAGAGATTACTAGGAAAGAGACTTCTCTTCCTAGTAAGCACAAAGCAGAGAGCTCTAGGGAAGCTCCCCTCCTAAAAGACTTGAAGCCACCTACCTTCACGGGGGATGACCGAGACAGGAATAAGGATGCAATCTACACTTTTTTACAAAAGTGGCATGATTTGCATCAATTGAAGGGCAGCCCACCTGAGTATCGTGTGCTAGAGGCGAGTCTTTCCCTCGGCCCGCGTGCTTATAAATGGTGGATGCGTCTTAAGGAGGCGAACTCTATCCCTACTGACTGGACTCAGTTTGAGACTCTTTTCTTAAAAGAGTTTCTTCTTGAGAACGAGGAGGAGAGGAATTGGGATGAGTGGGATAAGATTACTCAAAGAGGCAGGCCTCTTTCAGTTTATCTATCCCACTATAGAGAGATCATTTTGAAGCTTAAGGGTCTAGATGATTTTCAGAAGACCAGAGGGTTTGTTAGGGGCTTGGATAAAGCCATAAAGAGGGAAGTCAGAAGGAATGCGCCTAAGACGTTTGAGGAGGCGATCAAATATGCACAGATATATGAGGACCATAACCGTCCTCAGTACACTCCTATGGAGACGGATCAGCCCCTCAAGCCTCTTAGTACCACTAAATTTAAGAAGAAGTTACCTTTTGGGAAAAACAAGGTTTTTATTAAAAAACAAAGATCACAAGGGCGTAAACTATCCTCAGACCAGTTTGAGAAGGCCAAGAGGGAGAACCTGTGTTTAAGATGCCTATCCCCTAGCCATTCACAGTGGAACTGTCCACTCAAGAAGGGGGAAGAAAAGAAAAAGGGACCAGAGTCTAGTACGGCCCCTGAAAAGGGCAAAAAGGCGGTCCACTTAGTGCAGACCCTTCCTATTCATGGCAGCTCTAGCTGCAAGGGAGTGGAGGTGATGCACGAGGATTTAGAGCACACCTGTTGTTTGACTCAGTCATTGTGGTCACCGCAGTTTGGAACACATGACTTAGTTAAGCTACATGGTAGTGTATACGGGACCAGGGTGCGAGTCATGATAGATGACTCTGCCACTCATAACTTCATAAACTATGCTTTGGTCAAGAAATTGAAGATTCCCCAGCAGCCTAGTGCACATAAATACATTGTATCTATGATGCAAGGCCAAGATAAAAGGATATGGGATACTTTGGTATCCAATTTGGAAGTCAAGATGCAGGACTATACAGATTATATGGACTTCCAAATCATGAACATGGAGAGGACAGATCTAGTTTTAGGAAGAGAGTGGCTATGGGGGTTGGGAGACACACTTAAATGCAGCTATCAAAACAACACACTCGAGTTTGAAAAGAATGGAAGTAAAGTTTGTATTCAGGGAGAGAGAGATGTACCTAGTGCACCTCTCATTTCATCACTAGAGTTGTATAGTCTTTGTTATTCACAGCATGTACAAGACATGTTTTTATTGTATAGTCATGATATGGAGCATCGTACAGACAGCTCATCTGATGTATATTTTCATGCTTTGAATGTAAATATGAACAGGACTTTCTACTATTCTTTTTTGCAAGAGTGTGTGGTTAAAAGTTTTAAGGATCTTATGTTTGAGTACAAAGATGTTTTTCCCAAGATTGCTGTCCCGATGACGGAACAACTTAAAGGAAAAGGGAAAGCCTTTCATTGGGGAGACGATCAGAAGCAAAGTATGGAAAAGTTGAAAGTAGCAATTGCTACAGCTCCACTTTTACATATAGCAGATCCCAACAAACCATTTGTGGTTGAGACTGACGCGAGTGATTTTGCCATAGGAGCGGTTTTAGTACAGGATGGTCGACCAGTAGCTTTTGAAAGCAAGAAACTAGAACCGGCTCAAAAGAATTACTCCGTCTATGAGAAGGAGTTGTATGCAATAGTCCATGCTTTGAAGAAGTGGCGTCATTATTTATATGGTGCCAAAGTCACGATAGTGTTTGATCAAGAGAGCATTACGTGGCTCTCTAATCAAACGGACCTTAAAGGTCGTAAGGCCCGATGGGCAGAGACCCTTCAAGAGTTTGATTATGAGCTTAGGTATAGGAAGGGAAAGTTTAATGTAGTGGTTGATTCACTTAGCCGCATGCCTATGCTCAATGGACTGAGTTTTACTCGGATCACTAGTGAGCTACTTGAGTCCATTAGAGGAAAATGTAGGCTTGATCCTGCATATTCCGAGATTTGGAAGCTATAGAGAATGGGGATCGTGATTTACGGGTTTCCAGTGAGGATGGAGTATCGACGGGTACTCAAGAAGGATTCAAGTGGAAGAATTACAGTTTCCATGATGGATATCTGTTATATAAAGGTAAGGTATGTGTTCCTAGAGATATTGAGATGAGACAACATATTTTATATGAGTGTCATGACACACCTAGTGCGGGACACCCAGGAGTTAACAAGACTTATGATCTTGTTAAGAGGCAGTTTTATTGGCGTGGACTTCATAAGGACGTCCTAGAGTATGTGCTTAAGTGCAATAAATGCCAGGTCAACAAAGCTGAGAGGTTAAGGATTGGAGGACTACTCCACCCATTGGATATTCCTAATGGGAAGTGGGAGAGTATCTCCATGGACTTTATAGTCGGATTACCTAAGACACAGGGAGGGCACGACTCGGTCTGAGTAATTGTGGATAGGTTAACCAAAATGGCTAGGTTTGTTCCGACACGTACTACAGTGAAGACACCAGAGTTGGCTAGACTCTTTGTAGAGAACCTATACCGGTTATATGGTCTTCCTTTAGACATAGTTTTCGATCGGGATAGGAAGTTTACTAGCCACTTTTGGAGAGCGGTCTTCAAAAGGTTGGATACAAAACTTAGCATGAGTACGGCCGAGCATCCACAGTCGGATGGGCAAACAGAAAGGGTTAACCAAATCCTAGAGGATATGCTTCGAGCATATGTAAATGAAAGGCAAACTAATTGGGAAGAGTACTTACCTATAGTAGAGTTTGCATATAATAGTGCCAAGCACTCTTCCACTGGGCATAGTCCATTTATGCTTATGTATGGGTTTCAACCAAGAGCTCCTTATGCAGTAGGCTTGTAGAATGAGAAAGTTCAAGCTGCAAAGGACTTCTTGGAAGAGATTAATGATATGCTTAGGCTTGCTAAAGACAACATTAGGAGAGCTCATGATAGAGCTAGAGCCTATGCTGACCCGCAAAGGAGAGATATCAACTTTGAGGTAGGAGAGCAGGTCTATCTTAGATTTCCATATAGGTCTGAAACCATGAAGACGGGACCTTGTCCAAAACTATCTCCTAGGTATTGTGGACCTTTCCAAATACTTAAGAGAATAGGAAAGATGGCTTACCAGCTCCAACTTCCAGAGAATAGTCAAATCCATCCAGTTTTTCATGTTAGTCGGCTTAAGAAAAGGCTGGGTGAATCTGACAACCTCATTCCAGATAGTGAGGTAGTAGAGCCTATTTCTGTGCAATCTATTCCACATGAGCCAGAGAGCATACTACGCACTCCAGAGAAACGGACGAGGAGTCACTTGTATAAAGAGTGTCTAGTAAAGTGGAAAGATAGTTCAGAAGATAGTGCCACATGGGAGCGGGTTAGCACCCTTTAGAGACGGTTTCCCAGTTTTAGCTTACCTTCCCAAGAGTCTTCTTAAGGGGAAGGATATGGGGAAACAACACGGAGACAGGACCATGTATTTATATACATGGGGATATAGTGGGAGTGGTGATACTATTATTTCTCTCTTTCTTTTAGACCTTCCAATACCATTTTTGAGGACAAAAATGGAACTAAGGGGAAGGAAATGTTATGGAGTACCCCCCAAGAGAGGTGTGAACCACCTCTTAGTTGTGATTAGATGGGCTCATACATGAGTGCCATGTGGCACCCATGTATGAAGCCATGTGGGGGGATGACTCACCATTATGGAGAGAGAGAGAGAATAAGACAAGGACACCACGCGGCTGGGCGGCACTTCAACGGTGATCTCCGTGTGACCTCGATGCGCGAACTGAAGAGAGAATCAACTCCTGAGCAGTACACGACAAAAACTGGGGACATCATCGGAGCACAATACAACAATTTCTATAGCAAATGAAGCATTTCATAGAATGCAACTAGACGAATATCCAAATGATGCTTCTCAAGTAGGACTCATACGAACTCTATTATGTAGCCATGCTCTTTTATGGTTTTCATCCATCCTTAAGAAGGATATGGATATTTTGTATGATTTCAAGCCCTTTGTTTGAGAATTCACATCTTCTTTCGGAGATATCAATTGTTCACATGCTGCCAAAACAAAGCTAAAGAACCTACATCAAGGCAATAGGTCTCCTTCTATTTGTGCATCAAAATTTAGACAAGTCATTTGTCATCTCCCATGGAATGAGGATTATTTTGTTAACCAATTTTGCTGGGGCTTACGTGATGATATCAAGGACCTCATGTTAGCCATGCCCAAGTTGAAATACTTTGAATGAATTCATGAATCAAGCAATTGAGTGTGATAACAAGTTCTTTGAGAGAAAAAAAGAGAAGAAGATTTGCATTCAAGATTGAAAATATAAGTTTAATTCAATTCCTCAACAACATATGCTAGAAGAATCTCAACAAGAGCCCTTGCAATTGAATAACATCAAGCTAAGGTGACTTGCACCAAAGGAAAGAAGACATCAGAAAGACAATGAATCATGCTTTTATTGTGGAGATCATGATTATATGGTATTCAAATGTTCTAAAAAGAAGAAATAATTTGGATTCAAGACTTTCATAATAACCATCTCAGATCAAAAGGATCATTATCAGAGCCAAAAGAGGAATACATCCTAACATGAAAATCATGCACTTGATTCTACACCTAGATATACTGCAAAATCTTTTTAGTTTCATCATAGAAATCCATCATCATCGTATTCTAGTACCACATATTAGAATCTCTATGAATGTTGGGGGTGTGTGTGTAGAAGTACGACATAGCACACACAAGGAGCAAAAATGCAGCAAGACACACAGAGAAAACTGATGGCTGGGATAGCTCTCTTTATTGATGATGAACAAAACTGTAGTAAGAGCTAAATAAGTACAAAGTACCGACACAGATGAGTGAATCACATATGTGGTAAAATGGGAAAAAAAGCCTCTAGCTAGCACTAGAGTAAAAAGTTCCCATGTATAGGGAAAAGGTTCACATCAAAGCTACTCAAAAAACACATAAGTATAAAAAATCTCCCTAGAGTGAATGATGTGAACACATAGAAGGAGTGACTAAAGATTTGCGAAAAGCTTCAAAATTTTTCCATGGAAGAGCTTTGGTGAATATGTCTGCCACATTATCTTGTGTAGGCACATATACCAAATCAATATCTACTAAAGAAGACTAAAGATTTGCAAAAAGCTTCAAAATTTTTCCATGGAAGAGCTTTGGTGAATATGTCTGCCACATTATCTTGTGTAGGCACATATACCAAATCAATATCTACTGCATGAAGACACTCTCTCACATAGTGAAAATGCATCTCAATATGTTTGATCCATGCACGAAACATTGGATTTCATGCAATAGCCAATGCACTGTGACTATAAGTGAGAATATATGTAGCAACATCAATCTCCATGCAAAGATCCATCAATAAGCATCTTAGCCATATACACTCCACCATACTATGAAAATTGCCATGTATGCAACTTGACAACTTGATGTCACCATGTAGGTTGTTTCTTACTCAACCAAGATATGCATGAGTCTCCAAGGAAAAAGTAATCACCACTAGTGGACATGCTAGTATCATAACAAGCAACCCAATCACTATCTATAAAAGCATGCAAGCATGGCTCAATATTTGTACCATAAAAGAGACCTAAGATCAAAGTGCCTTTGAAATACCTAAACACATGTTTCACCACTTACCAATGTATAGTGCTAGGGATATGCATGAATAGACTCAATTGGGAAACTACATATTGTACATCCAACTTTGCGTTGCATGCATGCATAAGACATCCCACAACTTGTTAATAAAGAGAAGTGTCAAATGCATCACTGATATCCTCAACTGAGAACCTAAATCCTATCTCAACCCGTGTGGAAACTAGCTTGAAATCCTCAAAGTCAGAACATTGCATTAGTTTTTCAAAAAACTTTTCTTGATGCATAATGATTCCTCCCTCAAAGGATACAAAATGGATGCCAAGGTAGTAGCTGAAAAGACCAAGATAAGTGACATCAAAAGTATGCTGAAAATCAGCCATGAAGATATCAAATTTCGCATTGTATGACCCAGCCAAGAGTGCACCATCAACATAAAGAACAAGTACTGTAAGTTCAGCCCCATCTTTGCATACATAGAGTGTGCTTTTGATTGGACTACATGCAAATCCAAGAGCAATGAAGTGCTTATGGATTTTGTCATACCATGCATGTGGAGCTTGCTTGAGACCATACAAGGCTTTATGCAAGCGACAAACCATATGCTCTTTCCCTTTCATGGCAAATCCAAGAGGTTGCTTCACAAAAACTCTTCTTACAAATAACCATTCAAGAAAGCTGTTTTATGTCCAGCTCATGTGTTTTCCAATCTCATTGGGCAACCAAGGCAACCACTTGACGAATGGTAGTCATGCATGATGTAGGTGTAAAATTTTCCTCATAGTAAATGCAATATTGTTGCACTTGTCGTTTGGCAACCAATCTACTTGTGTAGCGATCAATGCTACCATCTAACTTTGTCTTAATCATGTAAATCCACTTTGTACCAATGGCAATTTATCATTTTGGTAATTCGCAGAACTTCCAAGTACCATTCCTATGTATGGAATCCATTTTTGATTGCATAACACTCATCCAATGTGATCATCACATGCATATTTAAAACTAAGTGGCTCTTCATTACATGCTATTGCAATAAGAGAATAATCCACAAAATTACTTGATGCATGGTGAGAGCTTGATCTTGTCTTACCAAGTACATGTGCACTCAACTCGCTATCCTGCAAAGTTAGTTTTAGCTACTTTGAGATAGTTTTGTGCACTCTGGATAGACATATGTTCATTATGTAATACATCATCATGTATATCATGTATAGTCTGAATTTCATGCTCATTTTCAGCCATATTTTGATGCAAATGTTCAGCCATATTTGGCTATGAATTTCTAGCAGTGCCAACCATGTTTGGCTCGAAAATTTCAGCCATGTTTGGGTGATTTATTTTTTGCATTTTCAGCTCTATTTGGCTGGGAGTTTTCATCCCTTTGATCCTCAATTGGTTGGTGTACATGACCATAGTCAAGTGTAGCACTTTGGAACAAAGGCATTAGTGTATCAAACACATCTTGTGAGCTAATTGTTTGTTGTTTTCTGCATTCAAGTAGAGGAAAAACTGAATTTTTAGCAAATACCACATCTCGATTCAGAATAATTGTGTTCTTCAATAGATTGTATAAACTATATCCCTTACTTTCAGCACTATAACCAACAAATATACATTTCTTTGCCGCATCATCAAGTTCGTGACATTGTTGTGATGGCACAAGAGCATATGTCAAACAACCACACACATATGAATAATCATAGGTTTATGTCCATTCCAAGCCTCATAAGGAGTGATGAATCTCAATGCTTTTGTAGGGTAGCAATTCAATACATAGTATGCACACATGATTGCTTCCATTCAAAACTTGTCAGGAAGGTGCATTTCTTTAACCACACATCATGCCATTTCAAGGAGTGTTCTATTTTTACGCTCTGAGATACCATTTTGCTGAGGTGTATATGGAACCGTACATTGGTGTGGAATTCCTCTTTCATGAAGAAAATCATTAAACTCATGTGACATGTATTCTCCGCCACGATATGTGTCTATAGTCAAAAGCTTATTTCTAGAAAAATTTTTAGCCATAGCAAAAAATGCTTTGAAGCAAGAAAAAACTTCATTCTTTGATTTCATAGGATACAACCATGTATGTAAAGTAGCATCATCAATGAGGTAACATAATATACATGCTTCCCAAAAGATGGAGTCTTGACGAGACCACATACATCACTATGAACAAGCTGCTTATCTTGTAGTGTGTGTATGACTGTCTTTTGGAAAAAGAAGCACGATGCATTTTTCCAAGAATGGAACCTTCACATGCATGCTTTTCAATGGATTCAAGTGTAGGCAAACCAATAACCATGTCCTTATTTTGAAATTAAATCAAACTATTGAAGTTGAAGTGACTAAAATGAGCATGCCAAAGCTCCATTCATATATGGAAGAATTATGAGCAATCAAGGCATTTGAGGAAGCTCTCTTATATGTATCCAATCGATAAAAACCATTACATAATGTACTGGACATTAGGATAATAGCACCATTATTGAAATCATGAGCCATACACTCATGATAAAAAAAAGTGTACATGAAGTCTAGCTTTGGTAATCAAACAAAGTGAAATTAAGTTCTTGTTAATACTCGGTACATACAATGAATTTTTTAAGAGAATCACACCTTCATTGGAAACCATAAGATCAATTCTTCCTACTCTAATGATAGGATAAGAGGCATTGTTTGCACACACCACATGTCCTCCTTTGGGTGTATCTTTCAAAGATGCAAAAAGACTTTTGCATGAAGTTATGTGCTTTGAAGCACCACTAATAAAGAACCAATCCAAATCAACCTCATTCACAACAATACATTTAAAGTGCAATGATGCATCACAATGATATGTAATAACACATGCTCAAAAATCTTGAGCCATGTTGGCTTCATCATTCTTTGCATTTGAAGAGTTTTGAGCAATAGGCATGTTGGATTCCTTCTTCTTTTCATTCTGCGTAGTAAGCTTTTTACACTCGTCAATAGTATGAACAACCTTTGAGCAATATTTACATCTCTTCTTCTTTTGCAAACCAACATCATTAGAGGAATGAGTGGAAGAAGAAGCTTGAGGCTTTGGTTTTGATGAACCCAAAGGTGAGCCATACTTGCTTTTTCATTTTTGTGAAATAGCAAGTGATTGCATTCCCTCAATCAAAGCACTCCTATTCACTCTAGATTGCTCTTCTTGCAAAAGAAGAGTCACAACCTCATAAAATACATACATATTTGGATTCTCTTGTGCAACCAAATGAAATGTAGTGATAAAGTTTTGAAACGATTTTGGTAACCCTTTCAACAATGCAGAGATGAGTGATGCATCCTAAATAATCTCTTCTATGATTGACAATTGGTCTTTCACAGTCAAGCTTATTTCTCAAGTATGCAATGCATGCTTCATTATGCAAGACATATAAAGAAGCAAGAGTTTCCCATGCCTGTCTTGATGTAAAACATGAACAAATGTGTGGAATTATTTGACACTTTATAGAAAACGCAATCAATGCATGAGTTTGAGCAACTTTTCCATCCCATCTAAGTTGCTCTTGTGTAGGTGGAGCAGGACTAATCACTATAATCGAAGAAGAAGCTCCATATGTGATAGTGGACTATGAATTAGCATTGGATAGTTAGTCCGATCAGGCTTATCTTCAACTGGACACATGCCAAACAAGTTATTGTTGCCCGCCATTCCACCAAAGAGCAAGAATGTAGCAAGATCTTTACTTCAATGAAAACTAAAATGAATGTTGGAATTTCAACTCACAATTCGTCACTCTGATGGCAATTTCGACTACATGAATGGCTTCAAAAGGGAGGGTAAAACCCAAATGCAATCGGTGGAAATGCTTATTGGCTTCTAAAAAATCATTGTTCTATGCTTTGAAGTTGATTTGCACTGTTAAAAGTACGTGCGTGTCATGATGCAAAAAATTGAAACTTGAGAAGGAGATGAATCTTCTCTAATACTACTATTGGGTTTGTAAGCTATGAAGATTCAAGTCCTAGAAGTTCTTCGTTGAATTTAACAAAAAGAATCCAATGCCAAAGATCATGGCAACTCCTTGTAGAATTTGGTGCTTGAGGGAAAGGAAATGTCATGGACACAAAGGAAACCGTCTTGCATCCCAGACTTCATGTGACTTTGTATATGCATGATCGATAAAGAATTTTGGAAAATCTAACATCACCATTGTATCTAATAAGAGGGCATTAACCTAGTGCTCCCTTGACAGAAGGTCAGATAGTGCTTGCCATGAGAGAGAGGATATTGGATGCCTTTGTATCGCCTATAGCGATTACCTTGTGAGAGAGGATCTTCTTCTTCCATGACCACCGATGGGATCCAACATGTGATGGATGAGTCATTCCTTAGGTAGAGCCATCAATGAAATTTACCAAGTGATGAGGATTATGATCCTTAGGAGTCACATGGCAGTACTTGTCATCAAATTGAGGAATTCATTTCCGTAGTAGGCCATTGGGGGAGAGGTTCATCCACTATGTATGATTGGTTTCATCAT
>CM035412.1:75462978-75860478 GCA_020310875.1 Ceratopteris richardii | reverse complement strand
TATGTGTTAATTCCTCATTTCTCTCCTCTACAATCCTCAACTGTTCTACTAACTATTCCTTTTCTTTCTTTTGCTCATCAATGATTCTGCTGCCTTTTACAAACTCAGATTCAACTACCATGCCTGATATGATCATGTTTCTACTTGATGGTCTAAACTGTTCTATATTGCTCATAATAACCTTGCAAGCAGATCTTATATCTTTAGGTATCCTTTCCAACCCTGCTTCTAGTTCCATTTGTTTCACTTCTATCTACTTTTCTTCTTTGTAGTCATTCTCTTCTTCATCTTCTTCCTCATACTCTATGACCTGATTCTTTTGTTCTTCATAGCTCTTATCTGCTTTCATTTCTTCTTTCTCTGCAACATTGTCCTCATATTCTAATATATGATCCTCCTTATTCTCCTGTCCTGATGTGTCTTTAATTTTCTTTGTCTCATCTGCCTTCTTGTTCTCCATATCTTGTTGTTCTTCTTCAAGGAGATGTCTTTGCTTTACCTGTACTTCCTTTTCCTGAATTAGGGTTGATTCAATCTGTATAGAGAGTTTTATTTGATCATTAATTATCTACTCCTTTTGTCCTTCCTCTTGCTCATCTATATCCATGAGATCCAGATCTTCCTCTTGTCCCTGATCTTCTATAGTTGTAAACTCTTCATTATGATTCAAGTCATATACTATGTCTTCTATGCTTTGGTTTATCTCTTTTTCTGTATCTCCTTCTTCTACTTCTTGAGCACTCTTCTTTTCCACTACTTCCTCTGTTTCCTTGATTTGATCTGTCTCTTTTTGTTTGTGTACTGAACTGCATAACTGAACTTCTCCTTCATCCAATTTGAAATAGGTTTGTTGTAAAGGTCTTGTTCATATTGTCTTCAATCCTGAATCCACTAATCCATAGCTGAATTCCTTCCTTACTTCACTCTCTTCTTCCATGATCACTGCTTTGCCTTTCAGTAACCTTCTCTCTTCTTCAGGACTAACCTGCTTTGTTGCTTCTTCTTGGACTTGTTTTCCTTGTGACTTCTCACTCAATTCTTCTGGTGTTTTAATTTTTTCAGATGCTTGTCTTATCACATTTGGTGTACTAGGCATCGATAAATTCAAACTTTTCAACAAAAAGTTTTCAATATCACTTTCAGAATCTAAAGAAAATTGTGAAGAGCCTACTATTCCTGATTTGTCCATTCTTGGTTCTTCCTCAGCAATGGATTCCTTCTGCTTATTTTCTTCTACTATCACTTCCTTTGTCTCCATCCTTGGTACAGGTTCTGCTACTGATTTTCCTTTACTTTTCTTGGTTAACTTCCTCTTCTGTACAGGTTTCTTCTGAACCTTCTTCTTTACTACAACTGTAGTTCTAGTTTCAGGAGGTCCTTGTAGCTCTTTGAAATATGCTAACAGTTCCACTTCTTTTTTGACAAAAACTTCCTCTGTTTCTACTGCCATCATCTGATCATGCAGCTCTTCATAGTGTTCTACTTCCTCTTGAATCCAATCAGTTGCTTTGCAAGAGTAGTCCTCCAACATCTTTTGATATTGAGCTTCATATACTGCCCTTTTATTATTTCCTTGAGTCAAATAGGTATACAATTGCTCTTTGCTTGTCTGAGGTGGGTGAGGGTCATTTGAAGACTGTACCTGCTTCTGAGCAGCTTCATGTTCTTCCTTAGTTGCTTCCTCCTGTTCCAATTCCACTTTTCTTGGATCCAATCTTCTTTTCTTTATTGGAATGACTTCTTCTGAAATTCCTTTTCTTTTCCTTTCTGCTCCCCTCATGCTTGATTGGCCTTCTGCTTCTTTTACAAACATCTTCTTGGAAGGACTTTTGATTCCTGTCATCAAATTTCTGAAATATTGGGCTGCTGGAGCCAACTTCAATTGATCTTCCATTTCTAAAATATGATATATAATCCTTGTCAAAAATTGTGCTCCATTCATGAACTTTCTTTGCTCCCTTAATTGATCATGTATGTATGGAGTTACATCCATCACTCCAAAAGGTTTGGTTTTATCCTTGTTATTAAACATAATCAAAGTCACTGGTTTGTGTGGCATGGTATATCTTGGTAATTTTGGAAAACAGAAATATTGAAGGAACATTCTGGTAGCATATTCTTCCATCTCTTTTCCTTTGAAATCAGCAAATTTAGAATACTCTGTATATTTTTCTTTATTCTTCTTGATAAAGCTGTTATCCAAATTATTTCCCATTGAATAAAACTGAAGGGCTGCCCTGATATGCTCTGCTTTTATTGTGATGTTCACCTCTTTATTCTCCTTGTCCTTGACTGAAAACCTAAAATATGCATCATTTCCCTTTCCAACTTCCAATAGACTATTCATCACTTGTGCAACTCTTTCAAAATCTATGAAAAATATAGGTTCATCCAACAGCCTGTGTAATCCCAGTGCTTTCCATCTTTTGTAATTGACTGCACTTTTCTGGAATTTGTAAAACTCCTGGCACACCATGGTGTATTTGTGACCTCCAACTCCTATAGTAAAGATATGTTGACCAATGATCCCAAGAGTTTCCTTTATATCCTTGACTATTTTTTCTGCTTCTGGAATCTCTTGCTCTTCATCAGATTCTAACTCCACAGTTTCCACTGTTGCTTCACTGTCTAAGAACCAATGTCCTCTGGATAGAGTTACTGAGTCTGCCTTGAAATCATGGGTTGGTAGTTCCTTGAAATTCACCATTCTGAAGAAAATATAGCATCACACAAAAGAAAAACTCCACCCACATGAGTCACAAGAAATAAAAAATGACATTTGTTTTGAGATGAAATGGAAGAAGAATGGAAATAAAATCTCAATTAAATCCTGACTTCCTCAAAGAACTCAATTAAAGTGATCATTACATGTGTAGCAAGATATCTAGTGCTCTCTTCTCTTTTGACAGCTCTTATAAAGAAAATAAAAATTATAAATAGTTGAAGAAAATTGAATAAAATAAAAAAAATAAAAAAAATAAAAAATAGAAACCTGCTACACTCTATCTATATCTTGCTTTGTGCTGTATAATTTAAGAAATAAAAATGGATGATTTTTCTCTCTTTTCTCTCTCTTCTCTTTTTTTTATAATAATATTCATCTTCTTATTTTTTTCTTCCCCCCCTTTTTTTAAAATAATATTCATCTTTTTTTTTTTAAATTACCTTCACTTCCTTTCTTCCCCTCCTATTTCTCTCCTTTAGAAAAAGGATAAGGTAGAACAATTTGACATAATTTCCAAGATGTCATAATTTCTTCTCTGTAGCATTCTGATTTTCTTATCAACAATCCTTAATGCATATCAGATACTCATGCTCTTTTTCCATTGAATCAAATCTGATTTTTTTACCCAATAATATTTAATCCTTGCTGAACCTGTTCTAGGGATACACCCATCTTCTTTTGATAAGCTGTTCTTGAAATTTTTTGGCTTCGATATCCATTTTGTTATGGGAATTTGTTTTGATGAGCAGGGCTTATGTGTACTTTGTTTCCACATCCTTTTTGTTCTGATGCCTTGATGCTTCTGACTATGCCATAGTTGCCACCTTACTTCTGTCTCTTCACCGTCTTTTGCTCCTTCAATTCTCTCCTGGTTTTGATTAAATGAAGCTTGATCATAAAGTGGTTGTATTGGTAATGTATGTGTGTTTTCTAATGAAAAAGTAAATCCTTTCAAGTCTGAGTCATGAATATCCTGTTGATCTTCCTGTTCTTCATTACTCAATAAAAACATTAAAAACCTTTTGTCATTTATTGTCAACTTAAGCTTCATTTTTTCAAAATCCAAAATTACTTTACCTTGCTTTAACCATGGTTGTCCCAAAATCAATTTCTCAGTCATCAAGTGATCTGGCCATTCTTCACAATCTATTTCCATATATTCTTCATTGAACTTAACTTCAATAGAAGGTGAAGACATGCTTTGTATGATTTGTCCTTCCAAAGTTTTGATAAAGGTTTTGCTTTTAGTCCTTTTTAGGTTAATTTTTTTCAACAAAGCTGAACTGATCAAATTTACTTGTGCACCTGAGTCTCTCAAGACCTTGATTTTCTCATCCTGAAAATTCATTGTTATAACAGGCAAATGTTCTCTTTCTTTTAGAGGTGTTTCACACAAAAGGACTTCTCTAAGATTTTTGATTTTTCTTATCCTTTCTTTTGCCTCCTGTTGAGCCTCCTTTCTAATGTTTTCCTCTTCTTTTTTCCTGTTTTGAGCTTGATGTAATCTTCTCCATTCAGAAAATTAATAGAAGATCATACCTTTTTACTCTACATCCACTTATGAAATTTGGCATGATTTCTCCATCTATATTAGCTAATTGAATAGCTCCACTGTTACTGATCTGATTGATAATATATGGTCCATGCCCTTTCTTCTGAAATTTCTTTTGATGTTCCTTTACTGTGTATGCCAAAACTAAATCTCCTTCTTGTAGATCTTTTTCTTTAATGTGAACATCATAATAAGCTTTTTGTCTTTTCTTGTCTGCATATATACTCATAATTGCTTGGAGTCTAGAAGCTCCCCGTTTTTCGAATTCCATCACTCTCTCAGATAATTCATGTCCAGTCCATTTGTATTGACTTCCTACCTTTAGTGTTGGAATAAGGAATTCTATGGGCAGAACTGCATTTTGTCCATATAGCAGATTGAATGGTGTGGTTCCTAATGCAGTTTTCTATGCCACTCTATAGGCCCATAGGACATGATTAAGTTGTAAATCCCAATCATTCCTGTTTTTGTTTACCAATTTTGACAATACAATGCAAAGTACCTTATTAGTACTTTCTGCTAACCGATTGGCTTGTGGATGATATGGGGCTGACTTTCTATGACTAATCATGCAATATTCAGTTATGTTTTCTATGATTTGGTTAAAAAAATGAGTCCCCCTATCACTTACCAATTCAATTGGTAGTCCAAATCTGGTGATGATATTTTCATAGAGAAATCTTGCAGTAGTATGAGCATCATTCTTTTTTGTAGCTCTAGCCTCTTCCCATTTGGTCAAGTAATATGTGGCCACTATTATGTACTCAACATGGGATTGTTTTGCTGGAGGATGTATGGGTCCAATGAAATCCAACCCCCATTTACTAAAGGCTCTTGCTGAAATTAATGGTATTAATGGCATATTATCTCTTCTATTTGGTTGACTCACTCTCTGGCAAATGTCACATCTTTTTACATATGTTCTTGCATCAGGAAATAGAGTTGGCCACCAAAAACCTGAATATAATATGAGTTTAGCAGTCCTTTCACTTGAGAAATGACCTCCTGCCACTCCAGAATGTGCCATTTCTAACATTTCAACATATTTATCTTCAAGAACACAAATTCTTAAATATCCATCCATCCCTCTTTTATACAATTGATCTCCTATTAATTGATACTCTTCAGAAATCATTTGTAAATTCTTTGAGTCTACACTAGCTCTCACTTGTTTTCCTTTCTTGTTCCTTTTCAACTCCTCAATTATGTTCACACTCCATTCTGGATTTTTCTGAAACCAATATAGAGTTACAAGTTCTGAATTTTGCAAGGATTGGCATTCCCAACATTTAGCAATATATTTTGTTACCTCTTGAATCTTATTAGGCCAATGTACTCCCATCCTATTGAGATTACTTAAGGTGACTATTATGGAAGCATGAGTACAAGGGTTCCAACAATGAGCTCTTTTCAGATATTCTTGTTGCTCCTCCACTGGAGTACAATATTCCAATATGCTTGTATGGTTAAGGTGATACAAGTGCCCAGCTAACAGCATAAAATTCCTGCTTTGTAATACTAAATGTGTGTTGTTTTCAAATGTTCTGCAAGGTCCCATGGTTAGCAAAGGTACTATAGTCATGGCCCATTCAGGAATACTTTCTACTTTGAACAGATATGTATCTGGCAGGTCATCATCTAAAGGTGAACTTGGTTCTTTGGCCTGTATTCTTGACAAATCTCTCAAATGTGTTTTTCCCTGTCTGACCACCACGTCAAACTCAAACTCCATCAGTAGAAGAAACCATCTGACTATCCTACCAGTGTGACAAGGTTTGTTTACTAAATAGAGTAAAGCTTGGTGGTCCACAAAAAATTTAAACTTGTTGGCCAAAAGGTAATGTCTATATTTTTTCACAACAAATATCATCCCCAACCCTTCCCTCTCAGTGGTTGTGTAATTTTTCTCTGCTGAATTCAGTTGCCTACTAGCATAAGCAACTAGGAAATCTAATTTGCTCCCTTCTATTGGTTGTGCTAACACACATCCCAAAGCATAATTTGAAGCATCCACATGGACATGAAAAATTTTATCCCATTGTGGGGTTTTCAAAATTGGTGCTGTTACCAAACAAGTTTTTAGAGTCTCAAAAGCTTGGTCACACTCTTTGGTCCACTCAAACGTTGTAATCAAATCATACAACGGTTTTGCTATGTCAGCAAACTTGTGTACAAATTTTCTATAATACCCGCAATGTCCCATCAAAGTTTGAAGTTCCTTTACATTTGTTGGTCTTGGAAGTTCCACTATGGCCTTAATTTTTCTTTCATCAGTTGAAATTCCATTTTTGGAAACTATGTGGCCTAACATTCTTCCTTGTCTTACAAAGAACACACACTTCTATGGATTTAAACATACTCTGTATGTTCTGCATTTCTTGAATATGTTTTCTAAATCTTCCAAATGATCCTGTCTTTTTAATGAGAAAGTACAAAGATCATCCACATAAATTTCCATTACATTCCTCAAGAATTCTTTGAAGATATGACACATTAATCTGTGAAAGGTTGCTGGGGCATTAGTTAACCCAAAGGGCATAACCCTAAAAGCATAAATTCTCCATTCTGTGGAAAAGGCAGTTTTATGTTGGTCTTCCAATGCTATGGGTACCTGATTGTATCCTGAAAAGCCATCCAAAAAACTATAAACCTCCTTCCCTGCAACTCTTTCTAGAAGATGGTCTGTTATAGGTAATGGGTAGCTATCCCTTATAGTTGCAGCATTCACTTTTTTCAAATTAATGCATACCCTAAGTTTCCCATTCTTTTTTGGTACTACAACTATAGGAGATATCCACTCTGTGTATTCAATCTCATAAATGAAATTGGCAGCCAGCAGCTTATCAATTTCTTCCTTTATTTTAGCAGAGTATTTATCATTGAATGTGTAATGTCTTTGTTTGCTAGGCTTTGCATTAGGAATCTTATGCTCACAGATTTTAGGATCAATACCTTTCAAATCCTTGTAACTATAAGCAAACACATCCCTATAGTTTTTGGCCAAATTTCTTAATGCTTCCTCCTCTTGATTTGTCATGTCATCAGCTATTACAATATGTCTTTCTTCCCCCTCTTCCTGGGTGATTATTACCTTCTTAGTCTGTTCTTCATTATCATATGCCTCCCCTTTTTTCTTTTCTCTCTTTGGTTTCATTTTTAGAAGTAATCTGTCTTCTACTTCATAAGTCTTGAAATTTGCAGGTACATCAAATTGTTGATCCTTGTTTGTCATTTTCTCATTTTTTTCATCCTCTTGATCTTTTTCTGTTTCCTTGTGTTTGTTTTTTCTATATTTGCCTGAGATTTTATCTTTTATTGCATCTGCAGCTTTTACCTCTTCCAAATATTGTGTTTTTCCATTTTTCAATATCATTTCTTTTTCCTGGTCCTCTTCTGTTTTTGATACCTTTATCATTTGTATTCCTATGTGAAAAACATCATATCCTTCTTCATTTTGGAATTTCACTCCCACATACTCGTCATTGGCTAGATCCATGGTAGCCAAAATTTGGTTCCAACCATAAGGCTCAAATTCTTCATCTTTGAATTTTTGTGGTACATAGCTCTCATCTTGTAATTTTCTTCCTTCTACAAAATCTTCTTTTCTTAATCTTCTTTTTCTATTTGTTAGATTTCTTCACACATTGCACTTCCATATTGATGATTCTGTTCCATTTTGATCTTCAATCTCTGATTCTTCACTCAAATCCTGATTCTGATGTATTTTGAACCATTCTTGAGGGGATATGTCACAATAATGACCATTTATTAGATTCACTCTGGTTATTCTTCCTTTGCTCTGAAGATATAGGCAATCATTACCCCAATCTTGCACAATTTGCATTTGTCTCATAAATGGTCTTCCTAGAATAATTTCATAAGAAGTGGATTGTGGAAATTCAACTATGGAAAAAGTATGCTCTATTTCTATTCCACATATATCCACAATCACCTTTTCCCATATTCCTAGGGGTTTTTCTATGTGTCCATCCGCAAGTTGCAATCTCATTTTAGTGGGTATTAATTCATTTTTTCCCCATCTTTCCCACGTTTGTTTAGTCATGATGGCCACACTTGATCCGCTATCCAATATAGCTTTGGCATGATTTTTACCAAATTGTATTCTTAGGGTTAAGTTTCCTTCTTCTCCTTCACAATATCCTCCTATTTTATCAATAGGAATGTACCACAATTCCTCCAATTCTTGTTGCTGTGACTCAAAATTCTCTGGTTTTGCTCCCCATTTTTCATATTGTGATGCAAGTGAGGATTTTGTTTTACCAGCTCTTCCATTGTAGTGTGGTATAAAATTGTACATTGCTTTTCTATATTGATTTGGAAGGTTATTTGTTCATTCTCTTCCAGATCAAGAGTTTTCCTTATTTCTTTTGCATTTGCTTCCCCAACTGTTGTTGGACTACTGTCATGTTCCCTTATTTTAAGTTGTGTTTCTTGTATGATTTGTTTGCATCTTTGCATTCTTTCATGCTCTAATTCTGGCATAGGGTAAGCCATTACATGGTGTGGAATTTGGTCCCTCTTGAATCCTTCCCTTGTATGCTTTTATCAAGGTCTCTAGACTCTGTGAATTTCCTATCTCTTGCTGGGTTTCTGTCTTTTGAGGTGGACTATGGTTTGATTGTTCCATATTCTCTTCTTCCAGAGTTTTACCCATTCTCGTTTTCTTTTCCCATCTTCCTTTTTGTCTATTTTTCCTTTCTTTTGGAACTGGAATTTTCTTATCTCCCTTGGTTGTTTCCTGTTGTTTAGCTCTTGCTCTTGTTATGGCATTTACATTCACTTGCTCATGGTCACTCAATTCTCCTTGCTCCATTATGTTGACTGTTTGTAATGGTATGTTATTAGATATGTTTTGTTCTTTTTGAGGATTTCTTGGACAATCCTTTATTAAATGTTCCCTGCCACAATCCTTGCAATAGGCTCCTTCTATTCTTAGTGTGGGAGGTTGTGGACAGTCTCTAATGAAATGTTCCCACCCACATCTATAACAAGTTAATTTTTTGACTTCCTTTGAACTGAGGTCTCTGATTAGACATGTAATTATTGGTTATGTACATGAATGTAGCTGTATCCATTTCAATTCTCCCATTTCCCAAATCTAGGGCTTGCAATTTTGGTCTCTCAGCTCATATCCTTCCCACTCTTCCTAATATCTTTCATTCCAATGATAATCTTCTTTGTATGGTGATCTTATTCTTGAGTTTCCCTCTTCTATTGGTGTGTATTTGACTGGTACCACATTTGTTGATAATGGAGGTTGTTGCCCAAGTACAGGTCTTGGTTGCTCAATAAATCCAGATTCTCTTTGGTTCACATACTCTCTCTCCTTAATGGGTTGTTTTTTGTAAAAGCATTCTTCTCTGGTATGATTTGTCCATTTTCTTTCTAGTGTACAATATTTGAGTGTTTTCCTATCTTGCAAATGTTGTGGTTTTGTATATGGAAATTGTTGTACCAAATGATTTTCTCCACAATTATAATATTTTTTATTTGTTATCTTGGTGTTTATCAAATTTGTTTTGGTGCTAACTTCTAGGGCTTTAGCAATGACTTGTGCCAATTCTTCTGCTGGTGGGATTTTATCTTCATTTGTTCTAGGTTGATCAAATGTGAACATGTCTTGTCCTCTGTTATCCTCCAAATCTATTGCCTCTTTCACGCATGCTCCTAGATCATGGCATCTTCTATAATACACCAGGGTTCTTAATTGAGCACTTCTCAATCCTTCTATGAATAGAGATACTTGTCTTGCCATGGAAGGTACTTCTTCTCTGGGACATCTGTCAATGTATTGCTTGAATCTCCTAGCTCCCTCTCTGAAATTTTCATCCTTTTGTTGTTTAAAGCTATGTATCAAGGTAGCTGTGCTATGTTTTATTCCAGTTTTTGAGAATTCCCTATGAAGGCTTCTAGGAAAGATTCAATATCCAAATACATTTCCTTTCTCAAGGGAATGAACCAAGATAGTGTAGGTCTTGTTAGGGTTAGACCAAATGCTTCAAATTGGACTTTGTATTCCTCAACTTCTTCTGCTCTAATTAATTGTCTAAATTCTGCAGCATGAGCATGAGGATCTGAATATCCTTCATATTGATTCTTCATGCATTTGGATACTTGATAGGGCCTAAGCATTCTTCCCTGATTTTGCCACTGATGTCTTCTTTTTAACGGAAAATCATTAAGTCCTTCTGCTTCTCTTTCAAAAGGGTTTGGGGAAGTATGTAGTCTCCTACCTTGTTGTTGTTCACTATTATTGTGAGTTTCATGTTGTCTTGGCAAGTCTGATTGCCCTAGGTTTTGTTCCCAAGGTCTCTTGTCTGCACATTGCCCTAGGTCATTAGAATTTTTTGGGTCTTGTGAGAAGTTGTATACACATCCCTGCCTATCCTCATATCTATCATCCTTGAATTGTGCTACTGATGTTATATTCAGGGGAACCTCTAAGTTTCTCAATCTAATGAGAAACTTATGCATTCCATCCTGATATACATAGGTTCCAAACCTATTTGTATACATGTATTTGAGAATGTTTTTATAATCACCAGTTTCAGAGGATTCATTGGTTTCATTTAAATTCTCCATATTAATTTGTTGCCCTAAATCTTTTCCTTGCAATTCTCCTACCACTGGCTCAACCTCTTTCCTTCCTAGCTCTTGCTTAGAAGGTGTGTATAATTTATTACTAGACCTAAGGATCATTCAATTAATTCACGATTCTGTGGTGAGAATCGTGTTTTTCACGATTCTGTGGAAAGAATCATGTTTTTCACGATTCTCTGGTGAGAATCGTGTTTCTCACGATTCTGTGGTGAGAATCGTGTTTTTCACGATTCTGTGGAAAGAATCGTGTTTTTCACGATTCTGTGGTGAGAATCGTGTTTCTCACGATTCTGTGGTGAGAATTGTGTTTTTCACGATTCTGTGGAAAGAATCGTGTTTTTCACGATTTTGTGGAAGGAATCGTGTTTTTCACGATTCTGTGGTGAGAATCGTGTTTCTCACGATTCTGTGGAAAGAATCGTGTTTTTCACGATTCTGTGGAAAGAATCATGTTTTTCACGATTCTGTGATGAGAATCGTGTTTCTCAGGATTCTGTGGTAAGAATCGTGTTTCTCACGATTCTGTGGAAAGAATCGTGTTTTTCACGATTCTGTGGTGAGAATCGTGTTTCTCACGATTCTGTGGAAAGAATCGTGTTTTCACGATTCTGTGATGAGAATCGTGTTTCTCACGATTCTGTGGTGAGAATCGTGTTTTTCACGATTCTGTGGAAAGAATCGTGTTTCTCACGATTCTGTGATGAGAATCGTGTTTCTCACGATTCTGTGGTGAGAATCGTGTTTTTCACGATTCTATGGAAAGAATCGTGATTTTCACGATTCTGTGGTGAGAATCATGTTTTTTCACAATTTTGTCTAGACAATCGTGATTGCTCACAATCGTTAGAAAACACGATTTTCTCATGAAAATCATGCTCTAGGAATCACGATTTTGTGTTTTATTTCAGAGAATCGCGATTTTGTGTTTGACTACAGAATCGCGATTCTGTGCAGATTTTGAAATTTTTGAGGTTCTTGTTTTTAAGTTTTTATTTCTTTAATAGAATTGCTTTATTAAACTTTTACATGCAATAAAAGAGTTTAACCCAATTTTTTTTTCCACTGAAAACTCAAAAAATCAAAACATCGCGATTCCATGTTTTTGGCTATTTTGTGTGTTTTTGTGCTTTAATCATCATATAAAATTTGAAGAAATGCAAAAAATGTATTGTGAATTGCTTACCTTTCTTGCTTGATACAGAAATCTCCAAAAGCTTGTGGTTGCAGACAATCGTGATTCGGTTCCACTCTCACTCTCTCTCTTCCTCACTCAAATGAGTTTTCTTCTGAGATTCCTGAGTTTTATAGATTTCACACAATCGCGGTTCTGTGCAATTTACTTAGAATTTTCACTTTTTACTTGTCTAATTTTTATTCTTCACCAATTTTATGGTTTTAATCCACAATTCCTAACTTTTCATCACTAGTCACTCCCTTTATCCCACTGGTGAAAATCGCAATTCTGTACTTACTTTCCAATTTTACTAATTTCATGCTCAATTTTCTCTGATATTTTTTGAAATTTGAATTCCTTACCCCAATTTATGAAATTCTCTTACAACCTCTTACCTCTATACCCAAATGTGCAGAAAATAACTCAATTTCTTTTCCTTATAGAAAATCGCGATCCTGTGTAGAGAATCGTATTTTTTTGAATTTCTTGTTTTTTGCAATTTGATTCTTCTT
This sequence comes from Ceratopteris richardii, assembly GCA_020310875.1. Lineage (NCBI taxonomy): Eukaryota > Viridiplantae > Streptophyta > Polypodiopsida > Polypodiales > Pteridaceae > Ceratopteris > Ceratopteris richardii. Next base: position 75,847,894 of record CM035412.1, on the reverse strand, counting down.
TCCTCTTACTCCTCTTCCAGATTCTTCTCCAACTCCAAATCACTTGTCACCTGCAATTTTGCATCATAAACAAAAATTAGCGATCCTGTGAAGGAAATCATGTTTTTCTGAACTTCCAGTTTTTTTTCAGTTTTTGACAGTTCTTTCCACTTGGTCCTCTTTACTCTTACCAACTACACTTCAGTCCAACTTCCTAAGAAAAAAAAGAAATTTGTTTGAATGTTTTAATGCATTTTATGAATTTTTTTAATATTTTGCCCTAAATTAAGGTAAACACTTCACTGAGGGTTTCTTGTTTAGTGATCTATTGATCCTGTGTTCCTGATTGGTTATACTCCTTTATGCTTTGCTATCTAATTAGTTCATGAGCAAAATTTCCCAAAGAAAAATGTGCTAAGAAGTGCAAATATCAATTTATGCAAAGATAAACTCAGACATTTTTCTTTTTAAGATGCAAACAAACTTTTTCTCAAGATTATTGCTTTGCCTTGGTTAACTAATGGATCTTATCTTCTTGTATCTAGCTACTTACTTGACTTTCCTCAATGCAATCATGTTATCTATCCCAAGATCAACAATTTTGCTTGGTACTTGGTCAAAAAGCACTCTACAAATGCAAAGATAGACACATTTTACCTTTTCTTCAGCTTTCTTGATTCAGTTTTTTCACACACCTGCACTTTACTTTCAAAAAATGATATGAGCAACTATCAATTTGCAAGAATTTCAACACTTCTTATTCTCAAAAGATTATCTATTGCTTTCTTTTCCCAAAAGACAAACAAAGAAACCTACCTTCTCATGTTTCCATTTCTTGATTAAAGAGTATTACCTTTTCAATGTGTTCAATACCCTCAACAATAGAAAATCCAGCAAGGTCCAACTTCAATGAAGGTTTTGCTTTACTCCCCGGCAACAATGCCAAAAAATGTTTGTTGTTAACCTTTGGAGTTGTCCTCTTCAATCATTTTAGCATAAAGAATCAACAATACATCTTATATTTGTCAATCCTGGAAGTATACAAGAGACCATAGCCCCTTCTAGATGATAGAATCCAAGGAATAAGCGAAAACTGGTTGAATTTCTGAGAAATGATGAAGATGAAGAGGAATTTCTAGGGTTTTGATTATCTTGAGCAATACTACATCATTTCCAATGATCTTGGTGTCTAAAGTGTGTTATTTTCTTAGCAGAACACAATCATGAAGTCAAATCTCAAAAATGATACCTGTAACCTTCAGATGAGACAATCGCGATTCTGTGGAAACTGACGATTTTCAACTCCAGCATCATTCTTCAGCAATTCTTCACTCCATACATCAAGAATCAACTCTCTTCATACACATTCATCAGAAATACACAATAGAAGCTTGCAAATTCCATGGATACACATAGAATAGACTCAACAAATCAAAGAAAGTACTTGAAAGGAAGAATCACGATTTTCTGCAGGAAACTCCTCTCATTACTTGGATAGCATCAATTACAATTAACCAACCCTCTCAAAATAGAGGAAATTATCTTTTATACATTTTCAAGTGTCCCTTTTCACACTTGAATTTTGGTCCTTTTCCCTTCTAATCTAAAAATATGCTATCTAGGAGTTTCCAAAAATTCTAGAAAAATTACATATGATTCTAATTTACATGAGGAAGACTCTCCCTCATTTTTACATCATTTGCATAAATATTTCCACAATTTTTTATCATTTTTCAAATATTTCTCTTCAAAAAATGCTTCTTCTAACAGGTGGTGTGCATGTGCTCCATCATATGGTCATGGGCTATCGAGATGCATGAGATATCCTCCTAGTATAGTCGTGGTCGCTTGTACCCAGCTCTATGTGATCAATGTCACACTCTGTGTGCCACTGCCTGTTGAAGCATTCGCCCTATGCCTCTGGAAGGTAGGCTCGTCTCATGTAGCCCATCTCGCTAAAAGAACTGAGTAATGGTCTGCTGTGTACTCATTCATGTTTGATGCGTGGGTTGTAGCAACTACTATCGACTCTCATACATTGTTGTGAGGAATCATCCCAACCTCCACTAGTCTCCAATGGTCATGCACAATTGTAGTGACTTCTCTATATGGAATTGTGCTCATAGATCTGAGTATGCTCAACATTTGGTAACAAAATGATCCTCACTCTCTTTCTCTATATGACATACTAGGCACCACCTCTCCTCTCTAGGAACTTCTCTGGTCAGACCCCTCTCAATCTTGAGCTGATGTGATGAAACTCAAAGCTGCCCAATGATGACTCGGAGGTGGTGTGGTAAGTATGTCTGCATGTATCACGGAGTCTCAATAAAGCCCTGATATGAGATCTATAGAAAATGCTCATGATAATAGAGCATTTTCAGTGGCAGTGTATCCTTGGGGCTAATCCATGCCCTCTGTATATATGTATGCCATATCTCCTAGGGAATGACCCTCTTCCTCTCTTGGTGGGAGGAGCAAATAGGTGGGGGGGCCTGTAAGTCGTACTGCAATGGTGGTAGTCTGTCTATGTCAAATCCATGATGGGCTAGCCAATCTCATGTTTGTGCATACCATGAGGAGGTGTCACCTGCTAGTGCCATATTGCATGATGCCTAGAAGGCTCGATAAGTGATGCGCTCTCTGTCCATGCTCTGTATCTTATGTAATAGGCATACTCTCTAGAACAGTGCCTCTACTAGCATTTGTGGTGCAATAAGCTCTTCTTTGATGATATCATGTGGTATTGAAGGCTTGCTGCAGATGAGTCTGACAATCATGAGAATCTGTGGCATCTCCAATGTTGTCCATGCTGATGTAGCTAATCTCGGCCCCCGTATCGCTGCTCCATACATGGGTGCTGGCATAACTAGAGTGTGGAAGAGCTATCCCGTTGTGCGGGGCTCCTAAAAATGTGCATGGTGGCACTGTCTCTCCATCAAGGCTAGTGCTGTGTATCCACGTGTGATGCAATCTTGGGCTACTTGAGACATAGAGAAGATGCTAGAGCCTGCTATGAATGTCACTCCGCGATAGACATATGATCCGACTACCTCAATCAGCCTGCCTGTTATTGTGAGAGAACTATGTCTCCTCACCTATGCTGATGTACGAACAATCATAACATTGGTTTTACCAAGGTTCATAGATAGCCCTCTATGTATGTAGAAGTTGTCTAGGCCATGTAGGTGGTGTTGTAGACCTTCTGCAGATTCTAAAACTAGCACAATATCATCAGCATATAAAAGAATATGAATAGTAGTCCCTCGTACCTAAATGCCCTCTTCTCCTTGCTATTGTATGATGAAGAGCCATTCCCTGGGAACTGTGTTAAAGGCTTTGTGAAAGACCACAAAACAACAATATAATCTCCTCTTCCTCACTCTTGCTTGGTCGATTAGGCATCTCAGAGTGAAGAGGTAGAGTAATCGTGTATAAAACTTGCGTATCTTGGGGCCCTAATATTCTTCCTCTCTACGAGAGTGCTCAACTCTATCTCTAGTGCTGTCCCATATATTTGGCCAATGTGGGGCCAATCATGATCGTCGAATATGTAGTTGAATCCATAACATCATCAGACTTATGAATGGGCACTATGATGTGCTTAGTCCATGAGTCAGGGAACCCTTCAACTAATGCACAATTGAAGAGGTGAGCAATGAATGGTGCTAGAGTCGTGTGTCCGTATATGAGGTGCTCTGCCTGTAAACTAAACTCGTCATGAGCTCTACCATGCTGCATATGTGAAATAATGCAACTGTGTAATATCCCCTCTATGCTCTAAAATCCATAGATGTTTTCCCAAGTTCTTGACAATCTACATCATACCAATAGTTTTGTGGTATGGATCCTCTACATTGAGGATGTGTATGTGTATGATGTGGAAAGCTGCAGATAGCTGAGTCATGAAGGACGGTGGTGATCTATGACATGAGTGTGTCCAAAGGTGAGAACGGATCAAGAGAGAGTAGGCAAGTAGATCAATATCCCTGGTGCTATCTCCATGCTAACCCACATGTATCATGCCTCCTCATCTCTTCCTAGGATATGGATTCGGCTCTGTATCTCGTGTCTAAATATGATGGCAACACCCCCCGACCCTCGAGTTATACTTTGTCTCATCGTGATCTTGAATGTAGATTTCCAGTGAAAACCTACAAGGTGAGGTAAGCCTGTCTCTAGGCTGTCATGGATCTATGTGATGCAGGCAAAGTCATGTGACTCAGGATGTCCTCGAGTCTATCTAGTCGCATCCAAAGTGCCTCATTGCAGTTCCACACTACTCCTTTGAGTGGTGCCTCTTAGTGTAGTGATGTCTCATAGGCCGCTGTCCCTATTTGATAGGGTGTCTGTCTATGAAGACTTTACCATCATGGTAAAAGGCCTTCACTCTCGATGTGTCTAGAGTATCTATGGCAGGCAAGCACATCAGTGTGCTACCTGCATCCTCTTTAGGTCCTCGTCCATGTAGAGGGTGCCGTCGGGTAGTCCGCGTAGTATTGACCGACGTCTAAAAAGGATGGTCCGTGTCACCTCGGAGCTCATATGAAGGATGAGTGCTCCCAAACAAGATGTATCCCTCCCAACCCTCCATGTTGCTGTGAAGGGCATGCTCTCATATCCAAGTCGACGAAAAATGTTGGTGGTATGTGCCTCCGGTGATGCTCCCTCTAATAGGCCCATAGTTTGAATATGGAGTCTTTGAATGTGTCGAAGTCTCTTCTCCTCGAGTGTATCCTAAACCTGTGTGAGCTCTTCCTTCGCATCTTCCTTAACTTCAAAGAGAGAGAGAGAGAGAGAGAGAGAGAGAGAGAGAGAGAGAGAGAGAGAGAGAGAGAGAGAGAGAGAGAGAGAGAGAGAGAGAGAGAGAGAGAGAGAGAGAGAGAGAGAGAGAGAGAGAGAGAGAGAGAGAGAGAGAGAGAGAGAGAGAGAGAGAGAGAGAGAGAGAGGCTAGCTGCTAGAGCACATAGAGTGTTCTAGATGTAAGGCTTTAGCCTCTTAGCCATCATGGCTAGAGCTAAACACGAGTGTTGGTAGTATGTCATTAGTCAAGGAAAATTCATCACATGAGGTAGTGAGAGATGGACATGTAAGTCATGTGGGTATAAAGGGAAGAGACATACAGATAGAATAAAATCCCATCTAGCACAATTTTGAGGTGTAGGTGTTGGTCCTTTTTCTAAGCCAGTACCAAAGAATATGAAAGAAGAGATTTTGGAATGGGTCGCAACATGAGAAACACAAGAAGGTTGTTGAGGGGTGAGAAATTGGAAGTTAGATTGGTTAGTCAGAATTTTTCTAGCTTTGATGTTGCTGACTCGGAGTTTGCTAAATTCGTATTTTGGTCAATTGGATATTTAAAAAAGAAACGATTATAAGTTAGTTAAGGGGAATGTTGTGGGATACGATCATTGTAATTTTGTGCACGCGAGTATGTAAGGGGAAGAGGAAGCATCTTGGGAGAGAGAGGAAGGCTGAGAGAAGAGAAAAAGACTCTGCTCTTGTAATCATGCAGGCTAACAATGATCAGTCCTGGCGAGTTCGATGAAGTAGAAGCCTAATTGATATTCTATCAGACCTATATTTTGTATTAAAAATATTAATCATGAAGAATCACATTCTGATTCAGTTGCGCAAGTGTGTACTATTTTCTATTTCAAACATAATAAGTCTACATTTGCATTCTAGCTAGCTGAGTGTGGTAAATCTGAAATTTTGTACCTGTGTAATTGAGTTGTGAGTGAGAAGGTCTGCACTAAGCTTTATTCATATGAGTAAATTGTTTGAGTCAGTAGCTATGTGTTCTGAACCCAAACACATTTGGAGATCCTACTGCATTTGCTAAAGAAGCAAGAGATGCATGACGGGAAGAAGAGGAAGAGTTAGTAAAGTTTATTATATAAGAGCACAAGCACATGTGGGTAACGTGGATTCATCTTCTTAATCTTACGATTCATACAAAGCACAATAGGATTCTAATTTGGAATTTGAAGAGAAGGAAGGAGGAATAGATGCAGTAGAAGCAAGTGTGGGCAGAATACTAGGAGCGTTGTTCCTGACAAAAGCAGTGGGAGGAGTTAGAAGGCGACTCCACTTCGACCTAGTTGGAGGGACGACTAGGCAAAGAACTAGACGTACACCTCGGCCAGTGTCCATGGCGCAACCACCTTCAAACACCAAAGTGAAAGCAGCACATTTTGGAGGAGGTTCAAAAGAGGATGTAGACTGCCACGTTGCTCAATTTGAAATAAAGTGAATGGTAAATGGATATCCACCAATGTATGGTGATGCAATAGAACTTCAACAATTTGTAGCTACATTGGAAGGAAGAGCCATGAGCTAGTTTAGTCAATACGGTATCGCTCATTTTGATACTTATGATGCATTAAGATTAGAATTTTTACAAAGATTTAGGAAAGAAAAAACTCCTTTGGATGTTTTGAGGAAGCTGAGAGCAATTAGATAAAAGAACATGTTAGTGGAAGATTATGCATAGAAATTTAGAATTTTAATGGAAAGATTAGAGGGCAAGGAGAGACCGACTAATGAGATGTTGGCAGGTTACTTCCTAAATGGATTAAGTAGTAGCATTAGGCATGCAATGGCAAATGTGGATATAGCTAATGGATTTGATGTGTTAGTCTTAGCAGCAGCAAAAGTAGAAAGAAGATTTGGAAGATCTAAGAAGAAGCACAGTGACTCCAATTCAGATGTTGAATCTAATTCAGAATTAGAGTCATTAGAGAGTGAGGATGAAGAGGTTGTGGTAAGAAAGCATCACAAACACAAAGATAAGCAAAGTGAAGAGGAAGCTTTAATTAGTAGACTAAAGAAACATGGATATTCAATATTAGCTCCCAAGGAGAAAAGGTTTTGCAAAATTTGTGATAAAGAAGGACATACCACAAGTCAATGCTAGTATAACCCAAAACATTGAGGACAAAGTTCAAAAGATGATAATAGGAATAATAATGAAGTTGTAGAAAATCAGGTCATTCCAGTTCAAGGACATGGTGGTTCTCAGAGGCAGCAGCAAGGACGACCTCTCTAGAGAGATCAGCGAACTAGTAAGGAAATTATCAGGGTAATCAATAAGGGAAGCAACAGGGTAGAACACCTAGAGTGATGATGCCATGTAGATATTGCTCGACACCAAATCATTGGATTGTCCCTAATTTTCCTTTATGGGTTAAGCACAAAGAGGAAAGCGGTATAGCAGTTGTTCGTTATAATCAGAATAACTAGCAAGGGAAGCAACAACAATAGGTGCAGTAAGCTGCTCAGACAAATGTTGTAGTAATAGATTTATCAGATTAGGAATTTTGTAATGATCCAGGTGCAAGTACATCAGAAACTCAAAATCAAGGTCATGAAAACCAATGGAATTGTGATTGTAAGCAATGTGCTTTGATCAAGGAGGTGGATGTTTTGGCAGTTACAAGGTCAAAGAATAAAGGTCCTATTGATTGGCAGGAGCAAAGACAAATTTGGGACCAAGTGCAGAAACGGATCCAATAGGATCAGCAAAAGCAAGCACAATTTCACATTTTATCCCACGAAGAGTAGCTCAGTGATGAGTAGCACCTCCTTTAATGTCAATCCGGGAAGACGTGAGGATGGTATGAAGACCTCGAGCAAGTGGCGGCACAAGTGCGTGAGTGAGAAGCACACAAGCATGCACACACATACACACACACGCGCACACACGGCAAGACAAAGAGAGAATCAATGGAGTTCTTTAGATTACTTTCAAAAGCTCTTACAAGTTTGTTTCCATTACAATCTAACCTCAAAAATGAGCTCTCTAGCTCTTTTTATAGTTTTTGACTAGCTTTGTCCCTGTCCAGACCTAGTGTCCGGCCTAGTTAAAAATTAGGTTCCAGGGCTTATTTGAGGGCTCAAACGAAGTCTAAAAATTATGAAAATTGGTACGAGGGTACTTCTAATACTCCTCAAGCTCGAGGACTCCTCGGCTTGCACAAAATGGAGTCTAATCTACCAAAAATGGGATTTACAATGTTTGTGTAGTGATTAAAATCACTTGAGTTGTACATAATCTATGGGAAAAATGATCTGGCCTTGTTGCCGTATTGTGCATGACTCCTTTGTTGCTTTGTATGCCAACACTCCCCCCTTCCTAGCGTCTGTCGCCCCTGACAGACCTTTGTTCTCGCGGGTGGTCGATGTAATATTGGATGACATTGGTGGCCAGTTCATGTTCTCCTATCCTTAAGCCTCTTGCTAGATCGGCTTCCAATGCCTCCCAATTTATTGCACCGGGGGTCTCTGGTTGCGGGGTGGTGTAGTACTCTGAATACATTGCTTGTTCACAAGCAAACAGTTGAAGCAGATGTGTCGGTTTTGGTGCGAAAATCTCCGAGTGATACTCCCAGAAACCTGATCTGAACATTTCTTCGAAGGTCTGTTTGTAGCAGGCGGGGAGGTATTTGATGCGTGCATGCCAAGCGTAAGCCACACGGATACTGGGGGTGGTGCTCATGTCATACACCAAGTCGTAATTTCCATTGCTAAACCCCGGAAGACGTACCTGTGGTGCGACTGCATTTCTAAAGGTCTTCAGCACTACTTGCATCATATCTAAGATTTTAAGCATCATTTGCGCTGCTACATCTTGCATGGGCTTCAAGCGCGGCATCCAGTGGCGAATGGTCCCCATCATATATGCTACCGATGGTGGTCCTTGTGGTGGCGCGATGTACGGGTAGTTGAGCCATTCCTTGCATTGCGCATTGTTCTGTACCTTGATATTAAATGCCTTCCACGACCTGCGGCGGGGGACTGGACTGTAGCATGGGTTGTACAGGAGGTGCAACGGCGCGTTGTTCCATGTGCGTAGCATTTCTGGATAGGTCTCTAAAAGTTTCTGCCGCCATGTGGGTTGACGAATCTTGCCTTTTCGCACCTCTGGAGGAAGGTCTTCGGGTTGAAATTGGGTTGCAAAAGTAGGAATCTGACCCGTGACTCTTTGTATTTCTGCATTATAATCAGCCAAGAGAATATAATATGGCCTGTACTGGAGTTCCGATGAGAGAATCAGGCGTCGCGATGACAGGTTCTGAAAGTAAGCTGATTGTAACACAGTCTCCTCTATGACCCTCATGGCCTGATTTTGCACTACGGTGCGCTCTTCGTGCGAACTCCCGATTTCCTCCACTTGTCGTAACCAAGGCGGCCGTGGTGCCTCGAACGTGTCCTGCGCTTCCTCTGTTTGTTGGCCTCCTGGGAATGGTTGCGGATCATATTCTTCATCAAACGTTTGTTCCACAGGAATCTGCACAACTTCTTCGTCCGTGGGAGCCTCCGGAGGGGAAGATGGTCTCTCATATTGTAGTAGGCGTGTTTGCAATTCAGTTACCTGTTTCTGGAGATCTTTTATGGCCTCTGCGTCTGAGAGAAGCGAAGCCGCAGAGGGGGTGGTTGGGTGGCAGCTGTTGGTCCTTGTTGGTGTTCCTGCTTCAGTTGTCCTAGCTCCTCCGATAGCTTATCATGTGCTTCGAGCAGCATGGCATAATCTTCCAATATAATCTTGATATTATCGGGGGTCACTGCTTGAAACTTGGATGGGCTGATGGGTGCCCCCGGTGTGCTCTCAATAGCTGCCTCCAGGTTCTCTTGATTGTGTATTTGCAGACGTCTATTCTCTTCCTGAGCAGCCGCAAGATGGCGTTTAAGTAGTGCCATATTTCGCTGAAGTTTTGAGTTGCGTTCCAGCTGTGTCCGTAGGTGACCTTCTACCACCTGCACTGCTTCCTGATCTACGTTCTGTAGCTGTACCTCCAATATATTGTGGGCTTCTTGGAGGGTGTGGAACTGTGTGTGGAGGCGAGTGTTCTCCTCTTCTAGTACCGCAAGGCGGAGCTGTAGTGTCGCTGAGTGCTCTTGCAGGCGTGCGTTTTGTTGCTGGAGCTGAATGTAATCTGTTCTTAAATTTGATATACAAGCCAACATGGTGTCCAATGCATTACCTATAGATGAGTGGGGGGTGTTTACCGTGGAAGATGCATGGGAAGGGAATTCGGGAAGGGAGACAGTGAATGATGTGTCTACGAAAGTTGTGTGTGTGGGTGAAATTGGTGGAGGGGGAATGGGAGGAGGTGAAACCGTGGGTGGAGGTGCCGTGGGTGGTGAAATGTCCATCCCTTCAGGAGTGGGTGTTGGTGTGGGGCCTGCCATATACACTGGTATGGTAGGTGGTGTGTGTGTGGAAGTGGTGAATAGATGTGAAGTGGGGTGGGGAGCTGAAAAGACAGGGAATGGTTGAGGGCCTGGTTGAAAAGCTCTAGCAAAAATGTCCTGGAGGGATTGTAGAAATGGAGAAAGGGATATCGGGGGTTGGGGTCGTAAATTTGAGAAGGGTGGAAAGGGTTGCGTGGTAGTAGGGAAACCCATGAATGTGGATCTGGGGTCAGGGTGGCCCGTGGCTGAAGGCATTGGGGATGGTTGTCCCAGGGCAGGCTCGGGGAGGGTTTCAGTGGGTTGTGTAGTGATGGGGTTTGCGTCAAAGATCGGGTTATCAGTGTTAGAGAATAGGGTGGCACTAGAGATAGGAGTACGAAAGATGAAGGTTGGGTCAGTGGTTTGAGTGGTCGATGGGATTTCCACTGTCTCTGTTCTAGGAGGTGATGGTGGGGGAGTAGGTGGTAGTGGTTCGGTGGACTCCTCATGGGTGGCGGGGTGCTGTTGACTAGCTGTTTGGGAGGTTGGTGTAGTAGTTGGCTCTTCTGCAACTGTAACGGGAATTTGGATATTTTTACCTGAGCGAGGTCGTGTCTAGAACCTTCGTGGGTCATATTGAACTGAAGGCCTCTGAATGGCAGTGCGCACAGCTTCTACAACTCCATATGTTTCTGCCATCAATAAGAGACCTTCCCTGTACTCCGAGTCAATTCCCGCTTCTTCCAACAACTGAGTCATAAGTACTCTGCTGCTCTGTTCAGTGAGTAACTGCTGCGATCGCACTCTTTCCATAATCTGATACAACCTTCAGAGTTCTGCTGTATATGCTGGGGCTTCAGTGGTCTCTTCTTCATATGCTTCTTCTTCTTCCGGGTGTCCGTGTTGTTGGCTTTGCTGAGCGTCACTCCAATGGACATGTCTGCCGTCTGTAGACTTTCTTCTTCTTCGTGAGGATGTGCCCTGCTCCTCTGCCTCTGAATAAAACTCCACATCAGAGAATTGTGTGCTTTGTAGGAATGCTTCGAAATCCTGGGGTTCCAGTCCTTCAGCCTCTCCAGTGGCAGCAAATTCGAATTCAGGTGTAACCGGAGGAGCCGATGGGGTAGGTTGTGTCGTAGTGCCAGATTCCGACCTGGGTAACCTAATGGTAAAGGGAGGTACAGTGCCCTCTCTTAATGGTGATGCCTCAGGAGTAGTCAGGACTTCCCGTGTCTGGACGCAAGGGATCGCGCCCCTCATGCGCTTGGACTGATGTGTGGATGTCTTGAGCCTTTTAAACATTTGTAATTGTGCCCAAGTTAAGGCACGCTCAATGGGGACATCATATGCCAAGCATCGGTAAATGATGCGTGTGAGTGCACAGCATCCGTTCACCACTAATTTCCTAGAAGCCCGTTTGTTCGCTTCATACAACTGATCTATAATCCACACTGGTAGCTTAATAGGTAACGCACCTGCTTCCGCCAAGTAGAGAGCAAACCAGATCTTCTTGTGTGGTTGCGTGAATCGGTCTTGACCGGGGAAGGCGAAATGTTGCATGCACATTCGGAGAGGGATGGACACATTTGGGGTGAGTGCTGCCATGTCTTTCAGCTTCACTAGTTTCCTGTCCTTCATGTTGGTGGGAACAAGAGCATCCTTTTCTGAGGGCACATGCGTGCCATGCATATTTAAAGCGTCGCTTACCAGCTCCACAGTAAGTTCAAACCTCTTCAACTCGTTGTTGCCCAGCAATGAGGGGAGAACAAATGATCCGGGTTGGTCCTTATCTTCATTAGCTTGTAATGTGGAGACCAAATAGTAACATCGGAGGAGATCGGGTTTAGGTAGTGGGGCTTCAAAATATTCTGCCAATCCTGCTCGTTGCCATATGGTCTGTAGATCTTCGGTGTTCTGTAAAGTCTCGAACTCCTTGGAGAAAAATTGGAATCGCACCCATGATCTGTCATACTCGCATTTAGACTCCCAGATATACTTGGCCTCACCTAATGGACCGGGCATGCCATTGAACCAATGAGAATTGGCATGAACTCTTTCCGTGATGCCTGTAGGTGGATCTGGCACCGGGAGTTGCTGAAGGTGTAGCACCTCCACTGGTCGTTCCGTCGGGGGCACATCCACGGGTATACTATCCACATCAATTCCCGCAGTAAGTATTCCCACTTGTGAGCCCGAACCTGTCGCTTCTGCCATATTTCTTCTTGCTTTCTGATTCTGTGAGAATATAGAATCATGTGTTAACATCGTAATGGACAAAATAAATCCGTTGTTGTCCCCGTTACAACATTAACATGAGGTAGATGGTGAGTTAGTGGTTAGTAAGTGCACGAAGACAGTGAGTACAGTTAACGTTTGTGTATTCCTAGGAGACTAATGCCGTTAGTAAGTGGGGTGAATTTACAAATCGGGGTCGGGGGGTTTATTACAGGTCTTAGACTGCCAAATGCAGTGGATGGGCTTTGCTTTCGGTTTCGTAGGGACTCTAGAGAGCTGTGTCGGTGTCGCCGTTTGGGAATGGGGCCTTTTAGGGACCCACTTATAAGTGATGTTATGCATGCTCATGGGTCTTGGTGTGTTCCTAAGTGTTGAGCACGAGGGAATTCTGGTTGTACTCGTAGAAGGGTTATGCTGCATAGGTTGTGGCCTTGGCGTAACTACTTGTGCCCTCAAGCAAGTCTTAGGCACCCAAATTTGTCTAGATTGTGGGCTTGCCTTCATCGACTTCTTGGGCACCCAAATAGATTTTGCTTTAGCAGAAGAATTTCTGAAAGACTTCTTATTAGCGTCGTGTTGTTGGTTACTAATAAGAGGCTTTGCCCGCGTAGTTGACGGTGGTGCACCCGGTCGTTCGCCTTTCCGCACCCACACCTGGATTATTTTCTGGGACATTCTGCTGCGCAGGTATTTTTGATCTCGGACATAGGTAGTACTCTGCTTCTTCTGCTTGTGATCCGCCTTTGGTTGCTGCCTCCTTCGGGCCTTTGGAAAAGAAGGGAGATCCGTTGCATCCCTGACTCCTTTTTTGCAAATGTCATTCCTCTGCAACACAGGGTTTTGAACAAGAACAACATGGTCATCTTTATGTGTACCCCTGGAAGGACCAGGAGTCTGTGCCTTTCCTAGTTCCTTGAGTGCTCCATTGTCTAATTCTACTGTAACTCGACTATGACTGACCCAAACCTGGAGAAGTCCACTTCTTAGGTTTAGATTGACTGCTCGGTCATAGATCCAATCCTGACCCAAGACGAGAGGTTCAGTGAGATCCTCATCTTGACACACTAGTACTTTAACGGTCATTGCCTCATCGTGAATGTAGAGGGGAAGTTCCACCTCGCCCACGCAAGGGGTTTCCACGCCTCCCAATCCTATGAGATATGCTTCCACAGGATTGACAGTTAACTGCAACTCTTGACAGTAAGACAATTTAACAGCGCTAGTGGCGGCACCTGAGTCAATCAAGGCTCTTACGGTCCTTGCACTCTGTCCTTGTCCTATATCTATGGTTATGAAAGGACGTCTATCAATTATTCTACTCGAGCTTGTTCCTGCAACTTCACACATGGCCATGGGATATCCTTGATCTGCATGGTCAACTGTTGTAGTCATATCTCGACCTTGTCTGCGTAACTTCATCCTTCTGATGCGTTCTAAAGCCTCTGCTTGAGCCTCTTCTCGAATGCGCTTTTCTTCCTCTTTGCGTTTCTTAGCAGTGTTGAGTCGGCTGAGCATTTCCTCCGTGAGGGGTTCCTGATACAACTTGACTCTGCAACCGCTAATATAGTTTGGGAGAACGTCACCCTCTAACGTGGCTAGTTGTACTGCTCCGCTCGTGGAGATCCTATTGATGATCATAGGTCCGTAGCCTCTCTTTTCTAGCTTCCTGGCGTGTTGTTTTAGTGTATAGACTAAAACTAGATCTCCTGCTTTCAAGCCCTTATCCTTCACATGGGCATCAAAATATGCCTTCTGTCTCTTCTTGGCTGCATATATTCCTGCAACGGCTCTCAGTCTTGTTTCCCCTAATCGTTCAAGGTCAAAGATCCTAGAGGAGAGCTCATGACCTGTCCATTCGTGCTCTTGTGCTACTTTCAATGTAGGGATCAAGAAGTCCAAAGGTAACACAGCGTTTTGACCGAATACCATCTGAAAGGGGGTGGCTTGGAGTACCGTTTTGTAGGCAACTCGGTATGCCCAAACAGCATGGTGTAGCTGTTTGTCCCAATCAGAGCGTTTAGTGTTCACTAATTTCGTCAGTACATTGCATAAAATCTTATTAGTGCTCTTAGCTTGTCCATTAGCTTGAGGGTGATAAGGGGCAGACTTCTTGTGTATTACCAAGAATTCTTGGAGCAGATTTTCAATCACTTCGTTCAAGAAATGAGTGCCTCTATCACTTACAAGCTCTATGGGTAGCCCATATCTCGTGAATACATTCTCAAACAAGAATTTGGCAGTTGTTTGAGCATCGTTCTTGGTTGTAGCTTTTACCTCTACCCACTTGGTGAGATAATCTGTTGCCACAATGATGTATTCCGCATGAGAACCCTTAGCTGGGGGATTAATAGGACCTACGAAGTCTATTCCCCACTTAGAGAATGCACGTCCACCCATCATAGGTTTCAGTGGCATCTCATCTTTGCGTATAGGATACTGAGTCCGCTGACAGACATCACACCGTTTCACATAGGTATGTGCATCCATGTGAAGGGTAGGCCACCAGAAGCCCGCAAATAGTATCGCTTTGATCACCCGTTCTGGTCCAAAGTGTCCTCCTGCTACACCTTGGTGAGCAGTTTCCAAGATCTTAAGATATTCACTCTCATGGACACACAATCTCAGGTAACCATCCTTACCGCGTTTGTATAGATTATCACCAATGAGTGAGTAATCCAGGGCTTCTTGTTCTAAACTCCTTTTCCTAGCTAGAGTCATGTCTGGGGGGAATGTGTTTGTCCGCAAGAATGATACTAGAGGTTCACTCCAATCTGGCACAATGGATACTTGATAGAGAGTGGCATGTTCCACAGGTGGTTTAGTGCAACAGATTGGGCATTCCTTGCACAACTTTTGGACATCCGCTTCCATAGTTGGCCAATGCACTCCGAATCTTTTTAGAGTCTGCAACGTTCGTTGCTTTGAATGGTGTTGCTCTAACGCACCTACATGTGCTAATTGCAACCATTTAGCGTACTCATCCTCTTCTACGCAACAAGCCAAGATCCCTTGATCTGTGTGCTTGTACATGCTTCCTGCCATGATATGGTACTTTTGGGCTTTTACGATCTCTCGATTCCGTGTGTTCACCACTGGATGATTAGGTCCGTATGTCAATACTGGTACTAGTGGCTTGGCCCACTGCGGCACCACTTCCAACTTAAACAAGTAAGCATCAGGAAGGTCATCTGACACTCCTTGTGGGGCTTCTCCCGATGTGAGCCTGGAGAGGTGATCTGCTCGTAAGTGAGTCCTACCTTTCCTTACCACGACCTCAAAGTCATATTCCATTAGCAAGAGAAACCATCTCACTAATCTTCCTGTATTGCATGGCTTGTTTACAAGATATAACAATGCCTGATGATCAGTAAAAAATTTAAACTTATTTGCAAGCAAATAGTGTCTAAATTTCTTAATTGCATATACCATGCCTAAGCCTTCTCTCTCTGTAGTGGTGTAATTCCGTTCAGCCGCATTCAATTGTCTACTGGCATAGGCAATTGGAAGATCCATATTACCTTCACCAGTAGGTTGTGCAAGCACACATCCTATAGCATAATTGGATGCATCAACATGAACATGGAATGGCTTATTCCAATCTGGTGTGGTCAAGATTGGTGCTGAACACAATCTTCGTTTAAGCTCCTGGAAGGAATTCTCGCATTCATCCGTCCACTCAAAGTTAGTCAGAAGTCCGTACATGGGCTTTGCAATGACAGCATACATGTGTATAAATCGTCGATAATAACCGCAATGCCCCATGAAAGCTTGTACTTCCTTGACATTCTTTGGCCTAGGTAACTCCGCTATGGCTCTCACTTTTTCTTCGTCAGTAGATATGCCATTCTTTGACACTATATGTCCTAGGATCTTGCCTTGCCTGACCATAAAAACACACTTTTCGGGGTTCAGGCAGACTTGATATTCTCTACATTTGTCAAAGATTTGTCTGAGTTCAGGAATATGAGTTTGTCTAACATTGGAATGAGCACAAAGATCATCAACATAGACTTCTAAACTCTTCCTCAGGAACTCCTTAAACACATGGCACATCAGCCTCTGGAAGGTGGCTGGTGCATTGGTAAGCCCAAATGGCATTACTCTAAAAGCAAAAATGCCCCATTCTGTGGCAAAGGCTGTCTTGTGCTGATCCTCTGGAGCTATGGCTACTTGATTGTAGCCAGAAAATCCATCAAGGAAGCTGTACACTTCCTTGCCTGCCACCCTTTCTAAGAGATGTTCTGTGATGGGAAGCGGATAGTTATCTCGAATCGTGGCGGCATTAACCTTTTTCAAGTTAATGCACACACGCAGCTTGCCATTCTTCTTGGGCACCACCACGATGGGGGATACCCATTCGGTGTGCTCAATTTCGTAGATAAATCCAGCTTCAACCAGTCTATCTATCTCTTCCTTGATCTTAGCAGCATAATTATCGTTATATGTATAAGGCTTTTGCTTAGAGGGTTTGGCATCTGAGGTCATGGGGATGGTGTGCGAGCATATGTCCGGGTCAACCCCTTTCAAGTCCTTGTAACTCCAAGCGAATACATCTCTGTATTCTCTTAGCAAGGCAATCAATTCGTGCTCTTCTTCTTCTGTCAGGTCATGGCCTATATACGTGCATCTCTCCTCTCCTTCTTCTATGGCCACTACTATTTTCTTGGTGGTTTCTTTGTTATCATAGGCCTCTCCTGATTGTGCCTCTCGTTTAGGCATTCTTATCATGACTCTCCTGTCATCTATCTCATACTTCTTAAAATTTTCTGGGACCTCAAACAAAGATTCTTCCTCTTCTGGTAAGGCTTCTCTCTTCTTTCGTTTCTTTCCTTCTTCCTTAGGGGTCATATGCGTTGCTAATCTTACATCATTTGTAACCTCTCCATGCCTCTGGGGTTGAAATTCTATTTCATGGAAGTATTCTTCATCTGATGCAAATGGTGGATCCATAATGATTGACTCTAGATCGGAGTCACTTGCATCCTCAATTGCATCAGGGCTAGGTTCGCATTCTTCTAAAACTGCCTCTCCCATGATTGGCTCTATGGAGAAGACTGAAATGTCATAGCCATCCTCATCACAGTGAGGTGTCCATTGTTCTTCATTGATGGCTACGTCCATTGTTGCTAAAATTTCCGCCCAGCCATGGGGTTCAAACTCCTCATCTGGAAAGACTATAGGTGCATAGGCTGGGTCTTGAATGGGTCTATGAGTTTCGTTCGCACCTACCTCTCTGGCTTTCTCTCTCTTCTCTTCTTCTACTGCTACCTTGCACATCCATAAGTGAGTATCTTCATGCATCCATGAGGATCCAGACCCTATGGAATGCACCGATTCTGTATCATCTTTGGCTCTATGGATGGGATTCCATTGGATAGGAGGGACATCTCTATGAGAATAATCCTTGAGATTGACTTTGGTCGTAACACCCAAGTGTTGCAAATACAAGGAGTTGGTTCCCCAATCCTGTACTACTTGCAATTGTCGCATAAATGGTCTTCCCAAAATCATCTCATAGGCATGATTTTTGCTGAAGTCACATATAGCAAAACTATGTTCAAACTCGACACCACAAGTGGTGAGAGTTATCCCTTCTAGCAATCCTAGGGGTCTCTCTATGTGACCATCGGCCATCTGCAATTTCATTCTCGTCGGCCTGAGTGCCGGCTTGCCCCAACGTTTCCATAAGGAGGTTGTGGCAATTGCAACTCCTGCACCTGAGTCCAAAATTGCCTTGGTGGTGTACTCCTGGTAGGTGATGGGCAGATAGGTGTTCCCTTCTTCACCTTCACACATATCCCCTATCTTATCCAAGGGAATTTCTGGCACTGTCCTATGGGATCCTACCTGGGAACGAGGTTTTGCTATCTCTGGAACTTGTTTGGCTACATGTTTCCATAATTCAGGTCTAACCTTGAGTAGCTCTTCTAACTTGAGATTACACTGCACGTTAGTGTTCTTCACTACTTCTGTGTTCCTAGGTATGACTGAATCGTCGTTCCTTACCATGACTGTGGGTTCTCTCATACATGTGGACTTTGCCTCCCATGGGCCTGTGAAGTGGGGTAGCTCCTGTATGGAATTAGACTCAAAATCCAATCTCTCATGAGACTGAGTACTCTCATGTTCCCCGTAAATAGATGGGATGTCTTGTGGGAACTGGTCGTGTGCATCATCCACAAGTTCAAAAGGAGGGGCGACCTCGCTTTCGTTATCCCATTTGTCTTCTTGAATCTCTCGTAGGAAGTCTGGTGCAAACCGATTCATAGAAGAAGAAGTGTCTGGCTCCGTAGAATTGGGCGCATAAGCAACCTGGGAAGGAGGACTTATTTTGTTGTTGACTCTCTCCTCGTTCTCACGGATGGCTGGAGCGCAAGCTCCCTGGGGAGGGTTACTCATTCTATTACTTTTCCGGACAGGCTCATACGCTCCCTGAGAAGGAGTGTAGGCAGGCTGTGGAGGTACGTGAGCTTCCGAGGGAGGCTCATGTGCCTTTTGGGGGGGAAAATAAGTTTCTTGAGGAGGCACATGGGCTTCCTGAAGAGGCTGGCTTATCCGTTCTCTTGCCCTTTCCTTTCTTTGAGGGGCAGTTTCCTTTTCTGACTGTGCGATTGGCCTCTCTATTCTTTCTAAGGAGGGGAAGTTGTTTGGTTTAGTGGAATTGGCCACACAAACTTCCGATGGGGAATGGTTCATGTTTTTGCTTGCTTTATCTTTTTCTTGATTTTTTTCTTCCTTGGCAGATCTTGCAATTATTCCCTCTAATTTCTCTAGGAATCCATCCAAGTGTAATTGCGTTTTGGCTGAGCCCGAGTAATTGAAAAGGCGACTGGCTTCAAACATAGTCTGAGCCAGTGCGACCATTTTCGCGCACAGTTTGGTTCTTTCTATCTCTAGGTCAGCTCTAGGATAGCACTTGTCATGATCCGTGACGTTTGGCCCTTCTTGGATTCTGGCCTGATATGCCTTAAGCATCATGTCTATGTCTTCGGGAGTGGGATCAGCTAATACTGATCCTGTTTGGGGTGGTGGGTGGGTTACGTGGGGTGTCTTAGGGGGTGGAGGGATGGAGGGTGATGGGGATGGTAGCGGTGGGAGTGTGTGAGAGTGCGGTTGAGATGTGATCTCTATGATTTTAGCCTTGGTTTCTCGTAGACTTTCCTCCAGTTCACTCATCTTCTTTGCCCATTGCCTTTTCATGCGTTCGCGGCTATCTTTCCAAGCTCTCGTTCTCTTTTTATTTTGGCTCTCCGTATCGCTAGCATCTGGGCTCTTTTCCTGGCCTACCCCTTGGTTTTGTTGCAATGCCTGAGCCCTAGTGACTACCTGTATTGGTGCAGTGGAAGTGACACTTCCTAAGGAGTCTACCACTAACCCAACAACGTTGATAGGGGTGATTTTTGGCATGCTATTGGGGTCCTTTGGGCAATCTCGTAAGAGATGCTCTTTTCCGCAATCTTGGCAAAAGCCTTGGATAGTCAAGGACTGAGGTTGTGTGGGCGGAGGCAAGGGACAATCACGAATGAGGTGATCTCCTTGGCATCTGTAGCACGGTCCTCTTGGGAATGGAGGTCTTACTTGCCTAGATTGAGGCCTAGGATTGGGGTTTGCATACATGACGTTCGTGTAATCTGATTCCCAACTAGGTTCGTTTGTCTCTTCGCTATAATAGGACTCACCATGCTCAGGCGACTGCATGTAGTAGGCCTGGGGGCTATCAACATGTGTGGAATCAAAGCTATGGTCACTTGGGTCACTTTCTGAGATCAATGAGGTTACTGGTACTATGGCCCTATTCAGGTTTTCTTCTGCAACAGCATACTTTACTGGAATCACGTTAGCGGGGTTTGGGGGCTGTTGAGCTAATACCGGTTGGGGTCTCTGTTGGGCCTGATATGGTTGCTGATAGGTTTGTTGGGGTCTAGCATATTGTGGTGATGGAGGGTACTGGTTCTGGTATCTGCCTTGTTGGTAGGGCTGAGGGTAGGGTTGCCTAACTGCCTGCTTGTTGTATGGGCAATCTTGCGCAGTGTGGTTTGTGTATTTCCGTTCTATGGTGCAGTACTGGCTACTAGGGTTAACTTGGGGTTGAGCCATAATGGGACACACATTTGCCATGTGGTCGCCACCGCATGTATAACACCTTTTCATAGGGGCAAACCTTGGGATTTGTTTGCTAGTTACACCTAATTTCTGAGCTACTTTTTCGGCAAGTTCCTCAATTGATGTGGCTTGTGTGGAAGATTGACTAGATGCACTATCTGAATCTTTGTAAATTTTGGACAGCTCTAGCTCTTCTCCTAGGTTATCTTCAATGTCAATGCACATGCGTACACATTCTTCTATGGTCCTAAGGTCCTTTAGATACACATAGGATCTCAATTTCGTACTCAGCAATCCATCAAGGAATAAGGCTACTTGTTTAGCAGATGTGGGTAGCTCCGAAATAGGGCACCTTTCAAGATATTGTCTAAATCTTCTTCCGGCCAATCTGACAGTCTCTTGGGGGGTCTGTTTGAAGTTGTGAATCAATGAGGATGTATTGTGTCTTATGCCACTCTTAGAGAACTCTACGATGAAAGCCTCTAGGAGTTGGTCTATGCTCCTGAACTGGCGTTCATCTAATGGCTGAAACCACGTAAGCGCTGTGTTCCTAAGGGTTAGACCGAAGGCATTGTACTGCGTGAACAGATCCTCCACTTGTTCAGCTCTCAAGACTTGCTTGAACTCTGCCACATGATCATAGGGATCTCCTGTGCCGTCAAAGTAGTTCTTCATGGACTTAACTAGTTGGGTGGGTCTCAAAGTTCTTGTGTGCTCTCTAGGCTTCGGCAGAGGGAATCCATCTACGTTTCTTTGGTTCCTGTGGGCTCTATGCATCTCAGGTTCTACCCTATTCGTCTCTGTTCTCGTTCTTTCTCTGCCCACGGGGTTGGCGAAACTTACTTCTGGTCTATCCCTACTTCTATCTCTTTGCGTACCATGAGCTTGGGAAGTTCCAGCCCCAGGGTGACCATAGGATACATTTGATCTTGGTTGGGGGGAAAATAAATTCACCCTTCCAAGTGTAGGCATGCCTATCATTTTCTGTCACCACAAAGATCCGTTCTGAAGCATGATCTAGGTAGGTCACTCTGCCTGGGCTATCCGGATCCTTAAACTCATAGATCATGATTGTTCCTATATCAATTGGATGATCCGGTTTATACCTCCAAAAGGCTTCGTCCGTTTCTCGATTGAGAAGCAAATCTATGCACTTGTTATCTTGGGGGACCCACTCAGGCGTGATAATCCTAGTGAGAACTGATTTACCTCGAGGGGTTCTAGGTTCCACTCCCATGTTTCCTTGTTCCAAGTCACCTAAGTCCGCTTCTGAAATTACATTTCCAAATTCATCTGTCCTATCTGGATGACTGGTGACTACGTATATGGTTCCTTCCTTGTCCAGGTATGCACCGTTTTCAAACTTGACAGCTGGGTGCTCTAGTCCTATGGATTGGTCAGGGTTTTTAATCTGGACCACAGATCTTCCTAGGCCGTCCTCATAGATGCTAGCACCTAATCGGTTGGTCCTAAGGTATTCCAACTGTGTTTTGTAAGGGCCTTCTACCCTGTACAAGTAAGGCACACCTGAACTTCCCGTAGGTCTGTCCAGGCCTTGAGACATCTCTGACTCACTGGTATCAGAGCTAGGGTAATGAGAGTGGCGACTCAACTGCTGGGCCCAAGACCTTGCAGTGTGGTTGACACTAGCCTCTGAAGACCTAAGGCTTTGTCTCTCTCTTACTAGGTGTCGTCCTGATCTAAGGTTCATATGCCCAACGGATTAGCCCAAACTTTTTTTTTCAGAGTACAACCTCGTTGCCGATCAATTGGTACCAGTCACTTGATTCTTTTTAGTTATTCCTCGTGTTTAAAGTCTTATCTGATATTACGTCGTCAGGAATACTTGAATGTTCTTCGTGCTTTCAGATTGATCGTTCCACGTTAGGTTCCTTTCCTTTATGTTATCGACAGTACAGTAACTAAGTTTTTAGCTTGAACTTGAGTTTTTAGGTAGTCTTCAACTTGATAGTGGCCTATCGTTGCCCTGACTTACTCCTACTTCTAATCGTTATTAGCCTAAGCTAGGAATCGACGAAGAGGAGTTGAGAATATTCCGACCTTTCTTGCCGAACCTTGCTCTTTGGTGCTCGAGAAGTTGATTCTCAAGCGTGCGCCACACCCTTGCTTGGATACTCTCAATTGCTTCTCAATAGGCCTGCATAAATTCCCAAGATTAGCTCCAAGTAGACCTTTCAATTGACAGACAATTTATTTCAGACACTTTTTTAATGACCCTTGTTCCCCCTTTTTTATTGCTAAAAATTTCCTCTAGAGCTCCCTTGGTGTTTCTACCCTTCTGTGTGTCAACTTCCAAATATCCTATCTGAAAATCAACGCGTTATTCTTATAAAAAACAGTTGAGGGCGTGTAGTATATGTCACGAGCTTTCCGACAAGCTCTAGAGCTCCGAAAATGGATTTCGTATGAAAAAGTTATGACCGTTCAGGGTTTAGGGGGTTAACTAGACAAACAGATCCTTTCGGGGGTTTTAATGCATTTTCTAAGGCCTTCGTAAGTATATGAGTACATGAAAGTGCAAATATGCCCAAAATTTACCCTAAATTTCCAAAAATTCACTCCTTAATTTTTTGCCGAAAATGCCTGTCTGTCGCGATAGACGGTGTCTGTCGCGATAGACACAATCTATCGTGGGGGCTGTCTGTCGCGATAGACAGTGTCTGTCGCGATAGACAGTGTCTATCGTGAAATTCTGTCTGTCGCGATAGACGGTGTCTGTCGCGATAGACGCTATCTGTCGCGGATTTCTGTCTGTCGCGATAGACGGTGTCTGTCGCGATAGACGGTATCTGTCGTGGGTCTCTGTCTGTCGCGATAGACGGTGTCTGTCGCGATAGACGGTATCTGTCGCGGATTTCTGTCTGTCGCGATAGACGGTGTCTGTCGCGATAGACGCTGTCTGTCGTGGGTCTCTGTCTGTCGCGATAGACGGTGTCTGTCGCGATAGACGGTATCTGTCGCGGATTTCTGTCTGTCGCGATAGACGGTGTCTGTCGCGATAGACGCTGTCTGTCGTGGGTCTCTGTCTGTCGCGATAGACGGTGTCTATCGCGATAGACAGTGTCTGTCGTGAAATTCTGTCTGTCGCGATAGACGGTGTCTGTCGCGATAGACAGTGTCTGTCGCGATAGACTGAAAAAATGCAAATTTTTGGAAAACTTCTAGTGTTCTAGAGTGCCCTCAAGGTGTAGGTTACAGTGATAAACATGCATTCTCAAAATGTTAAGATTTTCTGTCTGTCGCGATAGACAGAGGCTGTCGTCCCGGGACCTGTGCAGAGCCTGTCGTACCTGCGCACACTGCTGGGGATGATGGTACAGCAAAAACCTGCAAAATAGCTCAGAAAACAAGCAAAAACAGCACATGCAAATTCGCTCTCTCGCTCTCTCACACAAGTGAAATGAGGGAAATGAGGTGGAGGTGGGGATATAGTCAAAAAACTGAAATTTTCGCGATGATGGAGATGGATGTGGGAGATGGTGATGATGATGATGAAGATGGTGAAGAGAGTAAAAGAAAACCGATGAGAGTGAAGAAAATACCTACAACTCCAACGCGTCAACTCTACGTCTTACCATCACACGCTCGTCCTCAAAGCTCGATCCCCGGCAACGGCGCCAAAATTTGGTGTAGCTCAGTGATGAGTAGCACCTCCTTTAATGTCAATCTGGGAAGACGTGAGGATGGTATGAAGACCTCGAGTAAGTGGCGGCACAAGTGCGTGAGTGAGAAGCACACAAGCATGCACACACATACACACACACGCGCACACACGGCAAGACAAAGAGAGAATCAATGGAGTTCTTTAGATTACTTTCAAAAGCTCTTACAAGTTTGTTTCCATTACAATCTAACCTCAAAAATGAGCTCTCTAGCTCTTTTTATAGTTTTTGACTAGCTTTGTCCCTGTCCAGACCTAGTGTCCAGCCTAGTTAAAAATTAGGTTCCAGGGCTTATTTGAGGGCTCAAACGAAGTCTAAAAATTATGAAAATTGGTACGAGGGTACTTCTAATACTCCTCAAGCTCGAGGACTCCTCGGCTTGCACAAAATGGAGTCTAATCTACCAAAAACGGGATTTACAATGTTTGTGTAGTGATTAAAATCACTTGAGTTGTACATAATCCATGGGAAAAATGATCTGGCCTTGTTGCCGTATTGTGCATGACTCCTTTGTTGCTTTGTATGCCAACAAAGCACAATTTCACATTTTATCCCACGAAGATGATGATGGACCATCTCTACATAGAACAGTTCACTCGGAAAATCCCGGATTGATGTTTGTCAGTATGGATGGTGTTCTATCAAATTATTTATCATCGAAAATTTTTCAATGGAAAAGGGAAGGTGCAAGAATATTTTAAATCACTGCATCGATTTATGGGCAGAATTCAAATCACTGCGTGAAAGTTTTGATCGATGTTATGAATTATGGAAAGGTGGTGTTATGTGTGTGAATAATAGTGTCGTACGATTACTTGATGTTGAGTTCATGCTGTCGTAGTGGAGTCCTATGTTTGAAGCGGGATTTTACATGCACAAAAAGAAGATGATTAATCTCGCTTCTATGGTTCCGAGCAGAGACATGATAGACATGAGGAGTAGAGCACACAGGAGATAGGTGGTGAATCGTAAAGAGGAATCTTCTACAGAAGAGAGTGATAATCTGTTGCAAGAGGATGAAGATGATACTCAAACTGTAACATTGGCAAGAAAATTAATTTAAAGTAGAGATTGATGTGAGCACACCATTAAATGCTATCTGGCTATAGCATATTTGCTTGTTTGAGTTTGCATCACTACCTTAGGCAAGCTGGAGACTGAATTACTATGCTAGGAGTCAAATGGACATCATGAGAAAGAAAAAAGGACAATTGTCTCTACAGGTGAAGTTTTCTCTCGAATTAATTGCAGAAGTTTTTAAAGTACCTTTGCTTAAGGAGCCGATTGTGCGTAAATGTTGTGAGGAGGCATTGAAGAAGGAATTTGGCCCTCAGGAAGGATGTCGCCAATATTACATGTTTAACAATGCATCCTATGCACGTAGAGAGCAGCTTAAATGGTATCTCAAAAGGTTATGCTTTATAGTAAAATACGATTATATGTCCAAGGACAATTTTGTGCCATTATGTTGGGCAGAGAAAGGGGGAAGTGTTAGCTGGGCTCATTGGATATTTGATATAAGGTATAGTGAAGTATTCTTCTCAGATAAGCAGAAGATACAAGCTAATAGTAGATTGTAAAAATATCTTGCAGCCTTATTCCAATTTGTATAGAAGGTAGAAAGAAACAAGGTTGTCTGGACCAAAGTACAAGACCAACAGATTGATTCCCCAATGATTCAGAAGAAGGATCAGGATAGTCTTAGAGAGGAGGACCAATTGGATGAAACATATAGTGATTTATTGAAGGCTGGATAGCTGATGTTGTTTTGGTGGTGAGGAAGTTGACAGAAGAAACTTCTAAAGATATGAGTTTCCATGAAACATCAACTAATGTAGCAAAACATATCGAGCAGCCCAAGATGATGGACCGAAGCTTTAAACTATCTAAGAAAGACAAATTGGAACCTGTGCTGAAAGCTGTGGAGGATAAGATTTCTCTACAACAGGTGTCTCAATCAAATCCTGAAGTTAGTGCAGAAGTATATGAGATATAACAGAAGTTGGATGAGGTGTATAAATTTATACTAAGGCAGATGGCTTGTTGAAGGAACAAAAGTTACTTACTGATATATTAATCTCTGATGAGTATCAGGTTCTGAAGTCTCAGGTTCAAAGCTTACAGGATAAACTACAAAAAAAAATGCAGGGGCATGAGGAAGTGTTGTCTCAGATTCACCAGCAATAGGTGGTGGAAATACTAAAGGTCAAGAAGTCCCTACAGGAGTTTGATGAGTGGACAGAGAAGATGCGACAAATGGTGGATAAAGAGATGTAGAACTTGGCGGCATTGAACACAACCTTGCAGGTGGAAAATGAAATATTGAAGTCTAGAATCAAACCTTTACTTGCATTGGAGAAACAAATGTTACAGAAGGAGGAAGTGGAAATGGATGCAGTGCTAATGTCGAAAATGGATATGATGATTCTCAAGTAGCAGATGCAGAAGTGCATGCAAGAATTATGGACAAGTATTAACGAAAGATTACAAGCTCTTATCAGGTACCCATTTGATCAGATAAGGGATGGCTTTGTATCAGTAAATGAGAGTCAGCTTACACAAGTGATTGAGAAGTATAAAAGTGAAAAGCAAGCGTTGTTACAACAAATTGCAAAGCTTAAAGGACATCTCATTTAGCACACTTTAGTTAAAGAATTGGATGATTTGGTTCAACAACAAGAAAAGGTAGTTTCAGAAAAGATGGTGGAGCAAGAAGATATGCAGGTTAAAGCAGATCAAGTTCAAGAAAGTTTTAAGGTTGCAGAGGAAGTTCAACAAGAAGATTTCAATAAAGAACTTAGTCTTGTAGTTTATGATCAAGGGATTGTGAATCTGGCCTTGATTTTTGGTAAAAATCCCCCACCGGGTAATGACAGGTGTTGAGGGGTGAGAAACTGGAAGTTAAAGTGGTTAGTCAAAATTTTGCTAACTCTGACTCGGAGTTTGCTTAATCCGTATTTTGGTCAATCAGATATTTAAAAAAGAAACAATTATAAGTTAGTTAAGGGGAATGTCGTGGGATATGATCATTGTAATTTTATGCATGCGAATATGTAAGGGGAAGAGGAAGCATCTTGCAAGAGAGAGGAAGGCTGAGAGAAGAGAAAAAGACTCTGTTCTTGTAATCACACATGCTGACAATAATCAGACCTGACGAGTTCGATGGAGTAGAAGCCTAATTGATATTCTCTCAGACCTATTTTTTGTATTACAAAGATTAATTGTGAAGTATTACATTTTGATTCAGTTGTGCAAGTGTGTACTGTTTTTTGTTTCATCTACATTTGCATTATAGCTAGCCAAGTGTGGTAAATCTAAAATTTTGTATCTGCATAATTGAGTTGTGAGTGAGAAGGTCTGCACTAAGGTTTATTCATGTGAGGCAATTGTCTGAGTCAATAGCTATGTATTTTGAACCCTAACAAAGGGTAGTGCAAAAAGCTCAATTCCTCAAGGTCAAGGGGAATTTCCTTCATCCCCTCTCATTGAGTACTTAGGTTCAGAGGAGGTGGCACATGCTTTTTAGCCTCAACAAAAGAGACCATGGAGATTCAAAGCATTCCTACATGTCATGGAAGTTTGCATGCATCATCCATATGAGCATGAACATGATGAGTATGATTGGGGTTGAGTGGGAAAAGCCTTCTTATGAGGAGCTAAGAGGAGATGATATGAGAAAGATGAAGGAGATTGTAAGAAATTGGATCCTATGCTATGTGGAAGAAAATTGGTGGAACTTTCATGGGTGATGGATGTATAGACATTAGAAGAAGGAATTATATAACTATTCATTGTTGCAAAGGAACCATGTTCCTACGTGCCATTGTTGCATCTAGCCCAATCCTATCCATCATAGGGGAGTACATTTTTGGACATATTAGACAGGCAATCTTGGAAATTGGAGTGGAAAATGTTGTCCAAGCAATAATGAAAAATGGAAGTAATCCTTTTTTGATAGGTTGGAGGTTAGAAGAGGAGTTCCCATCCATTCTAAGGAATCCATGTGAAGCTCATTGCATAGAATTGTTGATTGAGGATGTCGAAAAGATCCCTTGGACACATGAGATTTTTTCACATGTTAGAGAGTGGTCACCTTGTTCACAAAAACCAAAGTTTCTTTCCATTTTTAGATCATACAATGATTTGGATCTTCTTGGTCATGCAAAGACAATATTTGCTTATATGTGTATTGTGATGGTGAGATTGCCTCAAGTGAGGCAATCACTTATGCAGACATTTCTCCTGAGTAGTTGACATGGAGTGTCCATACAACCAAGAAAGTAGAGACATGTTTGAGTGACAATTTTATAGCCTAACTTAGGTCCTTACAATTTTTTTTTGGTATACCTATTTATTCTTAAATTTTTAGTCTAAGAGTCTAATTGTCGAGTGTAAGTCAAGTCTATTTGCAAGAAGAGACTAATCTTCAAAATTAGCCCAAGGCGACAAAAGAGACCAATTTCAAAATTTGGTTTACGGACTAAATTCAAAAATTGGCCTATGGACTAATTTTCTAGAATTGGAGCAATCTCTCAAATTCTTCCAAAACCCAAATTCATCGAAGGCAAGAGGATCACATGAAGACTAAGTATGAGGACCCACCAAAAGTGGCTGAGTAGAAAAAGAGATGGAGACAAGAGAGTAGAGAAAGAGAGAGAAGACTAGAGTATTGGATTTTGAAGAGTATCAGACTTGACATAGTACGAGAAAAGTGCAAGTCAGAGTAAGAGTGGAGGTATCAGAGTAGCGGGGTAACTGTCTAGCAGAGGCAAGTTACATAAGGAAAGGAGTTCGGTACCAGATATATCATATATTATATGTCATAGAGAAGATATTAGATAGCTCTTCATCATATATATCATAGAGGAGATATTGGATATCACGGCATGATAAAGAGAGGAAGAGAGTATAGAGAGAAGGAACAATACTTGAGTAAAGTGTGTTGCTATTCTCAAGCTTTAACAATAGAGTTCTAGGAGTTAGAAAAGAGGCTCTAATCTTGTCATAGAGGGTGGAAAAGCGGAGCGGATCTACGTGCTTAGCAAGAGGCTTGTATGATTCAATAGTACCTTGAAATTTGGATTGTGAAGTTTCTATTTTGCATTAGGAGCTATCTTTAGTAGGCATAACAGCCACTGCTCCTTCCATTGTGATTGTAGTGCCCGCCTATCTTGTATACTTACACACTTAATGTGAATAGGGTAATGCTTCTATGACTCTTAATCTTGACTCTTGTGGTCTTGTGGTAGTGCAAAGCATACACATAGTGTATACTACACTGAGGAAAAGAACCCATCTTGGGCACAAGAGAAGAAGAATTTCCTTTATAGATGCTCAATTCGACGCACTCGGTGGAAACTTGCTTTGCATTTTCTCGCTATTGTTGTTCTTTATTTTATTGTTTTCGTCCTTGTGTTTTCAGAATTATTATATTATTTTAAAAATTAGCCTCTCAAAATTAATCCAATTCAAAATTAGTCCAAGTTTTTTCATCCACTTATTAGTCCAATTTTTTGGGTTTTTTTTTTAGTCCTTTAGCCCAAGTGTTACTCCGATTTTTTAGTCCAATTAGTCCAAGTTCTAATTCTGCTTTGGTCAAGTCTTTTAGTCCAAATTTGCATCATATCTATGAGTTCATATAGAGAAGGCATAGTCTATGACTCACACCCAATCTCATAAAGGAAGATCTCCGAGTCTTGCCAAAACATCGATCAAAAGCTACCATAGAAGGATTGTTCACTATACTCCTCCTCCGATACCTCTTGTGAGGAGTTGGATGTATGGATTCCAGAGATGAGCTGGTCTTGCACAAAACATGCTCTACACCTACCAAATTAATTCCAAGAATGCTTAATAGACTCCTTTAGCTTCAGAATAATGCACTTGGAACACCAAGTGATTCGGAACATCATTCCCAAAAATTTGCATCAAAATAGATAACTTGCATGTACTAGAAATGTGAAGAAACCTTCTATTTTGGGATTAGAAGTGCTCAATACTTTTCTCAAAGCTCACAACCTCATATGAATAGACCAAAGGGCTTTTGTAAAAATCTAATTGAAGTGTATAACTAACAAAAGCAAGTTATTTCATCAAATTAGAGGCACCATACACAAATAAATGAATCTAGAAAGTTAAGGGGGTCATCCCGACATTCCAGGAACTAGGAGGTGTACGGACATAGTTGCCTTCCTCACCTCATATCTTGAGATTGGATGAACCCACGTTAATGAAAATAGATAAGGAGATAGTAGATAGTAGAATTTTCAATCTAACTGTACCAAGTTAAATTATTGAAAGTGAGTGAGTTCACGCATAAAAAACATTTCTTCCAAATCACTAAAATGATGAAGATGCAACATAGGACAGTAGATAGAGATGTACTTGAGAAAATGTAGAAAGATTTATATGATAATGAACATATTATACAAAGGAAGTGTAGTGGAATACTCATACATGACTTGAGCTCAATGTATGCTCAATAACTCTCAGAATGAGTCTCACTACCCTGCGACTAAAAGCATCTCTATTTATACTCATCATGAGAGTTTGAATTTGAATTTTCCCTCACCTAAAGTGTTCCTACACTTTAGGGATGGTTTGCATTTGATTCTTCCTATCACATGAGTCTAGTTTCAGCTTCCTAACATCACGAGATTCCTTATTCTCTTTTCTTTTACTTTTACCCAAAGTAACTAAGCCCAAAATGACTAGCATAGGTTTACATATAGTTCTCTCTTATGAAGAGGTAAATGAAGTGTAGTCCCATGACTTTAGCAATGCAATTACGCTTGCTAAATGTACCAATAGCTCCCCCCTCAAGCCTAAGATGCTTGAGTCTTTAGTCCTTCATGATTTCCTGTAGTCCAATAATTGACTTGAACATGTTTAATTTGCTTCCATCCAATGCCTTTGTCATCATATCTGCACATTGTTGTTGTGTAGATACATATGACAATTGTATCTCCTTGCTCATGATCTTTTCTCTGACATAATGGTAGCGAACCTCTATACGTTTAGTCTTGGCAAGATAGATAGTGTTAGTAGCAAGATGTAATGAACTTATGTTATCTCCAAATATGTGTGGAGTTGAAATATTCAACCCTAAATTTGAATATAGGGTCCTGATCCACATAGCTTCTTGAGTAGCATTTGCAAGTCCTCAATATTCATCTTCTATTGATGAGAGAACAACTATAGGTTGCTTCTTTGAAGACCATGAAATTAGCTTTGTACCTGCAAAAGTGAGATAGCCTGATGTGCTTCTCCTATCATCTTTAGAGCTTGCCTAATCTACATCAGAAAATAATTTGACATCTAAATCAGATGTATAAGGATAGTATAAGCCTTCATTAATTATGCCCTTCAAATACTTTAGAGTTCTTTTGGCTGCTTCCATGTGAGGCTTCCTTGGAGTGTGCATGAATTGACTTATCACACTTACTCCATAGCATATATCTACTCTAGTTAGAGTAGCATAGTTCAAGCTTCCAACTAAGCTTTGGTAACTAGTCACATCTTCAATTAACTCACCTTCATGAGCATTTAGCTTTTGGTTTACCTCCATGGGTATACCTATAACCTTTGTGTTTTCCATTTTGAACTTGGTGAGCATATCTCCAATGTACTTTCTCTGAGTTAGAAACATATTTTTTTCTGTATATACTATTTCCAAACCTAGGAAGTATGTGAGTAAGATAAGATCAATGATCTTGAAATCTTCATTCATTTGAGCCTTGATCCTTCTGATTCCATCTCCATCACTTCTTGCAATAATTATATCATCCACATATACACAAAGGTATATGAACTTTGAGTGGTTCCTCTTTATGAAGAGGGAAGGATTTGCCTTGAAGGATTTGCCTTGCTCACCATAAATCCTTTATCATGCAAAAACGTGACTAATCTATGATTGCAAGACCTAGGAGCTTGCTTCAAGCCATACAAGGCATTCTTCAACCCTTTTACATATTCTTGATATGATTGATCTTCAAAGCCAGGAGGTTGAGCCATGTATACCTCCTCTAAAATACCATTTAATAGAAAAGCATTTTTAACATCCATTTGATATATATTCGAATTCTTAGAATTTGCTATTCTCATGAGTACTCTAATTGTAGGCATCTTTGACACAGGTGAGAATGTCTCTTCATAATCAATACCTTCAATTTGTGCAAACCCTTTAGCCACAAGCCTTGCTTTTTATCTGATAATTGAGCCATCAAAATTCTTCTTTACCTTGTAAATCCACCTTGAGCCAATGACCTTCATAGATGGTTTCTTGGGAATCAATTGCCAAGTCTAATTCTCTTGTAGAGCTTTTATCTCTTCTTCCATGGCATCTCTCCATTTTGGCCTCTTCTTTGCTTCTTTATATGTAGATGTTTCTTCTCAGTTTGTATCGTGTGCTATGTAAATTGAAGGCTTAGTTACAAAAGATGTGTCATAGCCATACCTTTCTGGCTTCCTTTTCTCTCTAGTAGACCTTGTTATAGTTTGTTGAGATGAATCTGCCACATCTCTCATCTCCTATACTTTGGATTTTATTTTGGAGGTCTAGGAGTTGATTTCCCTTCTTGGAGTCTTCTGATCTTCTTTGGAACCACTTGATCTTCATGTGTATGCTCATTTCTCTTTGACATTGGTGGAAAGTCTTCCTCTAGGTCATAGGGAAGTTTGATTTTCCTGCAATCATCTTCAAACCAAGATTTATTTTCATCAAATGCAATATGTCTACTTACAATAAAGCCTTTATTGCTTGGATTATATATCCTATAACCTTTCTAATTAAGATCATAGCCAATGAATATGCATATTTTTGCCTTTGGATCTAATTTTCCTCTAATTTGTGAAGGTATGTGTGCATATGCTATACACACAAAGATCATGCAATGATCAAGGCTGGGTCTTCTTCCATTCCATGCTTCATAAGGTGTCATTCCATCCAATGCTTTTGATGGGAGTCTATTGATTAGATAGGTACCTGTAGACACAGCCTATGCCCATAGTAATTGGGCAACTTCTTCTCATTCAGAATTGATCTTGTAGCCTCTACTATGGTTCTATTTCTCCTTTTTGCCAATCCATTTTGTTCTGGAGATTTTAATCTCTCTTTTGATCCCTCTCTCTTGGAGAAAAGAATCAAAGACATGGGAGAAATATTCTCTCCCTCCACGTGACCTTAGCCTCTTAAAAGTTTTACTTGTTTGATTTTCTACTAATGCAAGATATTTCTTAAAGCACGAAAACACTTCATCCTTATGTTTCATGAAGGATAGTATCGTCCATCTACTGCAATCATCAATAAATGACACATAATACCTGGATCCAGAGATTGATGGCTCCTTGCTTGGCCCCCATATTACTGTAAACTAATTCCAATAGGTCTCCATGAATGTATCCATTCTTTGTGAATGGTTGTATGTGAGACTTGCCAAATTGACGAGCATTGCATTTATAAATAATGTGTTGTTTGGAGATATTTGGTAGACCAAGCACATTTTGATCCTTACTGATTTGCCTCAAAGCCCATTCACCTATATGAGCTAACCCTTTGTGCTAAATTTTCAATTTTGATAGTGTTTGACTGCCATAATTGAATGAAGCAATGTTCCTAGTATCTTGGAGATCAAAATTAAATAGTCTACTTGATTTTTCTCTTCTTTCTATCCTCTTGAATTCTTGATGTGGGTCCTAAACAAATGCTCCATTCTTTGTGAGTCTGACTTGCAATCCTTTTTTAACAATCTGACCTACACTTATGAGGTTTTTGGTGATGTTTGGCACATACAATACCTTGCTCAATATATTCATATTACCATCTGAAGTCTTCACATTACCTATCTTCTCCACTAGATGCCTTGTATCATCTCCTGTTTGAACTTCATGTCTATCCCTTGGATCCTTCAAGTATGAGAGTAGAGCTACATTCTGTGCTACATGATTTGAGCAACTTGAGTCTATATAGAATACATGTTCGTCTCCTTTACCTTGCTTCATCTTCATGTTCATTAGGAGTAATGAGTCCTCTTGAGTTTGATTGTCTGCATAGTTGTTGTACTCTCCTTCCTCTATATCCTCCTTGATAATTAATGTTGTTGTATGAGTTATTTTTGTAACCATTGTTGTTGTTGAATCTACCTCTTGAGCTTCAATGGCCTCTTTTGTTGTAACCTCTCTCTCTTTGGTTTCTAGGATTCCTGAAATAATTCTCAGTAATGTGATTAGTTAGGCCACATATGGCACATGGAGAAGAGCTTTGAGTTCCCCCTGCCTTGTTTTCCTCCTCTACCTCTTCTCTTGAGCCTCTATCTCTTCCTACAATGTTTCCTTGAGAGATACTACCTTCATCATCAGACTTTTTACCTTTGCAATTGCTATTTTTATTCCTGTTCTTATCTGTATATAGGGTAGAGGATTGATCAACTTTTGATTTGTATCCATTCTTCATAAGATTTGCCTCATGTGTGAACAATGGTCCCATGACGGTGTTGAAATCAAGAACCTACATGTCCATGTAGAGGTCCATGGCTATGGTGAAAGCTTCCGTCATCTGCTTTTATTCCATTGATCACTTGCTTTAATATCTTCTCTTCATCAATGACTTCACTAATGCTCCCAACTTGATCTGATAGGACCTTCATTTTGGTGATAGAATCAGTCACACTTTGCTTGGGCATCTTCTTGAGTGTTGTGAACTCTGCCCATAGTTGATTTTTCCCTTCCTTGGTACTTGATGAGAAGAATGATTCAAGAACGTTTAGTCTCATAATTCAGATGTGAACAATCTACCTATCTTTTCTCCCTTTGCAATTCTTTTGAATCCTTGACTTGGATCTTCAACAAATGCTCCTCCTTTTGTGAAACTAACTTGTACGACTTTCTCCACAATTTGTCCTACACTTATCAAGTTCTTTGTAATGGTAGGGACATAGAGTAACTTACTAACTAGGTTGATGTTTCCATCAGGAGCTTTTACATTTACTATCTTCTCCACTAGATGCCTTGTATCATCACCTGTTTGCACTTCATGCTTGTTCCTTGGATCGTCTAAATCTAATAGGAGGGCCATATTTCCTGCCACATGATTGGAACAACCTGAATCTATGTAGAAAACATGCTCATTAGATTTACCTTGAGGCATTCCCATATTCATGATTAGCAATGAGTCCTCTTGATTTGAGTCTTCTGTGTAGTTACTGAAGTCTCTTCTTCCTCTATTGCTTCCTTGATAGTTTGAATGGTTGTAATTGTTGTGGTAGCCATTGAAGTTGTTGGTCCTTCCTCTCGAGTAGCCATAACTTCCTCTATTGTAGCCTTTGCCTCTTTGATTCCTGGAATTCCTAAAGCAATTTTCAATTGTATGATTATTTCATCCACAAATAGAATAGGGATTAGAGTCTTGGGATCTCCCCCTACCTTGTCTTCCTCCTATGGCTCTACCTCTACCTGCATGGTTAGCTTGATGTGTACCTACTACATCATCCACTTTCTTTCCTCTTCCTTTGTTCTCTTTGGACTTGATTTTATCAGTATACAAAGCAAAGGATTGATTACCTTTGAGCCTTCTTCATTCTTGATAAGCTTGTCCTCTTGAGTAAGCAGTTGTCCTATGAGTGCATTGAAATCTGGTACATGCATATCCATGTATAGATCCATAGCTGTGGTGAATGCTTCCCACTTCTCATGTACCTTTAAGCCATTGATGACCTACCTTACAATTTTCTCTTCTTCTATTACCTCTCCAATGCTTCCCAAATGATCTGCTATGTCCTTGGGCTTTGTGACAAAATCAATCACATTTTGTTTGGGAGCTTTCTTGAGAGTTGTAAAGTCCAGCCATAGTTGATGCTTTCTGGCTTTTGTACTTGAAGAGAAGAAGGCTTCAAGTGCATTCCATAGTTCGTGAGATGTTTTACAACTTCTAATGTGAGGCAACAAAAAAATCTAAGATAGAGTTGAGGAGATAAGACCTTGCAAGTGCATCCTTGGAGCACCATGTGCTCAATCTTTCTTGCTCTTCTTGTGTAGGTTGGCCTATATTCCTGAAACTTGGCATAAGTTCATCTCCAGCTATATAACCATATAGATTCCTGCCTTGAAGATAAGCTTCCATCCTTAATGACCACGCTGAGTAGTTATTACCTCCATCCAATTTGTCGATTGATGAAGGAAATCCATCTGCCATGTTGTCCAACCTTGCTCTGATACCACTATGAGGAGAAGGATTTGTACTTGATGAAGATGAAGTGGTGCTATAGAAACTTTGCACTACAACAACCAAATAAACTCCAAGGATATGTAGTGGGCCCTTTTAGCTTGCTGTTGGGGTTCGAATACAACACATCAACTACTTGACTCTGGTAAACCAAGTTCTGAGCACTAGTCTGCTACACATAGAGAATTGACTTCTAGCAAATTTCAGATCTATCACTGCTTTGCTGAGACAGAGTATAATTTTAAAGATTATGACCCGCAATTGATAGAGTTTTATGCTTGCGCTGAACAGATTTAGGCAAAAATCATCATTAAGAGTCTTCTAAAACAGGCCTTACAAGATAGAAAGAGTTCATGAGAACAGTCGGGTAATACAAACAGTTGATTGACCCAGACTAACTCAGACATGTATCTGCGCTATTACAAGAATGAAGAATCTCTCTTCTGTTTCTTCTACGTCTTCTTTTTTCGTCTGCTCCTGCTTTCTTCTTCTCCCTTTGTTTTTCTCGCGCGAACCAAAACATAACTACTCATTGTAAGACAATAGTTACGCAATATAACACAGGAGCAGTAGCAGAGAAGATAACAGTTATAGGAGAATCTCAACAATTTTCTACTAATAGCAAGTACAAAGATGATGGCGTTGTCCACCCGTGCGCTCTCAAGGTAGAGCTTAAATGGTGATCTAGACAACTCTAGATAGGAGATACAAGGTAGAGGTATGCTGGCTCAACGTGATGTCTCAGGTAGTGCATAACTCATGTATATATAGGATCATGGGTGGCCTTCCGTGGACGGCTATACATGGGCGGTAGAGCATGGGCAGCCACCGCCCGCGTAATTGTCATACACGGCTTAGACCGGTTGAACCGACCTAACAAATATAAATGATTTCTGACTCTGGCAGGGAATATTCTATGGAATATTCCCTTTATCATCGCACCGGGGGCGCTGCCCCCGGATCCCCCAGTCGGGGCTGCTCCCCGCTGCCCCGGACCCCCCAATTAGGGACCCTGGTAACTCCCTTTCCTTACAATACCTTACATGGTCCATATATGACCTTCATCCAACATGCAAGTTGGGATTCCCATCAATTGGGTAATGCACGCTTGGCTTCTCCTCATAACGGGGGCCTTACAAAATGTGCATAGAATCATGAGGGGTAGACATTGATCATATACTAACACTCACTTCTCACGAACTCGGCGCTCAATTAAAATATAACTGTCTAAAATATAACTATCTGTTAAAAATCCTAATAAGCAACATCCGAGTTAGAAGAAATCTGATTCAGCAACAATCTGATTGAGTATTCTCCAAATTAGCAGAATTTCAAAATTCAAATTAACTATATATCTTCAGGATTCCTCTACCCTCAAACTTGCACTACCCGATGGGGGATTTTTAACAAAAATCTAACTCGAATTTACAATCCCTTGATCAAATAATATTATCTGCATTGAGTGCTTAAGTTCTTCAACTTCCACTTCTCCAACCTTTCGACTATGCAGCATATTGAAATCCTCCTTATAACAATCCTGCTTTTCTTGAAAGTCCCTATCAATAATGAATTGTTGTTTTTCAATTATCATATCCACCTTTTCTTCTAGATTCTTCTGTAACAACTGTTTCTGTAACTCTTTAATTATTTGTGCCTGTTCTTCAATTTGCTTCTCTTTTTTTTCAATAATATGGAGTAAATCTTTTTCATACTTTGACACAAAGCATGCCTGCACCTGCTCATTCTGAATCCTGAACATACTTTGCCAACGACTCTAAAACATAGTCCAAATATCTTGAATATACTTATGCAGCTGCTGCTTTAATAATCCAATATCCGACCCTGTCATTAATACTGCATCCAGCTCCACATCTTCGTTTTTTAACATCTGCTTCTCCAGCACCAGTAATACCTGCATCCTAGAGTGAAGAATCACTTGTTTGTTCTGTAGAGTAGCATTAAGTGTTGAAAAATCCATCATCTCTTTTTAAATTTGTTCTTGTATAGACCTCTGCCATTCTTCAAATTCCTGCATGGACCGCTTTGTTCTAGACAACTCTATTACTTGTTGCATCTTGCTCTGTTGAATATATTTCTCTAATGTTTGTGCATTCTTATTCAATTCTTCCTGAAGTGTTTCAACCTGCCTCTGTAAAGACTGATAATCCTCCATGTTAATAGATACTTTTGTCTGTTCGTACCAAGTTAATTTCTCCTCTTGCAAGATTAAAAAATTGGAAATTTCCTGCAACCTTTCCTTCATTCCTAGTACATCATACCCTGTATTCCTTATTGATTGGTGCATAACATCCTCTGGCAACTTATCCCCTACTGCTTGCAGCTATTCTTCCAATATTCTCTTTTTAGACGACTTAAAAACCTTTCCTAGTACTTTTGGGTGCTCATCTTCATCTACCACTTGTAGGAGATTATCCTCCTTTATCACTGCTTTTCCTAAATCAGTTTGAATTATCTGCATAACCGGCTCCAATTCTTGTACAGTATAACCTGCTTTCAGAAGATCCTTACATGTCTCTAAAGGTCTGTCCACCTCTCTCATAGCTAGCTGTTCCTAGATTTTACCCATCAGCTCGTCACTATGAATGTTTATCTCCTTTGGCCATGACAACTTTTGACTGTCCGCCAGCTGCACAAACTTAAACAATGCCGCCAAATATGTTGACATCCTACTATTCGATTACGTTTTACGTCTATCCCCTACAAATATCTCACTGTGCATGTGATCATGCAACCAATGAGCCCAACTGACCTGTCCACTTGCCTCTGCATAAGCCAAAGGTGCAAAATTTTCTTTGGACATGTAATCATATTTGATGATGAAACTCAACCTCTCCAAGTACCATTTTAACTGCTCTTGTCGAACATAACCTGCATTCTTCATCATGTAATACTGTCATCCCCCTTCCTTGGACCCAAAGTCTTTCTTCAAGACGTCCTCAGAACACTTTGGAATGATCACATCGTTGTAAATAGGTAACTTAAATATTTCTATAACTAGTTCAGGTGAAAATTTTACCTGTAATGCCAGCTGACCTTTCGTTTTTCTGATGATCTTCAGCTGGCTCTTTGCATAGTAGTTGCATCGCCATCTCGCCCATGGCAAAGTAGCAAATTGAAATAAACCGATCTTATGGAGCCAATTCTCATTTGTGGTGGACTGTGTATCAATTTCCACCTTGAAGTCTATAAATGGTTCCATGAGAGTTTGCACAAATTTGGTAGCCGTTGATGGTGTCGATATCTCCTCCTCGTCATCCTGAAGCAAGGTATTACTTTCCTCAGTTGTGGTCTTCTTTGCGCAACATAGCTTCTCTCTTTCTCATACGTCCCCGCATGACTTTTGGTTCAGGCACCAATACAGTAGACACACGAAGAGATGCTACTTTTGGGGCCATAAAATAGGACGGAGAACACAAGTTCCGCGAGTGCGAATGTTCTACTTGCCACTGACAAAAATGTTCGACATACTTACTCACGTACCAGTTCATGCCATTCAATAATATTTTAGTATGGGTGACTTTAAAAATCATTAGCAACCTCTTTCCCCGCATTACCATAACACGCCTAAAAGATCTTTTACGCGTGCCTTGATAATCATTAAAACTAATGCGCACCTCAAGAATACCAAACTGATATTTAAATTCATTAACACTCCCTTTTCTGGTGCGCGACCTTCCCACAACAACATTTCAACTAACCTTACTTTGCAAGATAATATCTGGCTGAGCACTATCTTTCTGTTCATGTTCCCCCTGATACACCTGTTCGTCATAGCTCTGACCACTTGCAACCCTTGTTATACCTGTTTCCAAAACTTCATTACTTGCTACCTCGGAATATCCCTTTGAATCTGCAATCCGATCCAATAATACCTCCTTCTCAATTTTTGGCTATGGAATAACCCTTAGCAAAATGTTATACTTCAACTTTGGACATGGAACCCATTGTAATCGTAAGAAAGTACTTAATGTAATTTTGGACCAACAAGAATCAAGAAAACATTTCACCACGGATGAAAATGCAGAGAAATAAGCCTTCTTACTACGATGATCACAAACGTTGTTGCTTTGATTTTCAGGATGATGGATCACTTGCACAACATTAGAAGATAACCAATCCAAATGTGGCGGCTTTCCCTGAAATAGTTTCAGCCTAAATCCATTGATTGGTTTGTCTATCCTTGTGCCAAACACATCTACCACTCGAAAAGTTCCTTGTCCTAAATCTTGCACAATCTGATATGGGCCTTTGTATCTCAATGTAAGCTTTCCTGGATGAGGTCCGAGCTTAGAATTATACATCATCACCCAATCTCCTTCTTTAAATAACTTAAACTTCACATTCTGATTCATCCAAGCTTGTCTTCGACTTTGAATTACCTCGGTACTATATGCACTTACCAAACGATCCTCCTCCGTCTGAAGAAGATATTTTCTCGTGTGTTTAACCGATAGCTCAGGAGACATCTTTTCTGCTGTGATTCACAAACTTGGAACTAAAAATTCCGTAGGTACTACTGCCTCCAAACCAGATACCAATCGGAATGGTGTTATTCTTGTTGTCACTTTAAATGCTGTTCTGAATGACCACAAAGCTAATTCAAGTAACAAATCCTAATTTTTCTGATTGTCATGCACTAGCTTGTTAAGAATACGCATTAAGGTTTTATTCGTACTTTTCGCTTGACCATTTGCTTGTGGATGATATGCTGTAGTCTTTTTATGCATAATTAAATGAATTCTTGTCAACTCTGAAATCACCTCATTAAGGAAATCAGTACCTCTATCACTTACCAACTCAATCGAACACCCAAACTTGGTCATAATATTATGATAAAGAAATTTTGCCACACTTGTTGCCTTATTATCCTTCAATGCCACTGCTTCCACCCATTTCGTACAATAGTATGTTGCTACAAGTATATATCTACTTCCCCACTAAGTAGTAGGTTTAATGGGCCCCACAAAATCCATGCCCCATTTTTGGAAGGGATCTAATGGTAAAACTGGATGATCAGACATCTGATCTGAATTATTAGGTTGGCCCAACTTTTGGCAAATCACACATCCTTTAGCATACTCATACGCATCCTTTAAAACAGTCGGCCACCATAACCCAACTTGTAAAACTTTCTTTCCCATAATATCCCCTGACAAATGACCTCCTGCTAGACTTGAATGTGCTTCATGTAACACGGCTGGTTGTTCAAATTCTGGTACATACCTCCTTATGACCTGATCCACCCCTTTTTTGTATAATGCCCCAGCTATAACCAAATACGGCCTACTTTTAAGTACAAACTTCTTCCTTTGATCAGGTGTAAAGTATTGTGGTAATGAACCATCAGTTAAAAAAACTAATAATTGGTCATACCAAGAATCTGCTTCCACCACTTGTGCATTAAACAACTCAGCATTCGGAAATTCATCACTTACACTTGTAGGTGCTTCTCCTGAATCCAATCTACTAAAGTAATCCACCATTGCATGGTCTTTTCTTGGAGTATGCATAATCACAAAATCAAATTCCTTTAATAAATGCATCCACCTGGCTAATCGTCCTATTAATAAGGGTTTCTTGATTAAATAGACCAAAGCCTGATGATCCACATGAAAAATAACCTTATTGCCCAACAAATAATGTCGAAACTTGTTAAGAGCATATACCATTTGTTGGAGATAGACGTGTGCGGAAGCACGCGAACAACACAAGGAAGAAGAAGAAGCTTGGAGCACAAACACACAATACTGAATGTATTACTAGAGAATGTACAAAGATAAGTAGCCCATTAGGGCAATAGGCGTATATACAAGCTGAGGGAAAAAAACCTCCTAAAGAGGGAAAAAAATGCCCCGGCAGTCCTAGTGTGTTCACACACATCACTACCTAAATATATCAACAAATCCCCCCTAGGAGTGATGCGGTGAACAAGGAGTTGGCACTCATGTATAAGGAAGTGCCAAGCTATGTGGAAATCACTCCACAAAAGGAAGTAAGCCCAAAGCTTTGCGGAAAGCTTCAAACTTCTCCCTAGGCAGAGCATTCGTGAAAAGGTCTGCAATGTTCTCCTGCGTGGGCACATATGCCAAGCTGATCTCCCTAGCAGAGAACCTCTCCCTGACATAGTGATAATGCACCTCAATGTGCTTAGTGCGAGCATGGAACACAGGGTTCCTCGCAACTGCCAATGCGCTTTGACTGTCAGTGAAGATGGTGGTGGCAGAACACTAGCCAAGACCCAAATCAGCCATAAGGCATCTGAGCCACACACACTCAACAGTCGCTGTGAAAGCTGCCCTATACTCAGCCTCACAACTGGAAGTGGCCACAATAGGCTGCTTCTTGCTCAACCAAGATATACATGAGCTACCAAGCATGAAGCAAAAACCACTGGTGGACACACGAGTGTCATAGCAACCAGCCCAATCTGAGTCAGAAAAAGCATGCAAATCTGGCAGTAGTGATCCCCCCTTGGGATAAAACAACCCAAGTAGCCGAGTACCACTTAAGTAGTGAAAGATGCACTTAACCACCTTCCAATGCATGACTCCTGGGCAATGCATAAACCTGCTCATCTGTGAGACAGCAAACTGAATATCTAGCCGAGTAATGCATAAGTAAATCAAGCATCCAACAACCTGCTGATAGAGAACAACATCAAATGCATCTCCAACATCATGAAGACTCAATTGTAAACCTGTCTCCATAGGAGTGGCAATAGGCTTACAGTCTTCAAGGCCAAAACGCTGCAATAATGCATCAATATATTTCATTTGACACAAAGCCATTCCACCATCAACTTGCATAAACTGAATGCCCAAATAGTGATGCAAATGCCCCAAATCAGACATCTCAAATGAGGCATGCAAATCAGCCTTAAAATCAGCAATATGCTTCTCAATAGGACTAGTGAGCAGCATGTCGTCAACATAGACAACAATGATCAGAAGCACATCATTAGCACGCTTAACATATAAGGTGCTTTCAGTTGGACTGTTCTCAAAACCATGTGCAATCAGATAGGCATGTATCTTCTCATACCAAGCACGTGGTGCTTGCTTTAAACCATATAATGCCTTCTTTAACCTGCACACCTGGTTTTCATGTCCTTTCTGCACAAAGCCACGGGGCTGAAAAACATACACTTCTTCATGCAAGTCACCATTCAGAAATGCTGTTTTAATGTCCAACTGATGTACATTCCAACCATGATGGGCTACAAATGCATAAATGCTCCGAACAGTAGTCATACGACATGTAGGTGCAAAGGTCTCATCAAAATCAATGCCTCTTTCCTGTGCATAACCCTTTGCAACAAACCTAGCCTTATACCTATCAACTATACCATCAGGTTTACGCTTCAACTTGTATACCCACTTAGTGCCAATGGCCTTCTTGTCAGGAGGCAAGTCACATAAAGACCATGTACCATTCTTCATTATAGTATCATATTCAGATTGCATACTAGCCATCCAATTTTCTGAATTCTATGCATCATCAAAAGAAACAGGCTCATTCTTATCACAGAGACTAGACGCAGCCATAGCATAGCAATCTGATGCAAAGGAGGCACTATGAGAGCCTGAACGAGTACGATATGACAAAGGTGCATCTAATTTGCTGTCACGTAAAGTCTGCACCAGGCATTTTGGCATAGTTTTTGCCTGCTCAATATCAACTCTCTCATCAACAAGTGCATCATGTAAATCTGCATAAAAAATGGAATGATCTACATCATCATATGAAACCTGCAAAGGTTGAGAAGTTGCCTCATTAGGACCAGCATTAGACTGTCCACCTATAAAAAGAGGCATCAAAGTATCATACATGTCTTTAGAGCTATCAAATGTCTCCTTAGTACACGAAAGCAATGGCTGAATAGCATCTTCCATAAAGACAACATCACGGCTAACCAGAATGCGTTTAGTCTGTGGATGATACAGACAATAGCCTTTACTTTCAGAACTGTACCCAACAAAAATACATTTTATTGCCTTATCATCCAATTTTCTGCGATGTTGTTCAGGCACTAGTGCATATGCCAAACAACCAAAAACACACAGATGAGCAACAGATGGCTTGCGGTCATGCCAAGCCTCATATGGAGTGATAGAATGTAGTGCTTTAGTGGGACACCTGTTTAGTACATATGCTGCACACATGACAACCTCAAGCCAGAAACTATGTGGTAAAGCTTGACTCTTGACCATGCACCTCGCCATCTCCATGAGTGACCTGTTCTTTCGTTCAACAACT
Source organism: Ceratopteris richardii (assembly GCA_020310875.1). NCBI lineage: Eukaryota > Viridiplantae > Streptophyta > Polypodiopsida > Polypodiales > Pteridaceae > Ceratopteris > Ceratopteris richardii. Next base: position 75,803,224 of record CM035412.1, on the reverse strand, counting down.
CCATTATGTTGAGGTGTATACGGCACTGTACACTGGTGTTTTATCCCATGTTCAGCCAAAAATGCATTAAAATCAGAAGACATATATTCCCCCCCTCGATCAGAACAGAGGGTGCCCATTTTACATGCTGACAAATTTTCAGCCAAAACCAAAAACTGTTTAAAGCACATGAACACTTCGGACTTTGCTTTGAGTGGATATACCCATGCATGCCTGGAAAAATCATCAATGAAACTCACGAAGTAAAGATAATTTCCAAAAGAAGGTTTCTGCATAGGACCACAGACATCACTATGTACAAGCTGCAATTTCTGAGTAGCCCGAACTGAACCATCTTTTGGAAAGGATGAACGCTGCATTTTGCCCAAAATACAGCCTTCACAAACATGTTTTCCAGGTGCCTCAAGTTTGGGTAACCAGGACACCATTTCAGATTTTTGCAGGCGTAACAAAGTAGCAAAATTCAGATGACCAAAGCGTGCATGCCAAAGCTTTGCATCTGACATAGCCTGAGAATCATTTACTACACATGCCAAATCATTTACACATCTTTCATAGTCTATGAGCTTATACAACCCACAACATAAGATGCCAGAAGCAATAATCACATCGCCATTTGATAGATCATGAACTGTACACCTGCCATCAACAAATTTCACAACCAAGCCAATCTTGGCTAATGCAGAAACTGATAACAAGTTCTTTTTGATCCCTGGCATAAATAAAACATCTGACAAAGTGAAAGAACTAGCATCAACAGTAGTCAAAATGATCTTACCAACTCCCATAACAGGATAAGAGGAGTTGTTGGCGCATGTAACAGTATTCCCTGTAGGGGCACGCTCGAGTGAAGAGAAGAAACTGCGCTGCGAGGTAATATGTTTGGTCGCCCCACTGTCAAAATACCAAACATCTGAGTCTACTGCAGACATGCACTGCTCATGAGAAGATGGGTCAAAACTGCAGAGAGTAGTAAACGCCCATTCTTCTTCCTTCACAAGATTTGCAGACTCTATTTTTGGTGTAGAGGCCTCTGCAACAACCATTCCAGCCTCTTTCTTCTTTGCCTCTTTAGCAGCCAGTTTTGGACAGTTCTTTATGATATGATCATTCCCTTTATAGTACTTACAAAACAATTTTTGCTTTTCTGATTTCTTCTCATCTTTATCTTCCTTCTTCGAATATGCAGAATTAGAAGATTTCTGCTTACTAGTTGAAGAGCTCCATTTTCCTTTGCCCTTTTGACTAGCCAGGAAAGCTTGATCTGCAACTCGCATAATGGACCTGTTTTGCCTGGACTGATCTTCCTGCAACAGAACAGAGACTAACTCCTCAAATGATAAGGCATTTGGATTGCCTTTCATCATCAACCGAAGAGAAGAAGCAAAACTCTGATATGAATCAGGAAGACCATTCATAACGGTTTGCACAAGTGAGCTATCTGGTATAACCTCATCAACAGAAATCAACTGTTCCTTCAAGTCTTTGATCTTCATTAGGAAACTGTCCATAGAATCACCTTCGTTCATGTGCTCACTCTCCAACTGTTTTCCGAGGTAAGCAACATGAGCCTCATTCCTAGCTTGGTACAATGTGGTAAGTGTATCCCAAGCATCCTTAGCTGTTCTGCAAGAGCAAATGTGAGGAATAATGGCACGTTTGATAGACAAAGCTATCAATGCATGTGCCTGGGTATCTCTACCATCCCAACGAATCTGCTCTATAGTAGGTGCAACAGAAATACCAGCACGAACAGGAATCTGCAGAATATCATCTTCGACACCATCTTCATCAGCTCCAACACCTGTATTTGCAGTACCTGTAGTCAGAGGTGTAACAGGACGTCTTTCAACACCCTGCACAATGTTCCACAATCCTTTTGCAACCAATACATGCCGCATCATATAAGCCCATAACGGGTAGTTGGTACCATCCAACTTATGCTCAACAACCAACATACGGAATACATCACTGCTTTCAGCCATGGCCAGTGACTAAAATACCTTGATGCAGAAAATTGACTGTATCTCAAAAAGTTGAACAGAACTGCCCAGACGAATTCCGCTAGACCTTCGAGACGCTTATACTGGCGAACACAAACTGGTATATACCTTTGGCACAAAAAGACGAAATAGCCTACACAAGCACTGCGATTGTGCGTTCAGAGGTCAAAACGAGCTCAGATCGCGATTTTGGCACTACAAAGCGAAGCTGTTTTTATCTCTGAAACACCTTGAGTATGCTCACCAAATTTTGTGCGAATCTGAGACTACAAACGGAGGAGTGTCGACGACACCTTAGATGAAGCGACGACCTACTCTGATACCAATTGTTGGAGATAGACGTCTGTGGAAGCACACGAACAACACAAGGAATAAGAAGAAGCTTGGAGCACAAACACACAATACTGAATGTATTACTAGAGAATGTACAAAGATAAGTAGCCCATTAGGGCAATAGGCGTATATACAAGCCGGGGGAAAAAAACCTGCTAAAGAGGGAAAAAAATGCCCCGGCGGTCCTAGTGTGTTCACACACATCACTACCTAAATATATCAACATCATTGCCAAAGCTTCCCTTTCCATCACCGGGTAATTCCTTTCAACCGCACACAATACTCTACTAGCATAATAGACGGGTCTATACCATCCTTTCTCTTTTTGCTGCATCAAAACTGCTCCTACAACCACATCCAATGCATCAACAAATATGTGAAATGGCAATGATCAATCGGGTGGTTGCAAAATTGGTGCTACCGACACCATCTTCTTTTACAATTGAAATGCTTTCTCTTGAGCATCTGCCCATACAAATGGAACATCCTTTTTAGTCAAGTGCGTAAGTGGTAGAGAGATATTTGCTAAATACTGTAAATATCTAGCATGCCACTTAATCTGACCAACAAACCGCATTACTTCTTTCACGTTGGTCGGAGCTTTAGCTGTGCTAATAGCTTCAGTCTTCTTAACATCAATAGCCATCCCTTCCTGCGAAATGACATGGCCCAATAAAATACCACTTCTGACTACAATAACACTTTTAAAGGGATTCAACACCATCCTAAATTGCCGACATCTATCAAAACATGATTTCAGGTGCAGCAGATGCTGTACCTTCTTACCAAAGACTGAGAAATCATCTACAAACACCTGCATAAAATCCTGTAGATAAGGTTCAAACACTTTGTGCGCCACGTAATTGAATGATGGCGGTCCATTCTTCAATCCAAAACTCATGATTGTAAACATATAAGCACCAAATTCAGTACTAAATGCTGTTTTATGCTGATCCTCCTCAGTCACACTAATCTGATTATACCCTGAAAATCCATCCAAGAAACTATACATTTCATGCCCTCCTACTACGTACAACACTGCATCACAAAACGGCATAGGAAACGGATCTGAAACCATTGCTGCATTTAACTTTCTATAAGCGACACAAATTCTGAGCTTCCCATTCTTTTTCGGGACCACTATAATAGGAGATAGCCAAGTCGCCTGATTCACAGGTTTGATAAATCTGACTGCCAATAGTTTATCAATTTCTTCCTTCACCTGTTTAGCAAAGTGAGGATTCATTCTATATCTTTGCTGCGCTACGAGTACTGCATCCGTCTTCAAATTAATCTGATGTTGATGCAAATCAGGGTCTATACCTTTCACTTGAGAGTAGTCCCAAGCAAACACATCTACATACTCTTTTCGTAAGCAAATGAGATCCTCCCTAAATTTTCCTTCCAATGTTTTACCAATCCGCACCATCTTTGGCTCAACCTCTGTCCCTAAATTAACCTCTTGAAGCTCCTCCTCCTTTACCCGCGTAGAACCTGCATACTTCTGATCATAGATCCGTTCAGCCAGAGTTATCACTTCTTTCTCTTGTTGTTCCAACCGTTGCTGTACTGGAGTCTCCATACTTTGTTCGAACATCTTTTGTATTTGTGCACCTTCAACCTGTTCACCCGGAACTGGCCCATCTATGTTTTGCACAATCGGATTATCCTTACTTAATACCCCTGCCACATTAACTTCTAATACCGGTCCTATCGTTCGATTTGCTTGCAAAAACGTTTCCTCTTCATCATCTTCTATCTCGTCCGCTAAGTTAATTGTCTGAGCCATGAGTGGTTTCTCCTGTACTGACATATTTCTTCTTCCTTGCATAGGAATTGTCACTTGCTTTTTACCCTTTGTGATCCTTACCACATTCAGACCCCAATCCTGCTTGACTTTAGCAATCCTAAACCAAGGTCTCCCTAACAACATTTCATATGGATATGCTGACTCAGACATCCTAATGACAATAAAATTTACCATAAATGACATTCCTAAAATGATAATCTGTTGCTGCTTCAGAGTGCCAACCGGTTGAACTCGAGTTTGATCCGCCATTTTGACTTGAAATGTTGCTGGAGCCAATGCTCCTCTTCCCATTTGTATAAAAATATGCTCAAGTAATATATTTACCCCTGATCCCCCATCCAGCAACACTTCGTCAAATTGCCTCTGGTCGTACAATACCTGAATTACTGGCACTACAAAGTCAACATCTGCTGGATCAATATTACTGGCCGAAGTTGAAGGTACCGATCAAATTTCTGGCTCTAAACGCTGCCCAAGTAACCTCTTCAACAACGTTTCTCGAAATGCTGGTACCAAAGATAAAAGTTGATCCAAAGACAATTGTAATGGTGAGCTAATGATTACATCAAACCAATATTTTTCCGGATCTTGCTTGCTCTGACTCCTATTCCCCTCTGTTATTGAAGGTATCAAATCTACTTCTTGTTGTTGCTCTGTCTGACTTACAAACCTTACCTATTTATGTTGCCCATCCTAAACTTGCTTCAAGACCTTGTCTCTGATATGTCTTTGTTCTTGCCAATTAATAGGTCCTTTATTTTTTGATCTTGTAACTGCCAACACTTCCACTTCTTTGCCTTTCCCACATTGTTTGCAATCACACTGCCATTGGTTATCACTCTTAACGTGTATACTCTCAGATGTACTTGGCGCATCAGTCCCCCTATCCTCTTGATCTGGCCATTCTATAAGCATGGCATTTGCCTGAGCCACCTGCTACCCCTATTGTTGATGTTGTCCCTTTTGATTATTCTGATTGTACTTGAGAACGGGTATACCTCTCTCTTCCCTATGCTTCACCCATAAGGGACAATTTGGCCCTATCCAATGATCGGGAGCTGAACAATATCCACAAGGCATCACCCGTGGCGGTCGACCCTACTGATTCCCTTGTTGGTTATTCCCCTGCTGATTCACTTGATCTCTCCATGGAGGTCTTACTTGTTGCTACCTCTGAAAATTACCCCGCCCCTGGACGGGAATAGCCTGATTGGCCGCTACTTCATTAATATTCCTATTATCTTGCCGTGAACTTTGCCCTCTATGCTTGGGGTTGTACCAACATTGATTTGTTGTATGTCCCTCTTTGTCACAGATATCACAAAATCTCTGTTCCTTTGGAGCTATGATGGAATATCCATGTCTCATTAACTTATTAATCCATGCCTCCTCTTTACTTTGCTTAGCCTTATGCTTGCGATGCTTTTTACCCACTACTTCATCTTGGTCATCAGAGTCAGAATCCGTTGAACCTTTGTCTGACTCCGAGTTTGAATCAGATTCAGTCTCTGAACCAGAATCAAAATGTCTCTTTTTAGCCCTTCCAAACCTTCTTTCCACGCGTGCAGCTGCTAACACTAATACATTAAATCCATTAGCAATATCCACACTCGCCACTGCATGTTTGATAGCACTTCACAGTCCTTTAGAAAGTAACTTGCTAACATCTCATCAGTAGATCTCTCGTTCCCCTGTAACCTATCCACAAGTATCCTAAATCTCTGAGCATAACCCTCAACTAGCATGTTTTTCTCAATGATCGCTCATAATTTTCTCAAAATATTAGAAGGATTCTTTTCCTTCCTAAATCTCTACAAAAATAATGTTTTTAATGCATTGTATGTAGCAAAATGAGCTATACCATATTGACTGAACCAACTCATTGCTCATCCTTCCAAGGTAGCTGCAAATTGCTAAAGCTTAACTGCATCACCATATATTGCGTGATAACCGTTTGCCGTCCATTTAATTTCAAATTGAGCAACATGACAATCAGCAGATTCTTTAGATCCTCCTCTGAAATACGCTGATTTGACTTTAGGATTGGGAGGTGGTTGCGCCATTGGCTGTGGTTGAGGTGTATGCCTAGTTCTTTGACTGGTCGCCCCTGCAAGTGGGTCAAACTAGAGCCGTCTTCTTACCCCTATAGTTGCTTCTGTTAGGAATAGCGCTCCAAGTATACCACCCACTAACCTTGCCTCTACTGCACCTGTTTCTCCTTCCTCCTATACAGTGTCTAGATCGGCTTCCTCTTTTGCTTCATACCAATCATAAATTCTGAGGATGACTCCACGTTAGCTGCCCTTGCCTCTGCTCTTGTAAAATACACTTTATCAAGTCATCTTTTTTGTTCTTTCATGCATGTCTTGCTGCATTAGCAACACAGTAGGGTCGCCAAATGTGTTGGGGTTCGAATAGAACACATCAACTACTTGACTCTGGTAAACCAACTTCTCAGCACTAGTTTGCTACACACAGAGAATTGAGTTCTAGCAAATTTCAGATCTATCACTGCTTTGCTGAGACAGAGTATAATTTTAAAGATTATGACCTGCAATTGACAGAGTTTTACGCTTGGGCTGAATAGATTTAGGCAAAAATCATCATTACAAGTCTTCTAAAATAGGCCTTACAAGATAGAAAGAGTTCATGAGAACATTCAGGTAATACAAACAGTAATTCATTACATGATTGACCCGGACTAACTCAGACATGTATCTGCGCTATTACAAGAATGAAGAATCTCTCTTCTGTTTCTTCTACGTCTTCTTTTTTCGTCTGCTCTTGCTTTCTTCTTCTCCCTTTCTTTTTCTCCCGCGAACCAAAACATAACTACTCACTTCTCATGAAGTCGGCGCTCAATTAAAATATAATTATCTATTAAAAATCCTAATAAGCAACATCCGAGTTAGAAGAAATCTGATTCAGCAACAATCTGATTGAGTATTCTCCAAATTAGCAGAATTTCAAAATTCAAATTAACTATATATCTTCAGGATTCCTCTACCCTCAACACTTGCCAAAGGATGTATTAGAAACCATATGTACCTTGGAATATCACTCTCAAAAAGTTGAATCAAGACAAACTAGTTTCACTAATAGTGAACATGAAGAAACTTTTTATTTTGGTCATGAATGCTTTAGTATTTCATTCAACACTCATTCTCTGATTACAATTGACCAGAGAACTTTTAGAGGAATCTAATAAAGGAAGCAATGCAACCTATTGGGAGTTACATCATCAAAAAAGATTAAGCATACTAAGAGAAATAAGTTTAGCAAATCAGGTATGTGATCTCGACTTTTCAGGAGGTAGAAGATGAAAAGATATAGGTGACTTCAAATGAATTTATATTACGATTTTGAACTCCAAATGCAATGCAATTTTGGGAGTATATAGTAGACTTAGAGAGATAAATTTATCATGTTCAGACCACTAAAAATGATGCACCATATGAGAGAAACCGTCTCTGCAATTTGACTGAAAAACTGAGAAGTATGGCAATGAACAATACACTCACATAGGCATGAAGATATGGTCACAAATGATGATGAAAACAAGTGTATATTTAATGTACAGTACAATGGACTTACTGATACATGTGTATGCCTTGAGATCACACTTTGATATGGCATGGAGGTCAACTAATGGAGTTGCAAACCCCACAACTAAACCATGTGTATATATAGTGATGATTAGAGCCAATATTTGAATTTGAATCTTGCTCACCTAAAAAAATTCTACTACCTTTTCATGATTGATTCTCCAACTAATTCAATCATGAATTCATGGATTTCTTTTCCTACTCATCAAGTGGATTCAACCACTTTAGATTCTTTCACTTTTACATCAAGTAAAAACTCAAAAGTTACAAGGATGAGTTCACAAGTGAACTCTTCAAGGCTTTAATATTTGCTTCAAGTTTTTATGTCTTTTGAAAACTCAAGCCAACACTTAGACTTTCCATGGACTTGTTCCAAAAATTGGTATCGGTCTTAGTAGTATCGTGTATCCTAGAAAACCCCAACAATCTGAAAGTGAAAAGTGAGAGAAATTTGAGATGCAGATGAGTGTTAGGCAGTCAAACAAGCATCAATTTGTTTGTAGGAAGTGTTGCCCAAGCGAGCCATCATTCTATCTATTCTCACAAATCTAGTGACTCGGAGGAGGAAATACCCATGGCCTCTAAAGACATGCAGGGCTCAGTTCCAAGGGAAGGATTTATGTCCACCATAGAGGGAGAATACAAGACTTCCTTACAGTACATGTCCACCAACCTACAGGGAATACCCATTTACCTTGATTGCATAAATAGGTCAGTGGCATGAATGGAAAACACTATGGACTTAGAAATACTTCCAAGACCCGCCATCAAGTATGAAGGTGGAGTTTATATGGACAAGTTGGGCCAGATCTATGTGGTGACCGAAGACTCAGACTAGATCAACGATAGTGGGGAAGTATAAGGGCAAGGAACTTTAGGAAGACCTAACAACGGAGACATTGTGACTACCCCAAGGGGCAGGTCCGTAGTGACCAAAGTCTTGAGAGGGGACCTAATACCTCAAGATGATTACTTGATGGACATAAACTTGATTCATGGATCTTATGTACTTTTACAAACCAATTCACCTACATGGGGAGAAGGGGTAAACACAATAACTATATATGAGCTGAACGATCTAGAGGATGCATCTAGAGTCACATACCTAGACCAAAATCAAAGGGGATATTGGCCATTAGATGAAGTTGATAGGTCTCAGCTAAAATACGTGGGGTTGCTTGTATTCCATCCTTGAGAATAGCAAGTACCTTGCAAAACCCATTTGGATCCCATCAAGGAATGAAGAACACTATGTCAGGTCAAACTAGTCAATGTAGTGTCCCCACCAAAACCTATGTTCAATTCACTATGCCAGGAATGAATTCACACAACCAAACTAATCCAAGGATACGAAATATGAATAGACCATCATTAGGGTGCGACCACAACTAGGTGTACGACTAGGAATGCAACCATTAAGACCAACAATTCCTATGGTGGTGAGAACCCCAGATCCGACGAGAAGGCTGAGACCAATCCAGGTGGCCAAATGCATGAGAAATCATTATGATGGCAGAGAGAGCCCTATGACCATATCGGAAAATTCAAGCAAGTTTTGTGAGTAGAACAAGTAGACAACTTTTTTGTGCAATATGAATCCTTTGGGCTAACCCTCACGGGAACAACCTTAACTTGGTTCCAACCCTTGGATCCAAATCGCTTTGGCAATATTGAACAATTCTTCCAAGAGTTTATTGGAGAATTTACCAAGCGAGGGATTAAGAACAATTTATCGTCGTTAATTCATAGTTCCAAACAAGCTCCAAATGAAACAGTAAAAACTATAGCCCGAAGATTTAACCAATACATTAATAGATGTCGAGTAACAGATAGGCCCTCACAACAAAAGATGATATCACTATTTCTAGATGGACTCAGTAATGGGACATTGAGAACCCTAGTCTATGTAAAACGGTTTTAGACATTGAGTGAGTGTCGGAAAGAATGCATAGAATTGGAAGATAACTTAGCAGAGGATCTCAAAAGTACACAAAGCTCCACTAAATCAGAGGACACTTAGAGCAATGTGACATCTAGTTCAAGTAATGTGGAGGAATTAGCAAAATTGGTGGCTAAAAATTTGGGAGTGCATGGATAGAGGAACTACAAGAATCCCCCATTGAGAATGCCTATGTTGAGAAGATGCAACCTGTACAGTGGCGACCATCCATCCCATGCCTACACAAGAGGAGGATTAGGATTACCACAACCTTACTCATACAACAGACAACCAAATCAAGGACCCAATATTTACTATCACATTGAGCAAAAATATACCAACCACAACACTGAAGATTGTCCACTTAATAGGCAACCAAGACAAGTGACTCAACCCCAGTATAGACCTTATGGATATCCTCCTAGGGAACAACACAGAGAAGTTCCTAGATACAACCCTTACCTAGGACCATAGGGAGCACTAGACCATATGAACAGGAAGGATATGGACAACCACAACTTGTGCTAGGATATGGACAACCACAGTACAGGGAAAAGGAAAAGGAAACTCAGATAAGAATTCCCACAATCTAACAGAACTTAAAAAGATAAAAGTACTATGCAAACTGACTGTGGAAGAACTAGTCCGGGTTAAACCGCAAATATGGAAACAATTAGCAAGTCAACTAGAATTAGGACAGGAGAAGGACGAAAAGGAAAAGAAGGGGAAAGAAAACCCATCGAAGATACAAATCCCAATAGATAAGGTGGGAGAATTTAGTGAAGGAGACGAAGGTAATACATGTCTACCTGTCACGTACAATGGGTACATGACCAAGGCTATACTAGACACAGGAGCAAGAGTAGGAATTGCCACCAAGGAGATTTGGGAGAAATGGGGAAATCCTGCCTTATGACCCACACACATGAAGCTCCAATTAGCAGACGGTCATGTGGAGAAACCCTTAGGAATATTAGAAAAGATCAAATTAACCACCTGTGGAGTTGAATTTGAACACACATTAGCCATCTATAAGTTTGAAAAGGCTAACAATTACGAAATGATATTAGGAAGACCTTTCATGAGACAAATGCGGATAGTGCAAGACTGGGGATGGGATTCATTATACCTACAACATCAAGGAAATACCACCAAGATAAACTTGCATACATTTCATATAGAGATGTACCTCCACTACAGTGGAATCCCATACACAAGGAGGAAGATGACCTATCTATTCATAGCATTGGATCAAGCGATCAATCATGGAAGTATGAGGACGCCCAATTATGGATGTGAAAAGAAGCCAAGAAGGAGGACAATAAAAGGCAGTTGTGGCCAATAGGACATCCTAACTATCGACCCGTAGAGGACCCAAGGTATATGCCTCAAATCTTTCCTGATGAAACCTTTGAACCGCATGGATGGATGGAAATCTTAGCCACCTTGGATGTATGTGTGAATGAGGAAGTTCTAACTATGAATGAGTGCATAGATGAAGAAGGCTATGATGTAAATTTGTACATGGTTGTCCTTCAAGAAGTAGAAGCAGGGGAAATCTTAGAAAAAGAGTGGAAAGAAGAATATGAGAGTATAGAAATGGAACCAGAATTTGATTCAGAAGAAAGCTATCTAGACACCATTTGAACTGAAGACAAGTATGGAATGACCAAAGTGTTAGCAATAGAAGCAGCCCCCATAGTGCCGAAGCAGGAGGAAAGAGTGAGTGAGATCGATCCAATACCTGATCTTTTTGAGGTTCTGGAGAACTTTAAAAGGTACAAAGTAGAAGAGAGAAAGATAGCCATCCAAATGCCTAAGAGAGAGGCTAGAGAAGGAGAAGCATATGATAACAAAGAACAAACAAAAATGATCATAGTAACACTGGAAGAGGGAGAAGAAAGATGTACATACATAGGTAAAGATGTGTCAATTGAGGAGGAAGAAGAATTAATACAATTGATCTGAGAATATCAAGATGTATGCGCGTGGACATATAAGGATCTCAAGGGTGTGGAACCCTGTATTTGCTCTCATAGAATACCAATGACGGCAGAGGCAAAACCCTCAAAAACAACGCCCTTACACATACAATGAGGTCTATGCTGCTAAAATTAAAGAAGAAATAGACAAGCTACTAGCGGCAGGATTCATATATTAAATAGAGCATAGCGAGTGGGTATCGCCATTAGTAGTTGTGCCTAAGAAGAACGGAAAATTAAGAGTTTGCATTAACTTGAAAAAGGTCAATGCAGGCACTATACGTGACAGCTACCCATTACCCATCACTGACCATCTACTGGAAAGAGTAGCAGGAAAAGAAGTCTATAGCTTCTTAGAAGGATTCTCTGGATACAACCAAGTAGCTATTGCTACTGAGGATCAACATGAGATTGCATTCGCGACTGAATGAGAAGTCTATGCTTTCCGAGTGATGCCTTTTGGACTCACTAAGGCGCCTGCTACTTTCCAACGATTAATGTGTCATGTTTTCAAAGAATTCCTGAAGAAGAGCATGGAAGTGTATGTGGATGATCTATGTACATACTCAAATCAAAGACAATACCACATTCCTGAATTGCGGAAGATATTTAATAAATGCCGACAATATAGAGTCTGCCTGAACCCTGAGAAGTGTGTCTTTATGGTAAGACAAGGGAAGATCTTGGGACACATAATCTCTAGAAATGGAATATCCACAGATGAGGACAAGATTAATGTCATTTTGGAGTTTCCTAGATCGAAGAATGCAAAAGAAGTGCAAGCATTTATAGGACATTGTGGATACTACCGTCGATTTATCCACATGTATGCCATAATTGCCAAACCCTTGTATGGACTCTTAACTCAATTCACTCGGAGAGAGGAATGCGAGACGACATTCAATGAGTTAAAGAAGGGGCTTAGCACAGCCCCAATTATGAAGACACCAAATTGGAACAAGCCTTTTCATATCCATGTGGACGCTTCTAATTACGCAATAGGATGTAGCTTAACCCAGCTAGCAGATGAAGGAAAGTTAGATCACCCAATTGTGTATGCAAGTAGGCAACTAAATCAAGCTGAGAGGAACTATACAACCACATAGCGAGAAGGATTAGGAATGGTCTATGCAGTGAAGAAATTTATACACTCTCTTAGACAACAAGTTCAAGTTCTTCGTAGATCATCAAGCATTATTGTACTTAGTCAATAAGCCCTGTAACATGGGAAGACTGGTAAGATGGTTTCTATTATTGATGGAATTTAACTTCGAAGTAATAGTGAAAAAGGGAAATACCCATGTAAGAGCAGATCACCTCTCTAGGTTAACACACGGAGAACCACCAAGTGGAGTACCAGATGAATTGCCAGACACTTATTTGTTTAATCTGTAAGTGTGTCCAAAGTGGGCAGAGAAACTAATTCCGATACTCACTCATGGCCCACAACATTCAATCAATAAAGAGAGTAAAAAGGAGATTCAACAGTCAAGGAAATTGCACAGTATAGCGGGAAGTGTGTACTATAAGGAACCCAATGGCGTACTACTGAGATGTGTTGAGGAGGACGAGCAAAGGAAGCTGATTGAACAAGCTCATGCAAACAAATGGAGGACACACAAAGGAACTCATGGAACTATTAGGGAATTAAAACGATTAGGAGTATATTGGCCGGACATGCCTAAGGATGTCCATGACTATGTGAATAACTGTGCAGAATGCCAGGAGACTATCCCCGAGGATCATACATCCATACCTTTCGCAACAATAGCACCCAGTTGGAGCAAAACATTGGCAAAATTCCTAAAGACAAGAGAACATGAGGAAGGAGTTAGCTTGGCAAGAAAACGATCCCTAGAGGAAATGAACAAGGATTATGTACTCATGGGAAGACACTTGTTTAGGAGAGGAAAAGACAACCAATTACGACTATGTGTGCATGAAGGAGAATATTTACCCGTATTAGAGATGGCACACGCAGGTGCGGTAGGAGGTCATTTCTTAGCCGAGAGAACCATGAAAATGATCCTCTTTGTGGGCTTGTGGTGGCCAACTTTACATATGGATGCGGAGACCTATGTACAAAGTTGTGAGACATGCCAAAGGGCTAAATACCCGATTCGGAGAGATGACATGCCATTGAGACCTATGGTTTGAGCTAGAGCCTTTTCTAAATTAACCCACAGGCCAAAGGGTCACATGCCGAATATATCATAGTAGCCACCAATTATTTGACAAAATGGGTAGAGGCAAAGGCTACTAGAAAAAACGATGCTCAAATCACTGCTAAGTTTCTTTTTGAGCATATATTCACTCGTTTCGGATTACCAATTGAGATTGTGAGTGACCGAGGAACACACGTCATTAATGAAGTAATAGAGTCTCTAATGAATGAGTTTTTAGTGATCCATAAAAAATCATCCCCATACCACCCCCAAGCCAATGGTCAAGCGGAAAGTTCCAATAAGGTGTTATGCACAGTATTGACAAAGATTGTCAATAATGGGAGGTCTGACTGGGACAAACAATTGCATCATGCAATTCGGGCCTTCCGAGTCGCGTACAAGACTGCCATTGGAACTACCCCATTCAATCTAGTATACAGACAGAGTGCAATTCTACCGATTGATTTTTTGATACCCACTTTGAGAGTAGCCTAGCAGCATGAATGGACCGGGCATGAATTATCCCAACAACTAGACCAAATCGAGAAGCTGCATGAAACTCGGTTGTAGGCTGTCGCAGCAATCTATGCAGCCAAGAGAAGGCAAAAGGCATATTATGATGCAATCATAAAAGACAAGGGACTAAAAGAAGGAGACTTGGTCCTGGTCTACACCTTGAAGCAACATGCCAAGAAATTACAAAAACGCAGATATGGACCTCTGATCATTAATAGGATCTCTACGAGTGGAGCAGTTAATCTAATCACTCTAGATGGAGGTATTCTTCCTAACTACATAAATGGATGTAGAGTGAAACGGTTTATGGAGCCATTGACAGATCAAATGTTAGCACGTCTCGTAGGTGCGCAAAATAGGAAGAACGGATTAGAGAAAAGGCACGGCAAGAAGCCTTGGAACGGATTAAGAAACGAAAAGAGTGGATTAGACAAAGAGATGAACAGTACCTACTAGGTGAAGAGCCTATCCCCATGGCCAACTACCAAGTTCATCATTCCAATGGGCAGAACCTTAGCATATCTAAACCCTACCTAAACCTAGGGAGGGCAAGATAGAGTACCAATTGATAGATGCTTTAATAGATTCAGGAGCAGCACTTAGTAGTGTGCGGAATACAATCATCATGTCTCTCCATGCAAATATCACACCTACTAAGGCACATATGATAGGTATCGGAGGTCAAGTCATAGAATGCATTGGAGAAAGGCACAAGAAGAACCAGACAAATCCTTTCTGAATACCGATATTCGGACTGAGTCGAGAGATGATGGACAATGGGAGGAATTAACTGAAGTGAAGTACAATGCTGAAGAAGAGGACATAAAGGTAGATTAAACTACCATCAACCCTAATGAAAACACCGCAGAAAAAGAAGTAGCCCAGGAAAGAGTACATGTCATCAAAATAAATGAAACATCTAACATTCAAATCCATGAGACCAAGCTGGCAGGAGAGGGTTCATTCAAGAATCCCAAGGAAGAACCAAAAGAAGCTACGGGAGAAGACTCCGCTCCATTCACACCAATAAGGGTTGTGGCAGAACCCTCCGATATGGATGTCACATTTCAAGGAAGTGCCACGAAAATTATCAATATAGAAGAAGAAAGCAAAGAACCGGAAGTGCAGCTTCAAATCAGACAACCACATAATGAAACTGTACATGTGGAGCACGGAAAGGATGTACAAATAGGAGAAGCTCCAAGCATTCCAAAAATGTGGTTGAATGTCAACGTCGCTTAGCTCAAGTCAATGGTGCAAGATATGATCAAAACTGCTATGGATACGCAATAGTTGATGCTTGAGGCCAATGAGGACTATGACAAAGCTATGCAAGAAAAGCATGAACTTCATGAAATGGGTAAGAACCTTTCAGCACAATTAAGTCTAGCAAGAGAGCACATAACACATAAAGAAAATGAAGTTCAAGAGGCCAAGCAATAGTGCAAAACTTTAGAGACAGAAAATGAGAAATTAAAAGAACAACTACAGGAGTTACAGAAGAAATATGAGGTTAGTGAGACCGAGAAGACACGGATGAATGCAAGAAGCAAAATATTGGAATCACAAATCAAGATATACATGGATGAGGCAGAGAACTTAAGGAACAGAAACAAGGAGCTGATGACAGCTCTTCTAAGTAATCAACCTATAGAGACTCAGGAAGTGCCAGAAAAGGACCTAAAGGCAATGGAGGAAAAGATAGCCAGGTATGAAGATCAGCTCAAGCAGGAGAAGGCAATCATTGCCGAATGGGAAAAAAAGATATATGCATGATACTGCGGCTCTAAGGACAAAGTGGAAAAAGGCCGAGAATCGATATCTTGCGCAATGTAAAGAAGACACTAATCAACTCGCTGTCATGGTAGAAGAAATGCAAAAGAATAAGGAAATGATTTTGAAGGCCCACGAAGAGATTAAGCAAAAAGAGGAAATGATAAAGCAACTGCAAGATCAACTCGCACAGAAGACAACAGAGGGGACACCAGTAGTTCCACACTCCACACCGACTACTGAGGAGATTGAGGTACATCCTCTCTCCCCCCCCCCCCTTACATCATTCGCCAATAAGGGAGGAAACGGAGATTCAATCTGAACGTAATCATCAGGATATTGCAGAACTGAGCCGACATGAGAGGGCACTACTGGCTTACTGCAGAATTTGAAGATCAAATAATCAAGGTCATGAAGGAAGCTCAGATTGAGAGCAAAAATTTGGAACAGATATTGAAGCCATTTAATGTACCATATGGACTCCTTAAAGAGCAAAGCCAACAATATATAAAGACCACAACAAATAAGGAGCCTGAAAACAACCTCCAGTTCAGCTATAATACATTCAACTATACTCAAGAGCAATTTGAAAGCGCTGACCCTATATGGAGGCGAAAACTTTTGGAAAATAACCCTACACTACGGGTACAATGGGAAGCATCGCCATATGCCCTTCAAGTAAACCCATCTTTTTTTCCAGTACCACGCAGATGATCTTGGTCGCATTTTTGGGAAGGACAGCGCCAGGGTACCATAAATAATCAATGGCTCAATTATCCACTATTACCAAGTCCACCACATAATTACCTACCAACGGAAGAATACATGGTGAAACCATGGAATTTTGGATTGCTCGATATACGACTGTATCGGATTTGGAAGTCAAAATGACCAATAAGATTTTCAACATGCTACTTACAGTTATTAAAATCTTCCAACATGCCAAGTATACATTTTTGAACTTCATCGACATTACACAGGGATCCGAAGCACTTATTTTTTATCTCTCCACTATCCCAAGCCGATTAAATCTTATGGCATTTTATTCACGACTCATGTTTTTGCCAAGCACGTATATGCAGACATTTGAAGAAGCATTTTTTACTGGCTTCTTTGAAGTTGATTCTGAAATTTTTGTAAAGATGACTTCAAATCTTAATGCGAGACTGGTGGCTTATGAAACAAGTCTCTTTGCGGATCACCGACAAGCACCAGAGGATAGAGTGAAGTCAAGCCAATGGAAAGAGTTCATGATATGTCACGCCAATTCGCTTAATCAACGAGAGCAAGCTTCCATACAAACGTACTCACGTCACCACAAAAAGCCTGTCGAGGACGATAGAGTTCAGGAGGAGGGATGTGTGGAAGGAGAATCAAGCAAGAAGAGAAGAAGAAGAAAATCAAAGAACAAAATTGCTCAATAAAGAATGAAGATTACAAAGCAAAAGAACCACCCTCTTCCCAAAGCCCCGTAGGGGCACGCATCAGGCAACAACACCAAACACCCAGGTCTTGAGGAATGGAATTAAAGAACAATAACAACCAGGACATTTCATGGGAAGGACGGACTAGGGCCAAGAAGTATCCACGAATAAGTGCAAGACAATACTTGGCAGGTAATAATCCTCCCACTGATAGCGTGCGATGGCAGAAAATAAACAGGCTCAAAGCAATACAACAGGGTCAGATGTGTGAAGATAAAGACAAATCAGAAGACCAAAAGCTAGAAAGAGGCAGAGGCTGAAAAGTTGAAGGGAGTGACTAAGAACATCACATTCTTAGCCACTGATGGTGTGCGTGGCAGCCCGACTGAATACAAAAACCCAGATTTGTGATGTACGAAATACCAAGGGGCAAACAGAAGCAAAGGACATACTTCGGATAAGATAACCAATTGTCTGACAATCCTTGTTGCTTCTTCGACCACTGGGTGCATGTATTCAGAAATCTTAGACGAGCTATAAACGAGAAGCAAAAGCCTGTCAAGGGACGACAGAGACAAAGAGGGGGAGAGTGTTGCAGAGCAAAGAGGCACGAAAGGGGAGCCCCAAAATTTTCAACTTAATGGGCATATTTTTTTCTTCTTCAAAGTCTTAGGAAATTCCCTCAAGCCATGTAAATGCACTAGAGGAGTACTCTAGATGCATAATCCCAAATCATTGTAATATATTTCTTGTAAAATAGTAGGAAAATGGAGATTAGTTAATAAAGTGCCGGTCACTTGTGTGAAAGGACCATGTTTACGGCACATGTATATAAGTCACTTTGTGACTCTTTGTAGAGACTTTTTGCCATTGTGAAGAAGGAGAGCTCCTAATTTTCAAAATTGCTTCTTTCTTGCAAATTTTCATCTTCTCTTTGATCTTCTATGTGTGTGTAATGCTTGGAATGGGTGTGTAGGACTGTTGTCTACCCCTCCCCACTGTTTTTGAGCTACTGTAGTGTGTGTGTGAGCTAGTAGAAGTTGTGGAGTGAGTGTGGGTGTTTCTCACCATTCACTGTTTTGGTCATAACTTGAAGCACGGTTGTCAAAATCGAGTGAAAGATTCCAATAGATGCGTCTCATCGAGAGCTTCGAAATGAACCTGCTATTGGCCATATTCGGAGTTTGGAGCTAGGAGAAATCCTCGATTTAGTGAAAACTATTGTAAGTGGTATCGCGACAAACACTTTCAGTATTTAAGTGACTTAGAGAGGTGGGTTAGTCTTTTCTCATGCATATAAGATGAACTACTTCAATTTCCATTACATGTGCCCATGTCCTCATACGATTGGTTAGGTTGGTTCGACGGATTGACAAATAATCGTGTGTCAATTCCCCACTATACACACTTGTGTGGCAAATGAGATTTAGTCTCTTTGGCACAAGTCCCTAAGACTTCTTGACTTAGGTACACAACCCCTTACCACCCCCAAGCCAATGGCTAGGCGGAAAGTTCCAATAAAGTATTGTGCACAATGTTGACCAAAATAGTCAACAACAGGAGGTCCACTACTATCATAGGAATGATCATTCATTGTAAATAAATAAATGCTTCAGCTATATACTAATCTCTTGTTTTCTTTTAGACTTGAAAATTAAGAAACAGTATGGTAAGGTACCTTACTCATCTCTACTTATGCAAGGGGGTACGGTGTGATGGAGAATGATGTATTAATGAACTACACATAAACATGTGGAATTGGTTTCTCTCTTGATCTGATTCTCTACTACATTACAAGTGCAAATGGCTTCCCAAGACTCTGAAGCAACGGTTTAAGAAGAAGTGCTTGAATTTCCAATGAAGAGTGCGACCAAGGCCAAAGGACATTGGTTCTGAGAAGACCAATCGGCTGGTGAACGCTTGTTCTTGGTGACGATTAAAATCATGGATATAGACCATCAATTTTGAGTGATGTCCCAAGACTTCAAGATCCTACTAGAAATTTCATTCACCTGTATGTTTTGAAGAAGGCTAGAATTCATAAGTATTTTGAGCTACTAGTCTATAAGCCTGACTTTCAAATATGCACCCAAGTAATGAACACCCTTGATTCAGCCTTGGACAAGCCATCGGTGCCTGAAGCAAAAGTTCTTGATGTAGAAGGTGAATGGGTGACAATACAATTCATGTATGAGCTCATTAAAGAAGCATTTAGATGGACCAAGCATGGGACCACTAATCTCAAGGAAGAAATTCATG
Source organism: Ceratopteris richardii (assembly GCA_020310875.1). Taxonomy (NCBI): domain Eukaryota; kingdom Viridiplantae; phylum Streptophyta; class Polypodiopsida; order Polypodiales; family Pteridaceae; genus Ceratopteris; species Ceratopteris richardii. The sequence continues at coordinate 75,783,415 of CM035412.1, read as the reverse complement.
GCATGAAGACCAAAACTTTCTTGGATATTAATCGTATTGATATTGAAGAAGAAGTCAGATTGGTGCATCAACATTTTTTCTTTCCTAATATGCACATATATACGACACCATAGAAGATAATAGTTCAATTACTATCACATGCCACCAAGAAAATAGGCAAACAAATAAACTTGATGCCCTACATTCAAGAATGATTATTTGAAGCCAAGAAATGGGGTCATAAGAAGTTTTGGAATGGAAGTGTGGCTTTGACTATATTGATATACCATGCCTTAAGCATTCGAGAATACCTCAAGGAAATGCCATCATCGACAGAAATGGCCAAGTATGTGAAGCCAACAATGATACCAAAGAAGAAGAAAGGAGTGCTGATATTAGAAGAAGTCGGCACAAGCTCACAACTTCTGATGTGACGAGCAAAAAGACTGAGGGAAGCATTAAAAGCATGAGAAGCAACTCCACCATCAAAGAGGACACATGTACTCCCTACAACCAAAATAGAGTAGTCCATTCTTATTACTGAAGAGAAATTGCAAGAAGCCATGGAAAAGGCTCATGAGTTCATGGAGAGATAGGTCAATTTGCCAATTCAAGGGCATCATTACCATCAAGCTCATACCACATCTATGCACGATAATAGGCTAACGAAGTTCCACGTGTACCGAGAATTGGGGTTAGTGAATTCCAGCTCTTCATCTGAAATCCAGGAAGAACATGAACCATCAAATATGAATGTCAATATCTGGAGTGAATCAAATGATGATAGTAATTAGGATAAAATAAATCAAGTCAAGCATTCACTTGAAGTAGAAAACAAAAAGGGGGATCAAGTTCGGGATGCTACATTCAAAGATGGACAAAAATAAAGGCCAATAGAAAAGGAGGTACATACTTTGAAAATGAATGACAAAACAAAGCTTCAATGCAGTCCTACTTAATCAACCCGCGGAAGTGTGAGAAAGTAACGAGAACAATACACAGAAGAATGGGAAAGAAAGTATATGTATGATACAAATGAGCTCAGAAAAAGGTGGAAGGCTACAGAAGCCAAGATCATAGAGCAATGCAAAGAGGATGTGGATCAAGTAGCGTTACTTGGTGAACAACTCCTACAGAGTAATGAAGCACTCACGACAACTAATAACAAAATAACTAAGAAAGATGCAATCATTGAAAGCCTGTGGGCTCAATTACTATAGAGTGATCAAATGGGGAAACTAGTAGCTCAAAGCTCTCAAGCAGCTACTATGGAGACTGAGATACTTCCTCCTTCTCTCCCCATCCATAATTCACCAATACATGTGGAAGATGCATAAAAGAGTGCTGATAGAAATACATAGCCTATTACAGAACTAAGTTGAAATGCACGGGCACTATTGGTGTCCCAACTTATGAGACAATTTGAAGATCAAGTAGTGAAAGTTATGAAAGAAGCAAAAATCAAAAGCTAAAATCAAAAGCAAAAAATTAGAGCAAATTATGAAGCCTTTTAGTGTAGCATACGGTGTATTGAAAGAACAAACCAGACAATACATCAAGAGGACTATGGAGAAAGAACCAGATCAAAACTTACAGTTTAGAACAGATACCTTGCTTACACACAGGAAGAATTTAACAGAGTAGATCTGATCTGGAGATGTAAGTTTTTGGAAAAGAATTCGACTCTACAGGTGCATTGGGAATCTGTACCATATTTATTATAAGTAAACCCATCTTTTTGCCCTATACCATGAAGATGATCCTAGATGTAATTTTGGGAAGAACAACATCATGGCACACTCAATAATCAATGGCTAAACTACCCACTATTACCAAGCCCACCCCTTAACTATTTACCTACCAAAGAATATATGGTGCACACTATAGAGTTTTGGCTCTCAAGATATGCTATCATTCTAGACCTAGCAATAAAAATGAGGAACAAAGTATTGAGTATGCTACTAAAAGTTTTGAAGGTCTTCAAACATGCTCAATATACATTTATGAACTTCATCATTATTAAAAAAGGCACAGATGCCTTAATTTTTGATCTCTCTATAACGCCTAGCCGACTTACACTCATGGCCATATATTCCTGCTTAATGTTTCTACCAAGTCCCTATATGCAAACATTCGAAGAAGCATTTTTCACAGGATTTTTCAAAATGGACTCCGAGATTTTGTAAAAATGACTTCCAATTTAAATGCTCGATTGGTGGCCTATGAGTTAAATTTCTTTACAGATCATCGATAGGCCCCCAATGATGGTGTCAAGTCAGCACAATGGAAATAACTCATGATATGTGAAGCTAATCTGCTGAATCAAAGAGAGCAAACAACCTATCAAAGCTTGTTGGGGACGACAGAGTTCAGGAGGAGGGATGTGTGGAGGGAGAATCAAGCAAGAGATGAAGAAGAAGAAAATTAACAAGAAAAGTGGTTCAATAAAGGTAACTCACCCTCTACCCAAAGCCCCATAGGGGCACACATCAGGATACAACTTGAAAGAAGGAGGTCTCAAAGTGTGTAAACAAAGATTAAACACAAGGCCTTTGAAGCATCAACCAAAGACAAAAATAGATGCAGTGCTTACCAAATGGTGCGTGCGGTGAAAAGAAGTAAACATGCTTAAGCAATACAACAGGGCCAGATGTGTGAGAACAAAGACTTATTTGAAGGAAAAAAGTTAGAAAGAGGTAGAGGCTAAAAAATTGAAATGATTGACTAGGACACTCACATTCTTAGTTGTTATGTGCATGCAATGGAAAGGAGCTTAACAAGCATCAACAATAATACAACCACCCTCAGATATAAATGTAAGGAATGTTGTGTTTACAAACTTCTAAACATCAAAGTACACAACAAAACATGATGAGACCTCCCAAGATCTTCAAAACACCAACCAAATATTTCCAAACTTCAAAAACAAACTTTCCTCCAAACTTTCAAGAAAACAGAAATAGGTCACTGTAGCAAAATAACAACCACAAACTCTCTGAGCAGCATTTGAAAAAACTAATCATACATCCTGAAATTAGACTCTGAGTAGCATGCTTTAGAAACAAAAAACATCAAAAAACGTGGAGTATAGCTCCCAAACCAATAGCTTGAAGTCAAGATAAGAGAAGGCCTGCAACAGCAAAGTATGACTAACTATCTGAATTGAAAACTGATGGACAGAAGCAAGACAACTTCAAGATCTATGCAAACTTTTGATATGCATAGAAAGTAGGAGAGATAAGGAAACTCCTCCAAGTGAAATCACTCAAAAAGACCTCATAACGGCTGAGATATGAAAGTTTGAAGAGAGGTATGTCTCTGATGAGGCACTGGATAGACACAAAAACCAAGATCTATACAATTGCCTACTTTCGTGGAGTTTTCTCATTAAAAAATGTACAAAAAATGATCTACTTATATAGTACAAGTTGTAGGCATCGCAACGCAACAAGAATCACTCAATTTGGACACCTACACTAAGAGAACCACTCTTTTTATTGAGAGGCTATCAACAAAAGCGCCTTCCTTGTCTAAAAATAGACACCTCTCCTTTCCTTCTTACTTTAATCTACTTTTCCTCTAAATTTGAAGATGTGAATGCCTCCACATGTTATTTATCATAAACTAATAAGATCCACAAACTTCCATATACCATTTTTAATAAGTAATAAAATCCACAAGACTACTTTAGAGCTTGTTTTTATGTAACATTGCTCCCCTCAAAGCTCTAAATCCAAAGCTTTGACTCCAAGTAGTACTTTGATTCGCTTAAGCTTCTGAGCATATACTACTTTTGTAAGTATGTCTGCTAATTGATCTTTAGTTCCAACATGTTGAATATCAATATCTTCATTCACCACCTTCTCTCAGATATAGTGATAGTGCACTTCAATGTGTTTTGTTCTTGCATGGTACATTGGATTAGATGTGAGTTGTAACGAACTTACATTATCTCCAAAGAGTAGTGGACGTGTTGTAGATAGATTCATATCTTCATAAAGCTTCAAATACCACATACTCTCACATGTTGCATTTCTAAGGCTTCTATATTCAGCTTCTGTGCTTGAAAGTGCCACTGTAGGTTGTTTTTTAGAACTCCATGAAAGCAAATTATTACCTGCAAATATCATATATCCACTTGTACTCCTTCTGTCATCCTTATTTCCAGCCCAATTTGCATCATTGTATGCTTTCAAATCCAAACCTTCTTGATATTTATAGCCTAGACCTTCATTTAATGTACCCTTGAAATATCTCAAGACCCTTTTAGCTACTTGCATATGAACATCTGTGGGTTTGTTCATGAATTGAGACAATATGCTTACACTAAATGTAATATCTGGCCTTGTTAAAGTTGCATATATAAGAGGACCAATCAAAGACCTATAGATAAGTGGATCTTCTAAAGGTTCACCATCTTCAGCACTGTACTTCACATTGGGTTCCATCCGATAACTAATACTCTTGCAATGCTCCATGCCATATTTCTTTAACAAATCTAAAATATACTTCCTTTGTAGAAGATATATGTTATCTTCCGTCTTCATACTTAGATTCCAAGAATGTATGTCAGTTCTCCTAAATCTGAAATTTTAAATTTAGATCCAAGCTCTGCTTTGATCCTAGCTATCTCACCTTCATTGTTTCCTTTCGTTTAACATGCACCTACCCATCTCCAAGATAGACATGTTTCTTCTTTCGGCCACACCATTTTGTTGAGGTGTGTATCTGTTTGTAGTCTCCTTTTTAATTCCTTCTTCCTCAAAAAATGCAAGAAACTAATTAGAAAAATATTTACCTCCTCCATGTGATCTCAACCTTCTTATGCTTCGACCTGTTTGCTTTTCAGCCAATGATTTAAACTTCTTAAACATGCCAAACACTTCGGATTTGTATTTCATAATGGACTCTTCTTGAGATGGACCCCATACATCAGTATGAATCAAGTCCAAAATACCTCTGCTTTGCAATCCTACTTTTGAAAAAGGACTTCGTACCTGTTTTCCAAACTGACATGCCTCACAAACAAAATCCAAATCTTGCTTAGGTAGTTGTGGTAAACCTTCAACCAATGATTTCTTTGCAATATCTTTTAACCTGCCAACACTGATGTGTCCTAATCTTTTATGCCATAAATCCAATTGACTTACTTGAGTCCCATTAACCATTGTATAACCTGCATAATCTGGAACTTCAACTTCATAAGTATATAATCTGTTTACCTTTTGTCCTTTTATAACAAAATTCCCATCCTTCTTTTGATAAGCCTGCCACTAATTATTGTCAAAATCGAACTTTACTCCATTGTCCTCCATCTGTTCAACTGAAATCAAATTTCTTGTAATAGTAGGAACAAACAAAACATCTCTACATGTGCTTTGAGCAACCACTATCTACATACCAAGTTTTGTTGTTTACCTTCCTCTTATGTGTCTCTATATGCATAGCCGTAAGAACATTTTCCTTCTATGTTTGAGCCTCCTCTTGTTCTATGTTGTTGTTGTGATGCATGTGATCTTGGCCTCTTCCTCTTTGTCGTCCTCTAAAACCACCTCTTCTATTCGGATTGGAGAAGCAATCCCTTGCATAATGACCAACTTTACCACAATAATGGCAAGTAAAGTTACCTTGTTGGTTTGGTTGAGTTTGTTGACTTTGTTGTGTTGTTCTTCCTCCTCTAGTAGCATTGAAGCTTTCTCTTCCTCTTGCATTGGTATTGAATCTTCCTCCTCTCCAATTTCCTCTACCTCTTGATCTATTTGATGAAGTATAAAGAGCTTGTCCTTGACTACCTCTTTGTGAATGATAAGAGTTGCCACCTTCTATGTTGATTTCTTTAGTCATCTTGAGCATTTGTAAACCTTCAAAGGATGGTAGATTCTCTCGAGTCATGATAGACATAATGAAAGACTTCCATCTTTCATCTTCTCTCAAGCCATTTAACATGCTATTAAACCTTATATCCTCACTAGGAGATGCATCAATAGAGGCTAATGCTTCAATAAGAGATTTTACCTCAAGAACATAATCATTAATTGATTGTCGTGGCTTCTTTTTTACTCTTGTCAACTCACCAATAAGTTGTGTTTGCCTCGCTCTGTTGGTAGTTGCAAATAAACTTTCTAGGGACTCCCAAGCCTTTCTACTAGTATTCAAACCTCTTATATGCCCAAGCATAGTATTAGAAACTGTTTGTGATATAATAAACAGAACTCTTCTGTCTCTTTCGATCCATTCTTGCTCTCTTACTCGATCTGCTTGTGTAGGAGCTTCTGGTAATACCGGCTTCACTTCTGTACTTGTTATCAATCCCCAAAGACCTTTAGACATGAGATAAGACTCCATTCTAAATTGCCACATGGGATAATTTCTCCCACCTGATAACTTCTCAATCGATGCACTCAAATTTGCCATGTTGAATTGTTGTAACCAAAGAAGATAATTCAATAAGTTGTATGAAAGATTTGATTTAAAAAAAAAAAACAAAACCTCTGATACCACAATGTTGTGTTTACAAACTTTTAAACATCAAAGTACACAACGAAACATGATGAGACCTCCCAAGATCTTCAAAACACCAACCAAATATTTCCAAACTTCAAAAACAAACTTTCCTCCAAACTTTCAAGAAAATAGAAATAGGTCACTGTAGCAAAATAACCACCACAAACTCTCTGAGCAGAATTTGACAAAACTAATCATATATCCTAAAAGTAGACTTTGCGTAGCATGCTTTAGAAACAGAAACATAAAAAAAGGTGGCATATAGCTCCGGAACCAATAGCTTGAAGTCAAGGTAAGAGAAGGCCTGCAACAGCAAGGTAGGACTAACTGTATGAATTGAAAACTGATGTACAAAAGCAAGAAAACTTCACGATCTATGAGAAACGTTGATATAGATAGAAAGTATGAGAGCTAAGGAAAGTTCTCCAAGTGAAATCACTCAAAAAGACCTCATAACCATTGAGATATGAAAGTTTGAAGAGAGGTATGTCTCTGATGAGGCACCAGATAGACACAAAAAAAGAAGATCTGCAAAAACGCCTACTTGTGTGGAGTTTTGTCATTAAAAATTGTAGAAACAATGATCTACTTATATAATACAAGTTGTAAGCTTCGCAACACGACAAGAATAATTCAATTTGGACACCTACACTAAGCGAACCACTCTTTTTATTGAGAGGCTATCAACAAAAGTGCTTTCCTTGTCTAAAAATAGACACTTCTCCTTTCCTTCTTACTTTTATCTACTTTTGCTCTAAATTTGAAGATGTGAATGCCTCCACATGTTATTTATCATAACTAATAAGATCGACAAGCTTCCATATACCATTTTTAATAAGTAATAAAATCCACAAGGCTACTTTAGAGCTTGTTTTTATGTAACAAGGAATACCAAGGGGAAAACAAGAGCATAGGACTGAGGCTCGGATAAGGTAACAAATTCTCTAAAAGTCCAGAAGGCCTCCTCAACCACTGGGTGCTGGTGGAGGTCAACTATAAAGATGAAGGACCAGACCCATTCCACACACAAAGATACAGATAATAAGCAAAGCCTGTGAAGGGACAACAGAGACAAAGAGGGGGAGAGTGTTGCAGAAAAAAGGAGCACAAAAAAGGGAGCCCCAAAAATTTTCAACTTATGGGCATAAATTTTCTTCTTCGATTTTCTTTGAAATACCTCATGAAGCTATGTAAATAATCTAGAGGAGTCCTCTAGATGCATGAATCCCAAATATTGTAACATAACCCTTGTAACAAAGTAGGACTTTAGTGTTCTTCAATAAAAGTGTTGGTCTCCTATGTGAAAGGACCAATTTTAGGGCACATGTAAATAAGTCACTTGGTGACTCTTGTAAATAACTTTTTGCCATTGTGAGAACTGAAGCTAATTTTTTAATTTGCCTCTTTCTTGTTGATTATCTTCTTCTCCAAGAGCTTGTGTCTGTGATTCATGCTTGAAATGTGTGTGTAGGACTGTTGTCTACCCCTTCTCTTTGTGTTCAATTGACTGTAGTGCACGTGTGAGACTTGAGGAGTTATGGAGTGGGTGTTGGTGTTTCCTATGATTCACTATTTTGCTCATAACTTGAGGTACGTTTATCAAATTTGACTAAAAGTACCATAATTATATGCATCTCCTCGAGAGCTTTGAAAAGAACTCGTTATTGAACATATTCAGAGTTTGGAGCTAAGAGAAAAGTTCAAGTTTGTGTTTATTATTGTAACACGTATTGTGGATTGCATTTTCAAAGGATTAGTGAGTAGGAGAGGCAGCTGAGAGAAGTCACATGCATTGTAGCATAGGCACTTCATTTACTATCATGTGTGCACATGTCTTCATACACTCGATATGTCTTATCTCTCGGATTGATAATTAAACGTGTATTAATCCACCACTATACGCACTTGTGGGGCGATTCACGTATAGTCTCAGTTGACACAAGTCCCTAAGGTTCTATGACTTAGGTACACACACTATCTCTGAGTCAATCAAAGCCTTGATTGTCATAGTGGTCATTTCCTATCCTAATTCTATTGTTATAAAAGTACATCTATCAATGATGCGATTAGAGGGGACACTCTTAGTCTGACACATAGCCATAGAATACCTTGGGACTTCATAACCAATGTGCTTAGGCTGATCTATACCTTGCCTTCTCAACTTCATATGTCTAATACACTCTAAGGCCTCTGCATGTGCTTCTTCGTGGACTCTTTACTCTTCTTCCTTGTGCTTCTTAGGTAGGTTGAGTCAATTTAGTATCTCTTCCATTAAAGGCTCTTGGTAAAGCTTTACTCTACAACCACTAATATAACTTGGTAATACCTTGCCCTATAAGGTGGCTAATTGGACTACTCCACTTGTTGATATCCTATTGATAATCATTGGTCCATAGCCATGCTTATCCAACTTTGCATGTTGCTTCAATGTATATACCAAAACTAAATCTCCTGCTTTTAAGCCTTTATATTTCACATATGCATCAAAATATGCTTTTTGCCTCTTCTTTGCAGTTTATATACTAGCCACGACTCTCAATCTAGTATCACCCAATTGTTCTAGTCCACTGATTCTCTTGTGCCACCTTGAGTGTAGGTATTGAAAAATATAATAGAAGAACAACATTTTGGCCAAACACCATCTAAATGATAGTGGCATTGAGTATTGTTTTCAAGGAAACATGATATGCCCAAATAACATGATGAAGCTGTTTGTCCTAGTCTAAGCATTTATTATAAATGAACTAAGTCAGGAGAATGCATAGGATCTTATTTGTGCTCTCATCTTGTATGTTTGGTTGTGGGTGATATGGGGCATATTTCTTATGAATGACAGTAAATACTTGTAAAGATATTCAATGAACTCATTCAAGCACTGAGTGCCACGATCACTTACCAAATCCATCAATAATCCATATCTAGCAAATACATTTTTCAATAAAAAGTTTACTCTTCTTTGTGCATGGTTCTCTTTAGTTGCTTTTACATCAACCCATTCAGTCATATAATCTGTTGCAATGATGATATACTCAACATGTGAACTCTTAGCTGGGAAATTAATAGGTCGTTCAAAGTCTATTCCCTTTTTCGAGAATGCATGTCCTCCCATCATGGGTCTCAATGGAATCTCATCCTTGTGTATAGGATATTGTGTCCTCTAACATGTGTCACACCTCTTCACATAGGTATGAGTATCCATATGAAGGGTTAGCCGCCATGGGCCTGAGAAGAGAAATGTTCTGATCACTCGTTCCAGTCCAAAGTGCCCTCTTATAACACCTTGACATGCACTTTCTAAGATATTTAGATGTTCACTTTCATGGACACATAATCTTAGGTATCCATCTCATCCACAACCTATATAGATTATCTCCAATGAGCATGTAGTCTTGAGCATCCTAGTCAAGTCTTATTCTTTGCACTAAATTCATCGCTTGAGGGAACATTCTTGTCCTCAAAAAGTCAACTAACAAAGTGCTCCAATCTGGTATCAATGCCACTTGATACAATGTTGCATACTTGACCGGTGGTCTGCTAAAACAAATTGGAAAATCCTTACACATCGTATAGACATATGCTTCCATATTTTTCCAACATACTCCTAATCGTTTCAGAGTCTGTAAAGTTCGGTGTTTCGAATGGTGTCACTCTAATGCACATATGTGTACTAATTGCAACACTGATTTAGCATGCTCTTCTTCTTGCACACAACAAGATAAAATTCCTTGATCAATTTGCTATTATATATTTCCTGCCATTATATGATACTTTTGAGATATAACAATCTCTTTATCCTTTTCTCTCACTATGGGGTTTTTGGGTTCAAAGGTAAGAACAGCCATAGGCACAATAGCTTTATCCCAATTAGGTGTTGGTGCATTTTACCCAAGCCTACATGCTTGATATGCTTGATATTATCCTCATTTGTAAGTCACATGAGTAGTCATGTGAACACCTCTTGTAAAAGAGTTCATTTTATCTCTTGTATTTGAAAAAAGAAAAAAGGAAAAGGATGGCTTACCTCATGCATGATGTAAAAGCAAATTCATGGCTATAACTACCAAAATCACGAATTTTTGAGCTGAGGGAATATCTCCTAACTTTGGGGATCACTTTTAGGTGGAGCCATTCGAATTCGAATTCAAAACTCCCTCCAAGAATAGCTATAAAAGGAGCAAGAAGGAAGAGGTGATTAGCAAGCCTTGTATGTGACCACTTCATGTCATTTTGTAGAGATTGAAGAGCGTACTCCATAGCTCTATCATTCTACTCCCATTGTGCAAAGATTCATTGCCAATGTGGTTGTAATCATATATGAATTTATACATTTATCATCATTCACTTCTCTGTTTTGTTCTCTGCTATACTCACTTAGAGCAGTACCTTCAGAAGGTCATATCTCGAGTTCTACTGATCTTTTTCCAGTGATTTAACATAAGTTGGATAGCTCTTACTGTCTAGTTTCTGCATATCAGTTTGCAAGGTCATTGGATTTATAGTTTTGGAGATATTTGCATTTTACTGCTCACTGGTCTATCTCTGCAGAGCCCCGAGAATGGTGGGCATGTTCCAGAAATTGATAAATCTTGTTCTCAGTGCTCAGTCCATCATTTGAAGTGTTTTAACTTGGATTGGGAAGCTTGCTAAGTCTATTTGCTATGCCCAACAAGAAGTTTTCTAATTCCTACCAGGTTGAGAGCACTGTTCATTTTTTCCAGCAGGTGTATGTCCAAAAATAGCGAGTTTTGGGAGCTAGTCATTTCGCAACTAGTCTGTCTTGGCTTAAACTTTTGGGATACATGTTCCAAAGTACTTGGCTGATATTTTGGTGGATTTAGGAAGCTTAAAGGGTCTACTAATCAACTCTGAAGTCTCAGTTGGCTGGTGTGAAGCTGGTTGTAGCAGCACCTACTCATCTTTGGATTGCATCCACCATCTCTCTTCACAGTGGTATCAGAGCATAGTCAAGCAACATAGGAGATGGATTTCCATCCACAATTGACAAATTGGATCGAAACAAATACCCGGCATGGTCTCTAAGGATGGAGGCTTACCTTCAAGGGAGGAATCTATATGGATTCATATCCGGAGATGAAGCAATGCCAACCATGAGGAACAAAGGGCAACCATCACATGAAGAAGTGGAAGGACTTTCAAATTGGTGTTCGAAGGATGCACTTGCAAGGTCCTATATTCTAAAATCAATCTCTGATTTTCTTTTACCTCATGTCAAGGGATGCAAGACATCAAGAGAGACCTGGAATGCACTTGCTTCTTTCTTCTCTTGCAACACTCGAGCAAGGAAGAACCAATTGTGGATGGAGTTCACAACAATGAAGAAAAGCCCAAAGCAAAATGTGACTGATTATGTCACAAAGATGAAGGAGATTTCCGACCAACTTGGAAGCATTGGAGAGGTAATTGAAGAGGAGCAAATCATAAGAAAAATCATGAATGGAATCAAAGCAGACGACAAGTGGGAGTCATTCACAACAGCCATGGATTTATAAATGGATATGCATGTACCCGACCTCAACACACTCATGGGCCAACTCTTCACTCATGAAGCAAAGATTAGCAAATGTGGTGAGTCCTCAAGAGGTAATCAAACTTCTTCCTTATACTCTGATAAAGCTAAGGTCAAGGAAAAGTCAAAGAAGAGGAAGAATGAAGATGAAGGAAGCTCTTTCCAAGCAAACTTTGCAGGTAGAGGAAGAGCTAGAGGAAGAGGCAGAGGTGGAAAGCAAGGCAAGGGGAGATTCCAATCATCTCAACCTTGCAACATACGTGGCTTATCTAATCATACTACTAAAGAATGCTTCAGGAACCCGAGGAACTCAAGAGGAAGAGGATTCAATAGAGGTGGCCATGGATCAAATAGAGGCAGGTACAATGGAGGCTACAACAACAACTACTACAACAACAATTACAACAACAACAACAACAACTATCAAAGTGGCCATAGAGGAAGAAGAGACTACAGTAACTATGCAGAGGACCAAAGTCAAGAAGATTCATTATTGATTATGAATCTATCAGCGAAGAAGGGTAAGGATGATGATCACATATTTTACATTGATTCAAGATGCTCGAACCATATAGCAGGAAATGTGGCTTTACTTTCTGATTTGGAAGATCCTCATAACAAGCATGAAGTGCAGACAGGAGATGATACAAAGCACTCAGTGGAGAAGATAGGTAATGTGAAGACATCAGATGGGAATATGAACCTCTTAAGCAAAGTCTTGTATGTTCCTACAATCACCAAAAATTTAATAGGTGTTGGACAGATTGTTGAAAAAGGATTGCAGGTTAGATTCAACCAATTTGGAGCATATGTTGAAGACCCAAGGCAAGGCTTTCGAAGGATTTCCAAAGGAGAAAAGACAAGAAGGATTTTCACTTTTGAAGTGGAAGATACAAAGAACATAGCTTTGTTTAGCTATGGATCTCAAACTCTAACAGAGTTGGAGATATGGCACAAAAGGCTTGCTCACATTGATGAGAGGACACTCAAACAGATTTGCAGGGACCAAAGTGTACTTGGTTTGCCTAATATCACAAGGCAACACATGATTTATAAGTGTGAAGCTTGTCAACTCGGCAAGGCTCATAGACAACCTTTCAATAAGAAAGGATATATGTATCAAAATCCTTTGGATCTAGTGCACACGGATATGTGGGGTCCAAGTAAGGAGCCATCTATATCAGGCTCAAGATATTATGAGGTGGACCATTTTGTTTTTCATGAAGCACAAGGATGAAGTGTTTAATTGCTTTAAGAAGTATATTGCTCTTGTTGAAAATCAAACAGGTAGGACTTTGAAAAGACTCAGATCAGATGGTGGAGGAGAATACTTCTCTTCTGAATTTGATGCCTTCTTGCATGAGAGAGGCATTAAAAGGGAAGTCACTACAAGGTATACACCCGAACTCAATGGTGTAGCAGAGAGGAGGAACAGAGCTATTGTCGAAGCTGCAAGGTCCATGCTCAACGAAAAGGGATTGCCAAACTACCTATGGGCAGAGGCTGTGTCGACAACCACATATCTCATAAATAGACTTCCATCTAAGTCACTAGATGGAACCACTCCATATGAAGTGTGGAATGGAAGAAGACCTAGTCTAGAGCATTGCAAAATCTTTGGATGCTTAGCCTATGCTCACATTCCTTCTCAAGTAAGAGGGAAATTGGATCCCAAGGCAGAGAAGTGCGTATTTATTGGTTATGACCAAAACAAAAAAGGATATAGATTGTACAATCCAACCAATAAAGGATTTTCTGTGAGTAGAGATGTAATTTTTGATGAAAACAAATCATGGTTTGATGACGACAGGAAAGTGAAGCTGCCTTATGACTTGGATGAAGATTTTCCATCACTTCAACCAAACGAGCCAAAGCAGATTGAAGAAAGTGATTCGGAGATTTACCTACAAGACTTGGAAAGACTAAAGCTATGGAAGAACAAAGGAAAAGCAAAGATGCAGGATGCTACATATGGACCCAAGAGCTCACATCAACCACTTAGAAGGTCTTCAAGGGAGAAGAAGAAACCAGAGAGGTTTGGTTATGATACTTGTTTGGTCACCAAGCACTCAATCTACATTGCAAAGGATTCAACCAATGAAGAACCTACCACATTTGAAGAAGCACAAAGCAAGAAAGCTTGGAGAGATGCAATGGATGAAGAAATGGAAGCCTTGAAGGAGAATGACACTTGGGAGCTTGTACCTAACAAGCCATCTATGAAGATAATCGGATCTCGGTGGATATACAAAATCAAGAGGAATCCAGATGGAAGTATAAATAGACACAAAGCAAGGTTAGTTGCTAAAGGGTTTGCTCAAACCCATGGTATTGATTATGAGGAGACTTTCTCTCCTGTTGCAAAAATGCCTACAATTAGGGTTCTCATTAGTCTTGCTACATCTAGAAATTGGAATCTTTATCAACTTGATGTAAAGAATGCTTTCTTGAATGGATGGATTTCTGAGGAAGTGTATATGGCACAACCTCCTAGTTATGAGATGCACATCATCCTAACTATGTATGCAAATTAAAGAAAGCTTTGTATGGATTGAAGCAAGCTCCAAGAGCTTGGAATTTCAGATTGGTGACTTATTTGCAGGACCAAGGATTGAAAGCTAGCAAGGTGGATACCTCTTTGTTCATAAAGAGGAATGGATCTGAAGTGATCTATTTATGTGTGTATGTTGATGATATTATTATCACAGGCAATGATCTTGAAGGAATCAAACAGGTAAAGAGTCAAATGAAGGAGGAGTTCAAAATAAGTGACCTCGGACCACTCACTTATTTTCTTGGATTGGAGTTGATCTACACAGATTCAGGTATATACATCACACAAAGGAAGTATGTCCATGACATGCTCGTCAAGTTCAAGATGGAAAATACCAAGTGTGCAGGTACACCTATGGAGCAAAATCATAAGCTTAATGCTTATGAAGGAGAGCCAATTGAAGACATCACAAGCTATCAAAGCTTGGTTGGAAGTTTGAACTATGCAACACTCACAGTGTTAGCATATTGAGTTAGTTTATGCATAAGCCGAGAAGACCACATATGGAAGCGGCCAAGAGAGTCCTCAAGTACCTAAAGGGGACCATGAATGAAGGTTTGTTCTATTCATATACTTCAGATATTGAGCTAAAGGTCTACTCAGATGCAGATTGGGCCGGATCTAGAGATGATAGAAGAAGCACATCTGGGTATATATCATTTGCAGGTTCAAAAATCATTTCTTGGTCATCAAAGAAGCAACCAACCGTGGCATTATCTTCTATTGAAGCCGAATATAGAGGTTTGGCTAATGCAACTCAAGAAATCATGTGGTTAAAGTCTTTGTACACAGATCTTGGACTTCATTCTTCAACACCTCACATTTTTGGTGACAACACAAGCTCACTACATCTAGCAGCTAATCCGGTATACCATGCTAGAACCAAGCATATTGAAGTCCACTACCATTACGTAAGGGAGAAGCTAATGAGCAAGGATATTCAACTATCCTATGTCTCTACAGATATGCAATGTGCCGACATGTTGACTAAAGCTCTTGATGGTACAAAGTTAAGTAGATTCAAGTTGATGATTGGCTTGCAGGAAATCAAGGACAATTGAAGACTTATTTGGAGGCCAAGCATGTTAGGCTTGAGGGGGAGCTGTTGGTGCATTTTACCCAAGCCTACATTCTTGATCTGCTTGATATTATCCTCATTTGTAAGTCACATGAGTAGTCATGTGAACACCTCTTGTAAAAGAGTTCATTCTTATCTCTTGTATTTGAAAAAAGAAAAAAGGAAAAGGATGGCTTACCTCATGCATGATGTAAAAGCGAATTCGTGGCTATAACTACCAAAATTCTGAGGGAATATCTCCTAACTTTGGGGATCACTTTTAGGTGGAGCCATTCGAATTCGAATTCAAAACTCCCTCCAAGAATAGCTATGAAAGGAGCAAGAAGGAAGAGGCGATTAGCAAGCCTTGTATGTGATCACTTCATGTCATTTTGTAGAGATTGAAGAGCTTACTCCATAGCTCTATCATTCTACTCCCATTGTGCAAAGATTCATTGCCAATGTGGTTGTAATCATATATGAATTTATACATTTATCATCATTCACTTCTCTGTTTTGTTCTCTGCTATACTCACTTAGAGAAGTACCTTCAGAAGGTCATATCTCGAGTTCTACTGATCCTTTTTCAGTGATTTAATGTGAGTTGGATAGCTCGTACTATCTAGTTTCTGCAAATCAATTTGCAAGGTTATTGGATTTATAGTTTTGGAGATATCTGCATTTTACTGCTCACTGGTCTATCTCTGCAGAGCCCCGAGAATGGTGGGCATGTTCCAAAAATTGATAAATCTTGTTCTCAGTGCTCAGTCCATCATTTGAAGTGTTTTAACTTGGATTGGGAAGCTTGCTAAGTCTATTTGCTATGCCCAAAAGGAGTTTTTCTAATTCCTACCAGGTTGAGAGCACTGTTTATTTTTTCCAGCAGGTGTATGTCCAAAAATAGCAAGTTTTGGGAGCTAGTCATTTCGCAACTAGTCTGTCTTGACTTGAACTTTTGGGATACATCTTCCAAAGTACTTGGCTGATATTTTGGTGGATTTAGGAAGCTTAAAGGGTCTACTAATCAACTCTGAAGTCTCAGTTGGCTGGTGTGAAGCTGGTTGTAGCAACACCTACTCATCTTTGGATTGCATCCACCATCTCTCTTCACATTAGGTACTACACCAACTTGAACAAGTAAGCATCATGAAGGTCATCTGATACTCCTCGTAGTGTTTCTCTTGAAGTATTTCTAGAACGGTGATCCACCTAAAGGTGAGTCTTTCCTTTCCTTACTATCACTTCAAAATCATATTCCATTAGTAAGAGAAACCATCTTACTAATCTACCTATATGGCATGGTTTGTTCAAAATGTAGAGTAGAGCTTGTTGTTCCAAAAATAATTTAAACTTATTTGCAACTAATATATAAACTTCTTAAATACATATACCATGCCTAATAGTTCTCTTTCAATATCTGGCTAGTGTCTTTCTGCTTCATTTACTTGCCTACTTGCATAAGAAATGGGAAGATCGATGTTTCCTTCACACATGGTTTGTGCTAGCACACATACAATAGAGAAATTGGAGGCATCCACATGAACATGGAATGGCTTAGTGCAATCTAGAATTTTCCAAATTGGTTTTGAACACAATCACTTTTAAGCTCATTGAAAGAATTTTCGCACTCTCCATTCCACTCAAAGTTAGTTAAAAGGTTGTATAGAGAATTCGCAATTATAGCATACATGTGAGTTATGTTGGAGGAGATGGTGGATACCCACAAGAGATGAAGTGGTGTAGCTAGATACTGCTTCAAACCTGCTAAGAATGATGGTTGGAGAGTGTAGGGGGTCTCTTTAGCTAGCTAATGAACATAAATAATCACATATGGAAGATGATCCACTACTTGAAGGATCAAAACAAATAGGTTGGAACATAGTGCAAGATCGAGAACTTGCTATTTTAGTTTATACACATGTCTAGTGTTTTGAACAATTCTCTGAGCACAACAGCGATTGGCTTAATTCCTTTTGGGGAGATCTAATTAACTTAAGAAGCTAAAAATCATGAGTGATTTCATAAAAAAGGATGGACTACATACATAGAAAGATGTTTAGCAAATCATAATATCATCTGGACATTTATGGGTTGTGATAGTCAACGGACTAGTGAGTAAAGATGAGTTAATGCAGATGATCTTGAGAAGAATTGCTAATGAAACTTTGTAGGATTGTAGTAGACACTATGATGAATCTACCATGATTTAAATCATTGCAATGATCAACTACACAGTGAGAACAAGGTATGAGAAGATCATTGTTCTGATGGAGTTATGACAGAGAAGTGACATGAGAATGTAATGATCATATATGTATTAAAACATGTACAAATACAATGTCATTGGCAATCTAACATTTCTCAATGTGTGAGAGCTGAATGAGATATGATATGAGCTCTTACTTCATAGTGAATATCCTTCAAAATAATCTCATGGCCTCGAGTTACGCGCGGGTCTTTTAGATCCTCCTTTTATAATTGTACTTGGAGCCAAAGTTTGAATTCAAATTCAAGCATCTACCTAAAAGTCAATGATAAAGTATAGGATAGATTCCCTCATCACTCAATAGCCAAAATGATTCATGATTTAGGGCTTCCTAACTCCACGTGGATACAAGCCACTTTTACAAAGGTAAATGTGAAGTAATTTTACAAGAGGTCGAACATATGAAGCCTTGCATAGGCTATGCCAATTAATGAAGCATGAGCTACTCAACCAAGTATGTGGGCTTGGTTTTAATTGCACTAACAACTCTCCCTCAAGCATAACATGCTTGGTCTTCATTGCTCCTTAATTTTTTGCAATCCAATAATCAATTTGAACCTGTTCATCTTTGTTCCATCCAATGCCTTTGTGAGTATATCTGCACATTGTAAATGAGTTGATACATAGGATAGTTGAATAACCTTATTGAGCAATTATTCCCTTACATAATGATAGTGCACTTCAATATGCTTAGTCCTTGCATGGTATACAGGATTAGCAGCCAAATGAAGTGAACTAGTGTTATCTCCAAAGATTATTCTGAGTGTAGGAATGTATCTCCGAATCTGCATATAGTTGCTTAAGCCACATAGCTTCCTGAGTTGCAATTGCCGAACCTCTATATTCTGCTTCTGTGGAAGATAAAGCCATAGTTGGTTGCTTCTTGGATGACCAAGGTGTCACGAGGAAGGAGATAAGGAAGAGAGCTCACACACACACTCTCACTCTCAAGGAGAAGCATACACAAAGATTGAGGCAAGGAAGAATGATATTCTTCTTCTATTACATAAAAGGAATGTACAAGAGTGACCTAAAAAACAAGAATACAACAAGTGCAATATATAAAGATCAGTACATAAGGAAAAACCTAATGTCTGCGAATGAGTGGGGTGGGAAGAAACAAATGTGCCGTCACTCTCGGTACATAAATCTAATAAAGCTCAATGAAGTATCCCTGACATATACCGACGTGACCACTATACATGTTAGAGAAACGAAACATTGGCACGTGTCATCCTGGATCATCACATGTTGAGCTTGATATCTCAACACTCCCCCTCAAGCTCAAATCCATATCCTGTAATACAAGCATCTCTTGAAACTTCTTCAACTTCTCAGCTCCAAGTGCTTTGGTGAAAATATTAGCAACCCGCTCATCTATTCTCATATAAACAAGATCAATATCACCTACTAAGACCTTCTCTCTGATGAAGTGATAATGTAGCTCGATATGCTTTGTTCTAGCATGGAAAACAGGGTTCCATGCTAACTGTATGCTACTAAGATTATCACAATAGATAGTGATAGGCTTTTGCACTTCCACACCTAAATATGCAAGCGACATCTCCAGCCATGATGCCTCACATGCTACCATTGCAACACCTCTATACTCAACCTTTGTACTCCACAAAGCAACATAGGATTGCTTCTTACTGATCCATGCAATAGCTGCACCTCCAAGTGAGAAAAGAAAGCCACTAGTAGATCTTCTAGCTGGAGTACTACCAGCCCAATCTACATCGGTGTATCCATGAACCTGCAAATCTACACCAGCTTCATAAAACAATGCATAATCCAAAGTAGCACTCACATAACGTAGAGTGCGCCTCAAAGCATCCAAATGTGGCTTCCTGGGAACCTGCATAAACTGACTTTCAAGTCCAACAATATAGCTTAAATCAAGCCTTGTAATTGTAAGATATATAAGACTTCCCACAATTTTCCTGTACATAGTAACATTTTCCAATCCTTCACCTGATGTAGTATCGAACTTCAAATTATGATCTAATGGCATAGAAATTGGCTTACAACCAGCCATACCATACTTTTGCAGCATATTCAAGGCATATTGACTTTGCGACATGCATATACCTGGTTCTGTATGTATAAACTCAATGCCCAAGAAATAGCACAACACACCAAGATCTTTCATGTCAAATTCCTACATAAGAAGTTGCTTTACCTCTTTGATGCTTTCTTCATTATTGCCACCTACAATCAAGTCATCAACATAAATGGCCACAATTGTGATGCCATCATCAACCTTCCTTGCATATAGTGAATGATATGCATCACACATAGAAAACCCAATGCTGGTTATGTAATCGACAATCCTTGCATGCCATGCACGCGGAGCCTGCTTAAGCTCATACAAAGCCTTTTGCAACCTGCAAACATATTCTAGATGCTTTGAATCTTCATATCCTTGTGGCTAGTCCATATATACTTCTTCCTGTTGGAGCAAGTCTATGACAAGCCTAAGCATTGGCTTGAGTCCCACAAAGTCATAGAAGAAGCTTTAAAATGAAGACTATGTAAAGTTCACTTGTGAACTACCTCTTGTAACTTTTGAAGAGTTTACTTAATGTAAAAGTAAGAGAATCTTAAGTGGTTGAGCCCACTTGATCAAAAAGTAAAAGAGGAGCCACGAATTCGTGATTTGTGGTAGGTAGAGAATCAAATCAATCATTGATTGATTGGAGAGTGATTGAGGGAAGTTAGCCTCCCAAACTCAACTATAAATAGATGGCAGTTTTAGTCGTGGTTAGAGAGACCTATGTGAAGACCTCCAAGAGCTGAGCTTTATGCCATATCAAGGTGTGATTACAAGGCACACATATGTATCAGTAAGTCCATTGTATTGTACAAGCAATATACTTTCATTTTCATGATCACTTGGGTTCATATTTCCATGTTCTTGTGAAGTGTACTACTCACTGCCATTATTCTCAGTTTTCTCAGTCAGATTGCAGAGATGTTTTCTCTGAGCTTGGTGCATCATTTTTCGTAATTTAACTTGGTAAAGTTAGCTCTATAACTCTACTATATGCTCACAAATTTTCATGTCATTTAGATGTTGTAATCTTCAGTTATGATCATTTGAAGTCAACAGGGTCTGTTCATCTTCACTTCTCTGTCAGGTACCCGATTTTTTCACTCACCTTGTCAGAGCCATTTCTCAATGGTTACTTATCCAAATTTAGTGATTTAAAGCTTGTTGGATTCAGCTTACTGTCTAGTATAACCATACAAATTTGCATAATCATTGGAGTCCTAGATTTTGAGTTATGTTTATTTGTCTGCTCACTGGTCTCAAACTATAGCAGCCCGTAAAAATTGGGATGATGTCATCACTTGTTAAAACTCATTCTCAGTGTGTGGTTTATTATTTTTGATGAGATTACTCTAGAAAGTTAGCTCTTTAAGCTACCTAGACTTCCCCAAGAGGAATTAAGCTAATTGCTGCTGTGCTCAGAGAATTATGTAAAACACTGGACAAGTGTATGAACCAAGAATAGCAAGTTTTCACCTCTGAGCTAACTCCAACTTATCTGTTTTGATCTATCTTTTTGAGAGTGATATTCAAGGTACATAGGGTGTCTAATACATCCATTAGCAAGCTAAAAGTGCCCACCATATACTCCTGGAGTTCATTTGGCTGGTGTAGATCAAGGATTTTGCAACACCTCTTCATCTTCAAGCACATACCTATCCATCTCTTCACAGTGGTATCAGAGCAAGGTTGGACAACATGGCCGATGGATTTCCTTCATCAATTGATAAATTGGATAGAGGTAATTACTTAGCTTGGTCATTAAGAATGGAAGTTTATCTCCAAGGTAGAAGTTTATATGGTTATGTGGCTGGAGATGAAGTTATGCCAAGTTTCAGGAACAAAAGTCAACCAACACAAGAAGAGCAAGAAAGATTGAGTACATGGTGCTCCAAGGATGCACTTGCAAGGTCTTATCTCCTCAACTCTATCTCAGATGTTTTGTTGCCTCACATTAGAAGTTGTAAGACATCTCAGGAAGTGTGGGATGCACTTGCAGCTTTCTTTTCTTCAAGTACTAAAGCTAGGAAGCATCAACTATGGCTTGATTTCACAACTCTCAAGAAGGCTCCCAAACAAAATATGACTGATTTTGTCACAAAGCTCAAGGACATAGCAGATCAGTTGGGAAGCATTGGAGAGGTAATAGATGAAGAGCAAATTGTAAGGCAGGTCATCAATGGCTTGAAGGCAGATGACAAGTGGGAAGCATTCACCACGGCTATGGATTTGTACATGGACATGCATGTACCTGATTTCAATACACTCATTGGACAACTACTTACTCAAGAGCCAAATCTTATCAAAAATGGAGAAAGCTCTAAAGGTAATCAATCTTCAGCTTTATACACTGATAAAAGCAAGTCCAAAGATAATAAAGGAAAGGCAAAGAAAGTGGATGATGAAGCAGGTACATATCAAGCTAACTATGCAGGTAGAGGAAGATATGGCAGAGGTAGAGGAAGAGGAGGTAGACAAGGCAGGGGGAGATCCCAAGACTCCAACCCATGTTCTATTTGTGGACTAACTAATCATACAACTGAAAATTGCTTTAGGAATTCCAGGAATCAAAGAGGCAGAGGATATAATAGAGGAAGTTATGGCTACTCAAGAGGAAGGTTCAACAATTATCATGGCAACTACAACAACTACAATCATTCAAACTATCAAGGAGGCTACAAAGGAAGGAGAGACTACAATAACTACACAGAAGACTCAAACAAAGAGGATTCATTATTGATCATGAACATGGCTATGCCACAAGGTAAATCTGATGAGCATGTTTTCTACATAGATTCAGGTTGTTCATATCATGTGGCAGGAAATGTGGCACTCCTATCAAATTTAGAAGATCCAAGGAATAAGCATGAGGTACAAACAGGAGATGATACAAAACATCTTGTGGAGAAAATAGGCAATGTCAAAGCACTTGATGGAAACATCAACCTACTGAGTAAGGTACTCTATGTCCCTACCATTACAAAGAATTTGATAAGTGTTGGGCAGATAGTAGAGAAAGGGTTGCAAGTCAGGTTCACAAAGGCAGGAGCATTTGTTGAAGATCCAAGTCAAGGATTCAGAAAAATTGCAAAAGGTGAAAAGACAGGTAGATTGTTTACATTTGAATTACAAGACACTAGAAACATTGCTCTCTTTAATTATGGTAGTCAGACACTCACAAAATTGGAAGTATGGCACAAAAGGTTAGCACATATTGGTGAAAGTTCATTAAAGCAAATTTGCAAGGACCAAAGTGTACTTGGACTCCCTAATTTTTCAAAACAACATATGATTTATAAGTGTAGTGCATGTCAATTCGGAAAGTCTCACAGGTTACCATTCATGAAGAAAGGTTATATGCATGGAGATCTCTTGGAGTTGGTTCATACAGATGTATGGGGACCTAGCAAGGAAGCTTCAATATCTGGATCAAGGTATTATGTCTCCTTTATTGATGATTGCAGCAGATGGACTATCCTATTCTTTATGAAACACAAAGATGAAGTTTTTTCATGTTTCAAAAGATATTTGGCTCTTGTGGAGAATCAAACAGGTAATCACTAAAAAGGCTAAGGTCAGATGGAGGGGGAGAATACTTCTCCCATGAGTTTGATTCTTTTCTTCAAGAAAGAGGAATCAAAAGAGAGGTAACTACAAGGTACACTCCTGAGCAAAATGGAGTGGCAGAAAGGAGGAATAGGACAATTGTTGAAGCTGCAAGGTCTATGTTAAATGAAAAGCATTTACCTAATTACTTATGGGCTGAGGCTGTATCTACAGCCACTTACTTGATTAACAGGTTGCCTTCGAAATCCCTTGATGGGATGACTCCATATGAGCCTTGGAATGGAAGAAGACCAAGCTTAGATCATTGTAAAATTTTTGGATGTATTGCTTTTGCTCATGTTCCTTCACAGGTTAGAGGCAAGATGGATCCAAAGGCAGAAAGGTGTGTATTTATTGGATATGACAACAATCAAAAGGGCTACAGGTTATACAACCCTACCAACAAAGGATTCTTGGTAAGCAGAGATGTAGTTTTTTATGAGAACAATTGATGGTATGAAGATTCATGCAGGAAGGTCAATTTACCATACAATCTTGAAGAAGATTTTCCAAAGCTTGGTAGAGAACAACCAAAGATTGAAGAACAAAACACCTCAGAGGATGATGAAGAATCTCAGATGGAAAAGATCAAAGCATGGAAGTCTAAAGGTAAAGCAAAATTGTAGGAACTTGGACATGAGGCAGAATCATCACATCATGGCCTAAGAAGATCTATGAGGGAAAAGAAAAAACCAGAAAGGTATGGTTTTGATACCTCATTAGTAACTAAACATTCAATCTACATAGCACAGGACATAAACCAAGAGGGGCCATCATCATTTGAAGAGGCCAAAGCAAAATCAGAATGGAAGCATGCAATAAAGGAAGAGATTGAAGCACTTGAGGAAAACAACATTTGAATTTTGGTGCCCAAGACTTCATCCATGAAGGTAATAGGCTCAAGATGGGTCTATAAACTCAAGAAGAATTCTGATGGTTCCATTAACAGGTATAAGGCAAGGCTTGTAGCAAAAGGCTTTGCACAAACTCAGGGAATTGATTATGAGGAGACCTTCTCTCCTGTGGCAAAGATGCCTACTATTAGGGTTTTGCTTAGTATTGCCTCTTCCAAGAATTGGAAGATACTTCAACTAGATGTAAAGAATGCATTTTTGAATGGTTGGATAACAGAAGAGGTATATATGGCACAACCACCTGGTTTTGAGAATCAAGTTTATCATGATTATGTGTGTAAACTTAACAAAGCATTGTATGGTCTCAAGCAAGCTCCAAGAGCTTGGAATTTCAGACTCGTTTCATTCTTGCAGGACAAAGGCTTTCAACCAAGCAAGGCAGATCCTTCACTCTTTATCAAAAAGAGTAATTCTGAGGTCATCTACTTATGTGTATATGTAGATGATATTATATTGACAGGAAATGATGCAAATGGTATGAAGAAGATCAAAGATTAGATGAGAGAAGAGTTCAAGATAAGTGATTTGGGTTCACTTACCTACTTCCTAGGTTTGGAAGTTGTCTACAAAGATCATGGTTTGTTTCTCACTCAAAGAAAGTACATTAAGGACATGTTGGTGAAATTCAAGATGCAAGATTGTAAGATTGTAGGTACTCCAATGGAGGTCAATCACAAATTGAGCTGACATGAAGGTGAATTCATAGAGGACATCACATCATATCAAAGTCTAGTGGGTAGTCTCATCTATGCCACATTGACAAGAGTAGATATATGTTACAGTGTGAGTGTGCTAAGCCAATTTATGCACACACCAAGGAAACCACATATGGATGCTGCCAAAAGGATTCTCAAGTATCTCAAAGGAACCATAAATGAAGGACTTTATTATCCTTATGTATCTGATTTAGGTTTGAAGCTATTTTCTAATGCAGATTGGGCTGGCTCCAAGGAAGATACAAGGAGCACTTCAGGTTATCTTACCTTTGTAGGTTCAAAGCTTATTTCATGGTCATCCAAGAAGCAACCCACAGTTGCTCTCTCTTCTACTAAAGTTGAATATAGAGGTCTTGCCATTGCTACACAAGAAGCTATGTGGATGAAGACATTATTCAAAGATCTTGGATTGGAGTTTGGAACTCCAACTATCTTTGGTGACAATATGAGTTCTATTCATTTGGCTGCTAATCCTATTTTTCATGCAAGGACTAAACATATTGAAGTTCAATATCACTATGTAAGAGAGAAGGTTCCAAGCAAAGAGATTCAAATATCATATGTGTCCACTCATCAACAATGTGCAGATATTCTAACCAAAGCATTGGATGGTACAAAGCTTTGCAAATTCAAGGCTATGATTGGTTTACAGGTAATCTTGGAAGATTGAAGACCTCAAGCATACTTGGCTTGAGGGGGAGCTGTTGGAGCAAGTCTATGACAAGCCTAAGTTTTGTCTTGAGTCCCACAAAGTCATAGAAGAAGCTTTAAAATGAAGACTATGTAAAGTTCACTTGTGAACTACCTCTTGTAACTTTTGAAGAGTTTACTTAATGTAAAAGTAAGAGAATCTTAAGTGGTTGAGTGCACTTGATCAAAAAGGGAAAGAGGAGCCACGAATTTGTGATTTGTGGTAGGTAGAGAATCAAATCAATCATTGATTGATTGGAGAGTGATTGAGGGAAGTTAGCCTCCCAAACTCAACTATAAATAGATGGCGGTTTTAGTGGTGGTTAGAGAGACCTATGTGAAGACCTCCAAGAGCTGAGCTTTATGCCATATCAAGGTGTGATTACAAGGCAAACATATGTATCAGTAAGTCCATTGTATTGTACAAGCAATATACTTTCATTTTCATGATCATTTGGGTTCATATTTCCATGTTCTTGTGAAGTGTACTACTCACTACCATTACTCTCAGTTTTCTTAGTCAGATTTCAGAGATGTTTTCTCTAAGCTTGGTGCATCATTTTCAGTAAATTAACTTGGTAAAGTTAGCTCTGTGAGTCTACTATATGCTCACAAATTTTCATGTCATTTGGATGTTGCAATCTTCAGTTATGTTCATTTGAAGTCAACAAGGTCTGTTCATCTTCACTTCTCTGTCAAGTACCCGATTTTTTCACTCACCTTGTCAGAGCCATTTCGCAGTGGTTACTTATCCAAACTCAGTGATTTAAAGCTTTTTGGATGCAGCTTACTGTCTTATATAACCATACAAATTTTCATAATCATTGGATTTCTACATTTTGAGTTATGTTCATTTTTCTACTCATTGGTCTCAAACTGTAGCAGCCCGTAAAAATCGGGATGATGTCATCACTTGTTGAAACTCATTCTCAGTGTGTGGTTTATTATTTTTGATGAGATTACTCTAGAAAGTTAGCTCTTTAAGCTACCTAGACTTCCCCAAGAGGAATTCAGCTAATTGCTTCTGTGCTCAGAGAATTATGTAAAACACTGGATAGGCGTATGAACCAAGAATAGCAAGTTTTCACCTCTGAGCTAACTCCAACTTATCTGTTTTGATCTATCTTTTTGAGAGTGATCTTCCAAGGTACATAGGGTGTATAATACATCCATTGGCAAGCTAAAAGGGCCCACCATATACTCTTGGAGTTAATTTGGCTGGTGTAGATCAAGGATTTTGCAACACCTCTTCATCTTCAAGCACATACCTATCCATCTCTTCACACTTCCTGTAACTCACCATGTAGGAAAGCATTCTTCACATCCATCTGATGCAAAGTCCATCCTTTTGTTGTAGCTAATGCAACAAGTGTCCTAACAGTAGACATTTTAGCTACAAGGCTGAATTTTTCCTCATAATCAATGCCATATGTCTGTGCATATCCTTTAGCTACCAACCGTGCTTTATACCTGCTTATGCTACCATCAACATTATGTTTTACCTTGTAAACCCATTTACAACCTATGGGTTTCTTTCCTTGCAGCAATGGAACCAGCTTCCATGTAACATTTCCATAAAGTGCGGCCATCTCCTCATCCATAGCTTTTTCCCAATCTGCAATTCCAATTGCATCTTCAAAGCAAGAAGGTTTAGCATCTTGTATTAGCTTTGTCATGTAGGCATAATGACGATCCATGTAACTATCATATGTCAATCATTGCACTGAATTCCTCATCCTCCCATATCTTCTTTGTCCTAGGTCACTTCTCCTTGTATCATTTGCATATGCCCTTCTTACTCCTGGAGTCTTCACAGAGGGCAAACCAAGTTCCTCATCAAGACTCTTTTGTGAACCGCTTGAATCTCCATCAACGTCTTCAAAACCTGCACATGTTTTATGACCAACAAAAAGCTTTTCTTTACCTTCCTTGGATGTATTTGATGAATTTGTTGGACTAAAATTTCCACGTAATCTTCCACTCCATGCATTTGAGTTGGAACTATTGCTTGGTGATGCATCGGGTCCACTCAAAACCTGAGATTCTACACTTGATTTTTTAGCATTTTCTTTGTCATTTGGTTCAAGACTTAGTCCTTCTTTGGCATCTGCATAGAAGCTTGACATTTCATCAAATACCACATCTCTGCTCACCTTTACTTGTCATGTGAGTGGGTTATAACATTTATATCCCTTTTGCTCAAGGGAGTATCCCATGAAGACACACTTTTTTGCTTTTGGATCAAGCTTCGTCCTCAATTCATATGGGACATGTACAGATGCAATACAGCCAAAAACTTTGAGATGTGATAAGTTTGGCTTTTTACCTGTAAACTTCTCTTTAGGTGTAACTTGATGTACAGTAGCAGTCAGAGTTCTATTCATGATGTATACAATAGTATGCACAGCTTCTGCCCAATAACAATGAGGCATATTCTTCTCAGCCATTAAGGCTCTTGCTATTTCTACAATATGTCTATTTTTGCATTTAGCAACACCATTCTATTGTGGTGTGTACCTACATGAAAATTGACACCGAATTCCATGATTTTTTAGAAAAATGTTGAGCTCATTTGACATGTATTCACCTCCTCCATCAAATCTTATTGTCTGAATGTACTTCCATGTCTGCTTTTCCACCATAACTTTAAAATTGTGGAAGTAAGTGAACACCTCACTCTTCTCTTTCATGAAATATACCCATACTTTGCATGTATGGTCATCAATGAAAGTAACATAAAACCTACAACCACCCATAGATGTGGTCTTTGCTGGACCCCAAACATCTGTATGTACTACTTCTACTACATTCTCACTAACATGCTTGTCATGTGGAAATGATGCTCTTGACTGTTTACCAAATTGACATGCTGCACATATCTTTTGCATTTTTGCAACTTTGAAATTTGGTAGTCCATGGACAATCTCCTTTGACTGCATCAGTTTCAGCTTTTGCAAGTTTGCATGTCCAACCCGTTTGTGCCATATCTCTATATCTGAAAGAAATCCTGCACCTTTCGCAAACATGGCTGCATTCATTTCAGGAATTTTCACATTTAAGGTGAACATCCTACCCACTTTGTTTCCTTTGGCAACCAATTATCCATCCAGCTTGTACTCTTCTACATATAATCCATCAACATTGAACCTGACTTGTAATCCCCGATCAACCATTTGTCCAACAGAAACCAGATTCTTTGTTATATTTGGAACATGCAACACATCAGCAAGATGTTTTACCTTCCTGTCCTCTATAGACAAAATGCTATGTTTCCTGTATGCTCAATAGGATGCGATGCATCATCACCTGTTTCAACATATCCAAGAACTGGCATTTTTTGCAAACCACTAAACCATTCTACATGATTGGTCATGTGATTTGAAGCATCTGAATCAACATACCAGACATTATCATTCAATTTTGAAACACGAGCACACATCGTATTCATCATCTGATGTTGAACCATAAATAGCTTCTTAGAATCATCTGCACTTGTGGATGCATAGTTGTTTTGCTGCCTTCTGTTATTTTGATTCTTCAACCTGCAACCACGTTCAAAGTGTCCAGGTTTACCACAATTCCAACATCCTTTACTATCATTACCTGAATCATTTCTTTGAAAATTTTTGCGACCTCTTTGGCTCCCCCTGCCTCGAAACTGACCTCTTCCTCCTACATGATTCTGTTGTTGAACTTGGTCTTGGTTACTGTTTCCTCTTCCACTTCCAAAACCTCTACCTCTGCCTCTTCCTCTACCAGAGTAGAATACCTGCTCAAAACTGGGTTTTCCTTGGGAGTTTGAATGTTCACCAAGATTCTTTTCTTCAATAATCAGCATAGATACCAGATCAGCAAAATTCAGAATATTTTCCCTGGTTTGTATGGAAGTTCTGAACTGCTTATATGCAGCTCCTAAACCACAAAGGCACACTTCCACCTTATCATCATCATCTACATTCACGCCAATAGATGCAAGTGACTCACATATGCTTTTGATTTTTAGAGTGTAGTCACTTACCGACATGCTCTTCTTTTCCAATGTATGCAGCTCGTTCTTGAGTTGCAATTTTCGTTCCTTTGTATTAGTCTTATACAAAGTGACCAAACTGTTCAAAGCCTCTTTTGGAGTCTTGGCATCTTGTATGTGTCCAATCATGCTATCATGTATGCTAACAAATAGCCAGTACATTACCTTTCGTGTTCCTTGATTCCATTCCTCATATGCTCTTAACTGGTTTGCAGTCCGATTCCTTTCTAGTAACTGCAGAGCATTTTCATTCTCTCCTTTGATGTACTTCCAGTAGCCTTTTCCCATCAGGAAATTCATCATTCTCAATCTCCAAGCATGGAAGTTGTTCTTGTCCAGCCTATTGCTCATAAGCTGACTCATTCCATTTGCGTTTGCCATTTTTGCAACAATTCACAACACTGCAAAACACTACAAGTAGCACTTCTTCTTGAACATTGTCACACTATGACGTGACAGTTCGATCTCAGAAAAACATAGTGTATCAACAATAGACGGAATCGCTTGAAATTCTAGATCTAGAATATATGAGTGTCCTCAAACACAACGCAAGTTACAGTTTCTAAAACTGACCTGGTTTTTTGTGGGCCCCACCTTCTGGGCTCGAAACGAAGGTCAAGATGGCTCCGAAACTTCGATCTAATTGTTTGTGAAATCGCATTTTCTCCATGCTTGCTGCCTAGTCTTCACCATCGCCTTCTCCACGAGCTCTCGATAGCCATGCTGGCTCTGATACCATGTCACGAGGAAGGAGATAAGGAAGAGAGCTCACACACACACTCTCACTCTCAAGGAGAAGCATACACACATATTGGGGCAAGGAAGAATGATCTTCTTCTTCTTCTTCTATTGCATAAAAGGAATGTACAAGAATGACCTAAAAAACAAGAATACAACAAGTGCAATATATAAAGATCAGTACATAAGAGAAAACCTAATGTTTGCGAATGAGTGAGCTGGGAAGAAAGAAATGTGCCATCACTCCCGATAGATAAATCTACTAAAGCTCAATGAAGTATCCCTGACATATACCGACGTGACCACTATACATGTCAGAGAAACGAAAAACTGGGACGTGTCATCCTGGATCATCACATGTTGAGCTTGATATCGCAACAAAAGATATGAGATTTGAACTTGCAAAAGATTGGTACCCTGAAGTGCTCCTCCTATCATCCTTGGAGCCAGCCCAATTTGCATCAAAATACATCTTTATATCTATGTCAGGAATGAAGGGATAGAACAACCCTTCATTCATTGTACCCTTTAGATACTTAAGCACCCTCTTTGCAGCTTCCATATGAGGCTTCCTTGGTGCATGCATAAACTGACTCAGTGTACTTATTGCATAGGCAATGTCTACTCTTGTTAAAGTAGCATAATTAAGACTTCCCACAAGTTGTTGATAACCTGTAATATCATGAAGTAGTTCATCTTCATGTGAACTTAGCTTATGATTGACCTCCATAGGAATACCTGCAACTTGAGTATTCTCCGTCTTAAACTTTACCAACATATCCTATATGTACTTCCTTTGGGTGATAAATATACTTGAATCTGTGTACACAAGCTCTAGGCCTAAAAGTAGGTTAATAAACCATGATCACTGATTTTAAATTCCTTCATTAATTGAGGCTTGAACTGCTTGATGCCATTAGCATCATTCCCTATAGTAATGATGTCATCTACATAGACACATAAGTAGA
The DNA here is from genome assembly GCA_020310875.1 of Ceratopteris richardii. NCBI lineage: Eukaryota > Viridiplantae > Streptophyta > Polypodiopsida > Polypodiales > Pteridaceae > Ceratopteris > Ceratopteris richardii. The sequence goes on along the minus strand of CM035412.1, from coordinate 75,751,816 downwards.
TAACTTTTGATTTGTTCTTCTTAACAAATAGAGAAGAATCTGCCTTGCTTGCCACAAAGCCTTGGTCCTGCAAGTAAGTAACAAGCCTATGGTTCCAAGCTCTAGGAGCTTGCTTGAGACCATAGAGTGCCTTTCTAAGCTTGCATACATAACCTATTTTATCTTCATCTTCAAACCCTAGTGGTTGTGCAATATACATTTCTTCTATATCCATCCATTTAAGAATGCATTCTTGACATCTAACTGATATAAATTTCAATTTTTAGAAGCAGCAAGACTTACCAAAGCCGTGATTGTTGGAATCTTTGCCACAGGTGAAAATGTTTCTTCATAATCTACTCCATGAGTTTGGGCAGATCCTTTTGCCACTAACCTTACCTTGTACCTGTTTATAGAGCCATCAGAGTTCCTTTTGATTTTGTATATCCACCTTGAATCAGTCACCTTCATATCTGGCTTCTTCGGAACTAGATCCCAAGTGTGATTTTATTGTAATGCTTCCACCTCTTCTTGCGTGGCTTTTCTCCATTCCTTTTTCTTCCTAGATTCTTCAAATGAAGAAGGCTCTTCTACCATAGAGTCTTTAGTGATATACATAGAGTGCTTTGTGACTAAAGATGTATCATGTCCATACCTTATGGGCTTCTTGCTTTCTCTTTGTGATCTCCTTTGTGCTTGATTTGAAGACTCGAGTATGTCTTCTAATTGCTTGAGTTTGGATTTGCCTCTTGACTTCCAAGCCTTAAGGTCAATCTGCTCTTCATCCTCTGAGTTGATGTCTTCTGCTAAGTGTTGATCTTCTTGGGTGAGGGTTGGAAAATATTTTCCAAATCATATGGTAACCTGAGTTTCTTGCAATCATCTTCAAACCATGAATTATTCTCATCAAATACTACATCCCTACTAACTATGAATGATTTGTTAGTGGGATTGTACAACCTATACCCCTTTTGATTCTGATCATACCAAAAAAAAAAACACAATTCTCAGCCTTAGGGTCAAGCTTTGCTCTGATTTGTGAGGGCATGTGTGCATAAGAAATGCACCCAAATATTTTGCTATGATCCAATGAGGGTCTCCTGCCATTCCATGCTTCATAGGGTGTCATACCATCCAATGATTTGGGTGGAAGCCTATTGACCAAGTAGGTGGCTATGGAGACAACCTCAACCCATAAATAATTAGGTAACTTCTTCTCATTTAACATATACCTAACAACTTCAACAATTAACTTGTTCCTTCTCTCTGCCACTCCATTCAATTCAAGAGTGTATCTGGTTGTTACTTCCCTCTTTATGCCTTTGTCCTGTAGAAATAGATCAAACTCATATGAAAAATACTCACCACCTCCATTAGACCTGATCCTCTTCAAGCTCCTTCATGTTTGGTTTTCAACTAGTGCTAAATACTTCTTGAAACATGTAAATACCTCATCCTTATGCTTCATGAAATAAAGGATTGTCCATTTACTGTAATCATCAATAAATGACACATAGTAGCTTGAACCTAAGATGGATGGATCTTTGCTAGGACCCCACACATGAGTATGTACAAGCTCCAAATAGTCTTCATGGATGTATCCTTTCCTATTGAATGGTTTCTTGTGAGCTTTTCCAAATTGGCAAGCTCCACATTTGTATATCATGTGTTGCTTGGTCATATGCTCCATGCTTAGTGAATCTCACATGTAAAACTTTCTCTACAATCTACCCAACACTAATTAGGTTTTTGGTTATAGTTGGCACATACAAAACTCTGCTCAAAAGATTCAAACCACCATCAGATGTTTTGACATTTCCAATTTTCTTGACTGAATGTTTAGTATCATCACTTGTTTGTACCTCATGCTTCCCTTTGGGTTCTTCAAGATCAGATAATAAAGCTACATTTCCCGCCACATGATTTGAGCAACCTGAATCATTGTAGAAAAGATGGTCATCATCTTTACCTTGTTTGGATGTCATGTTCATGATGAGTAAAGGGTCTTTTTGGTCTTCAGTATAATTATTGTAGTCCCTTCTTCCTTTGAAGTTTCCTTGATAGTTGTTGTTGTTGTAGCCTTGATTGTAGTTATGGTTGTGGTTGCCTCCACCATTGTTGTAACTACCTTTGGATTTTCCATAGCTACCTCTATGGAGGCCTCTTCCCCTTTGGTTCCTTGTATTTTACAATAAACATTTCGTCCACTCTTTCGTCTCCTAACATCTGACTTATTAGCATCTTTCCTGTTTCCAGTGACAGCTTGTGATGCTCTTGGACTCTCTTCATAGTCTCATATAATCTTTTGATTTGTGCAGTATATGTTGGGGCACTTGCTAGTTCTGTAATTTCTTCGTATTCTTGATCATGTTCCTCATCTTCTTCCTCCTCAGTCTCTTCTTCTTCTTTGTCTAGTTCCATTACTTCAGGTTGGGTCAGGGCTGAAGTTGTTGTGGTAGGTTGTGGTTCTTGGGTCTGCTCTGCTTCCATCTCAAGGTTAGACTCATTAATCATCCTAGCGATTTCTTCATCCGTTAGATCATCCAAGGTGTAGCCCTATGGGAACTCTAGGTCAGAGGGGATCGGAGGGAAAACTAGATTGGGTCCTTCTGCACTCTGTCTAGGTAAGCAAATCATAAACGGGCGGACATGTCGCGTTTGTGGAGGGGTTACCTCTAGTGTGGTGGTGGCTCCCCTTGCTTGGGCACACGGTAATGGGACTGTACCTCTCATCTTCTTAGATGGAGGTCTCGTTGTTGATAGCCATCTTTGGAATTCCTGAGCTTTGGACCACACTAGTGCTCTTTGAATAGGCACGTCATAAGTTAAGCATGTGTAAATGATTTTCGTCAGTGCACACCACCCATGAAGCACATTCTTATGTTTCTTATTCCAGCGTTGATGTGCTAGGTGGATTTGATCTATGATCCAGTGTGGTAAATTGATTGTGAGATCCTCTGTCTCTGCCAAATACAAGCTAAACCAGATTCTTTTTGGTGGCATAGTGAATCGTTCTTGGGCGGGGAAGGCAAAGTGTTGCATGATCGTTTGTAGGTGGAGGGTGATGGTTGGTGTCATAGCTACCATGTCCTTTAGTTTATTGAGATCTTTGTGCTTCATTCTTCTGGGAATCATTGTTTCTTTCTCCATGGGGATATGCATACCTTTCATATCTAGGGATTCCCTTACTAAGTTGAGGGTAAGCTTGAATCTCTTTAGTTCATGACCAGGCATTAATGAGGGAAGCACAAACGTGATGTCGCCTCCCTTGGCTGTGCTAGGGGTGATGGTACTGATCAAATAAGAGCAACGCAGGAAGTCCGGCTTAGGTAGGAGAGCCCGGAAGTAGCTATCCAAGCCCGCTTTGGTCCATACAGATCGCATTACTTCTGCATTCTGATACTTCTCGAATTCACGGGTGAAGAAATGGTATCTTCCCCATTTGCCGTTAAATTCAATTTCTGCCTCCCAAAAGTAGGTGCCTTCTCCCAATGGTCCTGCGACATCGCTGAACCAATGTGCATGTTTGCCTACTTGCGAAGTGTGTCCCTGCGGAGGGTCTTGAATGGATAGTACATGCACTGGTCTAAGTTGTTGAGGCCTCTCGATGAGTTGTGGTTCGAGGAGGAGGGTTTCAATGTCCACTATCTGGGCGCTGGACCTGGCTTGGGAACTAGTACCTCCTGCTTCTGCCATATTACTTCTTGTTTGCTAGTTCTGTGAGAATATAGAAGCGTGTGTTAACATTGTAATGGACATGATAGAACAATTTTTGTCCCCGTTACAACATTAACATGAGGTTAGTGGGTTAGTGAATGCTCAGTGATTGTGTGTGTAGTTAGTGAACGAATAATCCTATGAGCTAAATGGAAAGATGTAGTGTGAGAATGATGTAGTTAGTAAGTGGAGATGAATTTACAAATGGGGGTCGGGGGGTTTATTACAAGCTTTGGGCTGCCAAACATAGTGGATGGCTCTTGGTTTTGATTCTAAGGAGACTCTGGAGGGATTTATAAGAGTGTCTGCTTGGAAATGAGGCTTTTTAAGGACCCATTTACAAGCAATTCTGCTCGTGCTCATGGGCAAATATGTGTTCATGCATGTCATATAAGAGTGGGTATTAGTTGTTCGAGTGAGTGAACCATGTTGTACATGGTGTGGTCTGTGTGTGGCTATTTGAGCTCACAAGCAAGCCTTAGGCACCCAAATTTGTCTTGATTGTGGGTCAGCCTTCATCGACTTCTTGGGTACCTAGATAGACTTCACTTTCGTAGAAGAACTTTTGAAGGACTTCTTATTAGTGTCCTGTTGATCACTAATATGAAATTGAGACAATGTTTGTGACTAGACCGTAATAGGTTGGTCGCCTTTCCGCACCCACACTTGTTTTGGTGGCCGAGACACCTTGCTTCGTACTTTTTTGTGGCTTCGAGTGTAGGTCATCTGCTTCTTCTGCATTTGATCCACCTTTGGTTGTCGTATCCCTATGGCCTTTGGAAAAGAAGGGGGTTCCATTGTCTCCTTGACTTCTTTGTTGAGATAATCATCCCTCTGCATCACATAGCTTTGGACAAGAATAGCATGGTCATCTTCATGTGTACTCCTGGAAGGACCAGGAGTTTGTGCCTTTCCTAGTGCCTTGAGTGCCTCATTTTCTAACTCAAGTGTAATGCAGTTCCGATTTACCCAGATCTAAAGAAGTCCACTTCTTAGGTTTAGGTTGACTGCATGATCATAGATCCAGTCTTGACCCAAGACAAGAGGTTCAATGAGATCCTCATCTTCACATAATAGCACTTTAATTGTCATTAAAACATCTTGAATGTAGAGGGGAAGTTCCACCTCGCCCATGCAAGGGGTTTCCATGCCTCCCAATCCAATGAGATATGCTTCTATAGGATTGACACTAAATTTCAACTTTTGACAGTAAGAAAATTTAACGACACTAGTGGCTGCACTTGAGTCAATCAAGGCCCGTACAGTCCTTGCACTCTTTCCTTGTCCTATCTCTAAGGTCACAAAAGGACGTCGATCAACTATTCTATGGGGACTTACACTTGAGACTTCACACAGAGCCATATGATATCCTAGGTCCACATAGTCATCTGTCCTAGGCTGATCTCTACCCTGTCTTCTCAACTTCATCCTTCAGATTCGCTCTAATGCTTCTGCTTGTGCTTCTTCTCAAATTCGTTTTTCCTCTTCTTTACGTTTCTTTGTAGTATTGAGTCGATTTAACATCTCCTATGTGAGGGGTTCTTGATATAATTTGACTCTGCATCCACTGATGTAACTAGGGAGTACATTACCATCTAGTGTAGCTAGTTGAACTGCTCCACTCATTGAGATCTTATTTATTATCATAGGTCCATAACCTCTCTTCTCTAGTTTCCGTGCATGTTGCTTCAAAGTGTAGAACAAAACTAGGTCTTCTTCTTTTAAGCCCTTATCCTTCACATGTGTGTCAAAATATGTTTTTTGCCTCTTATTGGCTGCATAAATTCATGTTGCAGCTCTCAATCGTGTTTCGCCTAATCGTTCAAGATCAGAGATTCTAGAGGAGAGCTCATGGCCTATCCACTCGTGCTCCTATGCTACTCGCAATGTAGGTATCAAGAAGTCCAATGGTAGAACTCCATTTTGGCCAAATACCATCTGAAAGGGTATGGCTTGGAGCAAGAGAATGCACATCCACCCATCATAGGTTTTAGAGGCATCTCATCTTTGCGTATAGGATACTCAGTTCGTTGGCAAACATCACACCTCTTCACATAGGTATGTGCATCCATATGAAGGGTTGGACACCATAATCCTGCAAATAGGATTGCCTTGATCACCCTATCTGGTCCAAAATGTCCTCCTGCTACACCTTGGTGAGCAGTTTCCAAGATCTTGAGATATTCACTCTCATGGACACATAGTCTCAAGTAACCATCTTTATCACGCTTGTATAGATTATCTCCAATGAGTGAGTAGTCTAGGGCTTCTTGTTCTAAACTTCTTTGCCTCATCAGGGTCATATCTTGAGGGAATGTTTTCGTCCTCAGAAAGGCCACTAATGGTTCGCTCCAATTTGGTACTAGAGACACTTCATACAATGTAGTATGCTCCACAGGTGGTCTAATGCGACAGACTTGGCATTCTTTACACATCTCATGTACATTTGCTTCCACAGTCGGTCAATGCACTCCCAGTCTCCTTAACGTCTATAGGGTCCGTTGCCTTGAGTAATGTTGCTCTAATGCACCTACATGTGCTAATTGCAACCATTTTGCGTACTCATCCTCTTCCACACAACAAGCTAAGATCCCTTGATCTGTATACTTGTACATACGCCCTGCCATGATATGGTACTTCTGGGCTTTTACTACCTCCCTATCTTGAGTGTTTATTACTAGGTGATTAGGCCCGTATGTCAATACTAGCACTAATGTCTTAGCCCATTGAGGTACCACTTCCAAGTTAAATAGGTAAGCATCAAGAAGGTCATCTGATACTCCTTGTGGGGCCTCTCCAGATGTGAGCCTAGAGAGATGGTCTGCTCTTAGATGAGTCTTTCCTTTCCTCACCACAACCTCAAAGTCATATTCCATTAGTAAGAGAAACCACCTTACTAATCTGCTTGTGTTGCACGGCTTGTTTACCAAATACAACAGTGCTTGATGATTGGTAAAAACTATAAACTTATTTGCAAGAAAATAGTGTCTAAACGTTTTCACAGCATATACCATGCCTAATCCTTCTCGTTCAGTGGTGGAATAATTTTGTTCAGCTGCATTCAACTGTCTACTGACATAGGCAATTGGAAGATCCATATAACCTTCACCAGTAGGTTGTGCAAGCACACATCCAATAGCATAATTGGATGCATCTACGTGAACATGAAAGGGTTTATTCCAATCTGGTGTAGTCAAGATTGGTGCTGAACATAATCATCATTTAAGCTCATTGAAGGCGTTCTCACACTCATCAGTCCACTCAAAGTTAGTCAAGAGGCTTTGCAATGATGGCATACATGTGTATAATGTGAAGAGATGGATAGGTATGTGCTTGAAGATAAAGAGGTGTTGCAAAATCCTTGATCTACACCAGCCAAATGAACTCCAGGAGTATGTGGTGGGCCCTTTTAGCTTGCCAATGGATGTATTAAACACCCTATGTACCTTGGAAGATCACTCACAAAAGATAGATCAAAACAGATAAGTTGGAGTTAGCTCAGAGGTGAAGAACTTGCTATTCTTGGTTCATACACATGTCCAGTGTTTTGCATAATTCTCTAAGCACAGCAGCAAAATAGCTTAATTCCTCTTGGGGAAGTCTAGCTAACTTAAAAAGTTAACTTTCAACAGTAATCTCATCAAAAATAATGAACCACACACTGAGACTGATGTTTAGCAACTGATGATATCATCTCGATTTTCACGGGCTACTACAGTTCGAGACCTCCAATCAATTAGTGATTGATTTGATTCTCTACCTACCACAAATCACGAATTGTGGCTCCTCTTTCCTTTTTTGATCAAGTGGACTCAACCACTTAAGATTCTCTCACTTTTACATTAAGTAAACTCTTCAAAAGTTACAAGAGGTAGTTCACAAGTGAACTTTGCATAGTCTTCATTTTAAAGCTTCTTCTATGACTTTGTGGGACTCAAGCCAATACTTAGGCTTGTCATAGACTTGCTCCAACAGCTCCCCCTCAAGCCAAGTATGCTTGAGGTCTTCAATCTTCCAAGATTACCTGTAAACAAATCATAGCCTTGAATTTGCAAAGCTTTGTACCATCCAATGCTTTGGTTAGAATATATGCACATTGTTGATGAGTGGACACATATGATATTTGAATCTCTTTGCTTAGAAACTTCTCTCTTACATAGTGATAATGAACTTCAATATGTTTAGTCGCATGAAAAATAGGATTAGCAGCCAAATGAATAGAACTCATATTGTCACCAAAAATAGTTGGAGTTCCAAACTCCAATCCAAGATCTTGAAATAATGTCTTCATCCACATAGCTTCCTGAGTAGCTATGGCAAGACCTCTATATTCAGCTTCAGTAGAAGAGAGAGCAACTGTCGATTGCTTCTTGGATGACCATGAAATAAGCTTTGAACTTGCAAAGGTAAGATAACCTGAAGTGCTCCTTCTATCTTCCTTGGAGCGAACCCAATCTGCATCAGAAAATAGCTTCAAACCTAAATCAGATACATAAGGATAATAAAGTCCTTCATTTATGGTTCCTTTGAGATACTTGAGAATCCTTTTGGCAGCATCCATATGTGGTTTCCTTGGTGTGTGCATAAATTGACTTAGCACACTCACACTGTAACATATATCTACTCTTGTCAATGTGGCATAGTTGAGACTACCCACTAGACTTTGATATGATGTGATGTCCTCTATGAGTTCACCTTCATGTGAGCTCAATTTGTGATTGACCTCCATTGGAGTACCTGCAATCTTACAATCTTGCATCTTGAATTTTGCCAACATGTCCTTAATGTACTTTCTTTGAGTGAGAAACAAACCATGATCTTTGTAGACAACTTAAAAACCTAGGAAGTAGGTAAGTGAACCCAAATCACTTATCTTGTACTCTTCTCTCATCTGATCTTTGATCTTCTTCATACCATCTGCATCATTTCGTGTCAATATAATATCATCTACATATACACATAGGTAGATGATCTCAGAATTACTCTTTTTAATAAAGAGTGAAGAATCTGCCTTGCTTGGTTGAAAGCCTTTGTCCTGCAAGAATGAAACAAGCCTGAAATTCCAAGCTCTTGGGGCTTTCTTGAGAGCATACAATGCTTTGTTAAGTTTACACACATAATCAGGATAAATTTGATTCTCAAAACCAGGTGGTTGTGCCATATATACCTCTTCTGTTATCCAACCATTCAAGAATGCATTCTTTACATCTAGTTGAAGTATCTTCCAATTCTTGGAAGAGGCAATACTAAGCAAAGCCCTAATAGTAGGCATCTTTGCCATAGGAGAGAAGGTCTCCTCATCATCAATTCCCTGAGTTTGTGCAAAGCCTTTTGCTACAAGCCTTGCCTTATACCTGTTAATGGAACCATCCGAATTCTTCTTGAGTTTATAGACCCATCTTGAGCCTATTACCTTCATGGATGAAGTTTTGGGCACCAAATCCCAAGTGTTGTTTTCCTCAAGTGCTTCAATCTCTTCCTTCATTGCATGCTTCCATTCTATTTTGCTTTGGCCTCTTCAAATGATGATGGCTCCTCTTGGTTTATGTCCTGTGCTATGTAGATAGAATGTTTAGTTACTAATGAGGTGTCAAACCCATACCTTTCTGGTTTTTTCTTTTCCCTCATAGATCTTCTTGGGCCATGATGTGATGATTCTGCCTCATGTCCAAGTTCCTGCAATTTTGCTTTACCTTTAGACTTCCATGCTTTGACCTTTTCCATCTGAGATTCTTCATCATCCTCCAAGGTGTCTTGTTCTTCAATCTTTGGTTGTTCTCTACCAAGCTTTGGAAAATATTCTTCAAGATCATATGGTAAATTGATCTTCCTCCATGAATCTTCATACCATGAATTGTTTTCATCAAAAACTACATCTCTACTTACCAAGAATCCTTTGTTGGTAGGGTTGTATAACCTGTAGCCCTTTTGATTGTTGTCATATCCAATAAATACAAACCTTTCTGCCTTTGGATCCATCTTGCCTCTAACCTGTGAAGGAACATGAGCAAAAGCAATACATCCAAAAATTTTACAATGATCTAAGCTTGGTCTTCTTCCATTCCAAGCCTCATATGGAGTCATCCCATCAAGGGATTTTGAAGGCAACCTGTTAATCAAGTAAGTGGTTGTAGATACAGCCTCAGCCCATAGATAATTAGGTAAATGCTTTTCATTTAACATGGACCTTGTAGCTTCAGCAATTGTCCTATTCCTCCTTTTTGCCACTCCATTTTGCTCAGGAGTGTACCTTGTAGTTACCTCTCTTTTGATTCCTCTTTCTTGAAGAAAAGAATCAAACTCATGGGAGAAGTATTCTCCCCCTCCATCTGATCTTAGCCTTTTTAGTGATTTACCTGTTTGATTCTCCACAAGAGCCAAATATCTTTTGAAACATGAAAAAACTTCATCTTTGTGTTTCATAAAGAATAGGATAGTCCATCTGCTACAATCATCAATAAAGGAGACATAATACCTTGATCCAGATATTGAAGCTTCCTTGCTAGGTCCCCATACATCTGTATGAACGAACTCCAAGAGATCTCCATGCATATAACCTTTCTTCATGAATGGTAACCTGTGAGACTTTCTAAATTGACATGCACTACACTTATAAATCATATGGTGTTTTGACTAATTAGGGAGTCCAAGTACACTTTGGTCCCTGCAAATTTGCTTTAATGACCTTTCACCAATATGTGCTAACCTTTTGTGCCATATTTCCAATTCTGTGAGTGTCTGACTACCATAATTAAAGAGAGCAATGTTTCTAGTGTCTTGTAATTCAAATGTGAACAATCTACCTGCCTTTTCACCTTTTGCAATTCTTCTGAATCCTTGACTTGGATCTTCAACAAATGCTCCTGCTTTTGTGAACCTGACTTGCAACCCTTTCTCTACTATCTGCCCAACACTTATCAAATTCTTTGTAATGGTAGGGACATAGAGTACCTTACTGAGTAGGTTGATGTTTCCATCAGGTGCTTTGACATTGCCTATTTTCTCCACAAGATGTCTTGTATCATCTCCTGTTTGTACCTCATGCTTATTCCTTGGATCTTCTAAATCTGATAGGAGTGCCACATTTCCTGCCACATGATATGAACAACCTGAATCTATGTAGAAAACATGCTCATCAGATTTACCTTGTGGCATAGCCATGTTCATGATCAATAATGAATCCTCTTTGTTTGAGTCTTTTGTGTAGTTATTGTAGTCTCTCCTTCCTTTGTAGCCTCCTTGATAATTTGAATGATTGTAGTTGTTGTAGTTGCCATGATAATTGTTGAACCTTCCTCTTGAGTAGCCATAACTTCCTCTATTGTATCCTCTGCCTCTTTGATTCTTGGAATTCCTAAAGCAATTTTCAGTTGTATGATTAGTTAATCCACAAATAGAACATGAGTTGGAGTCTTGGGATCTCCCCCTGCCTTGTCTACCTCCTCTTCCTCTACCTCTGGCATGTCTTCCTCTACCTGCATAGTTAGCTTGATATGTACCTGCTTCATCATCCAATTTTTTTGCCTTTCCTTTTTTATCTTTGGACTTGCTTTTATCAGTGTATAAAGCTGAAGATTGATTACCTTTAGAGCTTTCTCCATTTTTGATAAGCTTTGCCTCTTGAGTAAGTAGTTTTCCAATGAGTGTATTGAAATCAGGTACATGCATGTCCATGTACAAATCCATAGTTGTGGTGAATGCTTCCCACTTGTCATCTGCCTTCAAGCCATTGATGACCTTCCTTACAATTTTCTCTTCATCTATTACCTCTCCAATGCTTCCCAACTGATCCGCTATGTCCTTGAGCTTTGTGACAAAATCAGTCACATTTTGTTTGGGAGCCTTCTTGAGAGTTGTGAAATCCAGCCAGAGTTGATGCTTCTTAGCTTTGGTACTTGAAGAGAAGAAAGCTTCAAGTGCATCCCACACTTCCTGAGATGTCTTACAACTTCTAATGTGAGGCAACAAAAAATCTGAGATAGAGTTGAGGAGATAAGACCTTGCAAGTGCATCCTTGGAGCACCATGTGCTCAATCTTTCTTGCTCTTCTTGTGTTGGTTGACTTTTGTTCCTGAAACTTGGCATAACTTCATCTCCAGCCACATAACCATATAACTTCTACCTTGGAGATAAGCTTCCATCCTTAATGTCCAAGCTGAGTAGTTACATCTATCCAATTTGTCAATTGATGAAGGAAATCCATCTGCCATCCTTGCTTTGATACCACTGTGAAGAGATGGATAGGTATGTGCTTGAAGATGAAGAGGTGTTGCAAAATCCTTGATCTACACCAGCCAAATGAACTCCAAGAGTATGTGGTGGGCCCTTTTAGCTTGCCAATGGATGTATTAGACACCCTATGTAACTTGGAAGATCACTCACATAAAGATAGATCAAAACAAATAAGTTGGAGTTAGCTCAAAGGTGAAGAACTTGCCATTCTTGGTTCATACACATGTGCAGTGTTTTGCATAATTCTTTGAGCACAGCAGAAATTAGCTTAATTCCTCTTGGGGAAGTCTAGTTAACTTAAAAAGCTAACTTTAAAGAGTAATCTCATCAAAAATCATGAACCACACACTGAGACCAATGAGACTCTGAGTAGAAAAATGCACATAACTCCAGATTTAAGAGTCCAATGATTATGAAACTATGTATGCTTATACTAGACAGTAAGCTGAATCCAACAAGCTTGAAATCATTGAATTTGGATAAGTACACACTGAGAAACAGCTCTACCAAGATGATTAAAAAAGTCGAGTACCTGACAGAGAAGTGAAAATGACAGACAGGGTTGACTTCAACTAAACATAACTGAAGATTGCAATGCCCAAATGAAATGAAAATTGATGATCATATAGTAGACGTATAGAGATAACTTTACCAAGTTAAATCACTGAAAATGATGCACCAAGCTCAGAGAAACCATCTCTGCAATCTGACTGAGAAAACTGAGAGATATGGCAGTGAGTAGTACACTTCACAAGAACATGGAAATATGAACCCAAATGATAATGAAAATGAAAGTATATTGCTTGTACAATACAATGGACTTACTGATACATATGTGTGCCTTAGAATCACACCTTGATATTGCATAAAGCGTAGCTCTTGGAGGTCTTCACATAGGTCTCTCTAACCACGACTAAAGCTGCCATCTATTTATAGTTGAGTTTGGGAGGCTAACTTCCCTCAATCACTCTCCAATCAATTAGTGATTGATTTGATTCTCTACCTACCAAAAATCATGAATTCATGGGTTCTCTTTCCTTTTTTGATCAAGTGGACTCAACCACTTAAGATTCTCTCACTTTTACATTAAGTAAACTCTTCAAAAGTTACAAGAGGTAGTTCACAAGTGAACTTTGCATAGTCTTCATTTTAAAGCTTCTTCTATGACTTTCTGGGACTCAAGCCAATACTTAGGCTTGTCATAGACTTGCTCCAACATACCCACAATGCCCCATGAAAGCTTGTACTTCCTTGACATTTTTTGGCCTAGGGAGCTTTGCGATAGCTCTCACTTTCTCTTCGTCTATGGATATGCCATTCTTTGACACTATGTGTCCTAGAATCTTGCCTTACCTGACCATGAAAACACACTTTTCTGGGTTCAGGCAGACTTGATATTCTCTACATTTATCAAAGATTTGCCTGAGTTCAGGTATATGTGTCTGTGTAATGTTGGAATGTGCACGGAGGTCATCAACATAGACTTCTAAATTCTTTCTCAAGAATTTCTTAAACACATGGCACAAGCCTTTGAAATGTGGCTGGTGCATTGGTGAGACCAAATGGCATTACTTGAAAGGCAAATATGCCCCACTCTGTAGCAAAATCGGTCTTATGTTGATCTTCTGGTGCAATGGCTACTTGATTGTAACCAGAGAATCCATCAAGGAAGTTGTACACTTCCTTACCTGCTACTCTTTCTAAGAGATGCTCAGTGATAGGAAGCGGATAGTTATCTCGAATAGTGGCTGCATTAACCTTCTTCAAGTTGATGCACACACGTAGCTTTCCATTTTTCTTGGGCACCACTACAATGGGGGATACCCACTCAGTGTGCTCAATTTCATAGATGAATCCAACTTCAACCAAGCGATCTATCTCTTCTTTGATCTTGGCAGCATAATTATCGTTATATGTGTATGGCTTTTGTTTTGAGGGTTTGGCATCTGAGGTCATGGGGATAGTGTGTGAACATATGTCAGGGTCTACACCTTTCAAATCCTTGTAACTCCATGCAAAAACATCTCTATATTCTCTTAGGAAGTTTATCAACTCGTGCTCTTCTTCTTCCATCAGGTCATGCCCTATGTAAGTGCATCTCTCTTCTCCTTCTTCTATGGCTACAACTATTTTCTTGGTGGTTTCTTTGGTATTATAGGCCTCCCCTGATTGCGCCTCATGTTTAGGCATTCTTATCACGACCCTCCTATCATCTGTCTCATACTTTTTAAAGTTTTGTGGGACCTCAAACAAAGATTCTTCCTCCTTGGTTATGACTTCCTTCTTTCTTTTCTTGACTTCACTCTTGGTGGCCACTTGTGTGGTTAACCTCACATCATTTGTAAGCTCTTCATGTCTCTGAGGGTGAACTTCTACTTCATAGAAGTATTCTTCATCTAATGCAAAGGGTGGGTCCATAATGATTGACTCTAGATTGGAGTCACTTGCATCCTCGAATGCATCAGTGCTAGGTTCTCATTCTTCTAAAACCGAATCTCCCATGATTGGCTCTATTGAGAAAACTGAAATGTCATAGCCATCCTCATCACAGTGGGGTGTCCATTGTTCTTCATTGATGGCTACATCCATTTTTGCTAGAATTTCTGCCCAGCCGTGAGGTCCAAATTCTTCGTTGTTGGTGTAAATCACAAGCCTACACATTTGGCTTGGAAGATATCATGAAGACTCTACATGCATGAAGAATCATAGGAACATATGCTAGTGATTACTTACCACTTTACCTCATTGTAAAAGTCAATTTGACTTAGAATATTTTGTAATCACCTAGCCAAATGATTCGTGGAAAAGTTAGTTCACTTGATTGAGAGAATATCTCCAAGTTTTTAGAAGCTTGATTAGAAGGAGCCAAGAATTTGAATTTGAATTCAAATTCTTACACATTCCATATAAAAGGTGAACTTGAAAAAGTCGCGAGAGACATCACTCCCGAGCTTCATTCTACTTTCATTGAGTGTGTCTGAGCACTACATCATAGTCTACACCTCTCTACACCATTAGGTAATGCTTGTCATGCCAATGGGATTGTACACAAGTGTTAATTTATAGATACATTTACATCATTCATCTCTGTGCTCACTGATTGTCTACTCCAAAGTCTGTCAACTTATCGAGGGCATATCTCAGCCAATACTCCACCAAATTCAGTGATTCAAAGCTTGTTGGATTCAACTTAAAGTCATCTACATGCTGACAAAGTTTGAAGTGAGTTCATTCAGCCAATTCAGAGAAATCGTCGTCGAGGTGCTCACTGCTCTATCTCTGCTATAGTCCTAAAAAGTCGGGGGTATACCAAATCTTGCTAAATTAATTTCTCTTAGCATAGTTCATTATTTTACGTCATTCCACTTGCAAATGTTAGCTTACTAAGCTAATTGAATACCCCTAGAAGGAATTTTATCAATTGCTACTGTGCTGATCACACTGAGCAAAATATTCAGCAGGTGTTTAGACCAAAATAGAAGGTTTTCTTGAGTTTGTGACTTCCAAAGTTATCTGTTTTGATTCAATCATTGCACACATCATTTCCAAAGGACATAGAACATTTCTTGGTGTCATTGGAAAGCTAAGGGAGTCTACTAATCAAGTCTGAAGCTAAAGAGGGCTGGTACAAAGCAGGGTTTAGCAGTACCTACTCAATCTTTTGGATCATCCATCCATGTTTCCCAACAGTGGTATCAGAGCAAATAAGGTAAAATGGGAGATGGTTTTCCTTCATTTATTGACAAATTGGACAGGAACAACTATCAAGCTTGGTCTCTGAGGATGAAGACCTACTTACAAGGAAGGAGTCTCTATGGATACATCTCAGGAGATGAGGAATTGCCCTCATTCAAAGCAAGAGGTTTGCCAACCAAGGAGGAGCAAGAAAAACTCAACACATGGTGTGCAAGGGATGCATTGGCAAGGTCTTATCTACTCAACTCTATATCTGACTTTCTTTTACCTCATATCAGAAATTGTAAGACTTCCCCAAGAGACATGGGAAACCTTGTCATCATATTTTTCCTCCAATACAAGGGCTAGGAAAAATCCGTTGTGGATTGAATTCACAACACTAAGGAAGCAACCTAAGCAAGCTGTTTTGGAATTTGTGACCAAGGTCAAAGATGTTGTAGATCAGTTAGCAAGTATAGGAGAAGAGATTGAAGAGGAACAAATTGTAAGGCAGGTAATCAATGGGATCAAGGCTGATGACAAGTGGGAAAGCTTCACCACTGCAATGGATCTCTACATGGACATGCACACTCCAGATCTTACAACTCTCATGGGTCAACTATTCACACATGAAGCAAAGCTTACCAAGAGTGGAGATACTACCAGAGGTAACAACTCTTCTGCCCTATACACTGATAAGAAATCTAAGGATAAAGGCAAGAGTAAGAAGGTGGAAGATGAATGCTCTACCTCCCAAGCCAACTATGCAGGGAGAGGTAGATCTTCAAGAGGAAGGGGCAGAGGAGGTAAGCAAGGTAGGGGGAGACCCTATAACACATCACCATGTAACATTTGTGGTTTATCAAATCACACCACAGATGAGTGTTACAGGAATTACAAAAATCAGAGAGGAAGAGGCTACCAAAGAGGTGGATACTCACAGTCTAGAGGAAGGTTCAACCATCACCAAGGCCACAACAACAATTACAACAACAACAACTACAACAACAATTACAATGGCAACTACCAAGGATGATTCAAAACTAGAAGGGACTACAACAACTACACAGAAGAGCAGGATGACTCTCTTCTGATCATGAACATGACTTCAAAGACAGGTACAAATGATGATCACTTATTTTATATTGATTCAAGGTGTTCAAATCATGTGGCTGGTAATGTTGCACTACTCTCTGATCTTGAGGAACCAAAAGGTAAACACCAAGTCCAAACAGGTGATGATACAAAACATTTTGTAGTTACAGTTGGAAATGTGAAGACTTGTGATGGTAATCAGAATTTGTTAAGCAGGGTACTCTATGTACCAACCATTACAAAGTACTTAATGAGTGTTGGTCAGATTGTAGAGAAACGGTTGCAGGTCAGATTCAATCAGTATGGAGCATTTGTGGAGGACCCAAGACATGGATTCAAAAGGATAGCTAAAGGAGAAAAATCAGGTAGACTTTTCACTTTTGAGTTGGAAGATATAAAGAACATTGCATTATACAGTTATAAAGATCAAACACTTTCAGAGCTTGAGATTTGGCACAAGAGATTAGGGCACATAGGAGAAAGGACCTTGAAGCAAATGTGCAGGGACCAATGTGTGCTTGGGATACCTAATGTATCCAAACAACATATGATTTACAAGTGTGGTGCTTGTCAATTTGGTAAGTCTCACAGGTTACCCTTCTCCAAGAAAGGATATATGCATGAAGACTATCTAGAGCTTGTACACACAGATGTATGGGGACCTAGCAAAGACCCCTCAGTCTCAGGTTCAAGGTACTATGTGTCTTTTATTGATGACTATAGCAGATGGATTGTATTATACTTTATGAAGCACAAGGATGAGGTATTTAATTGTTTTAAGAAATATCTTGCATTAGTTGAAAATCAGACAGGAAGGAATTTGAAGAGGCTAAGGTCAGATGGAGGAGGTGAGTACTTCTCCAATGAACTTGAGGACTTCTTGCAGGACAGAGGCATCAAAAGGGAAATAACCACAAGGTACTCTCCTGAACAGAATGGGGTAGCTGAAAGAAGAAATAGGCTAATTATTGAGACAGCTGGATCTATGCTTAATGAGAAGAAATTACCTAACTATCTATGGGCAGAGAGTGTTTCTACTGCCACCTATCTTATTGACTATGAAGAGACATTTTCTCCTGTGGCCAAGATGCCAACAATCAGAGTGTTGGTTAGTATAGCTGCATCAAAGAATTGGAACATGTACCAATTGGATGTTAAGAATGCTTTCTTGAATGGATGGATTTCAGAAGAGGTTTATATGTCACAACCTCCTGGCTATGAAGACCCTAAGAAGGTAACTTATGTTTGCAAATTAAAGAAGGCTTTATATGGATTGAAGCAGGCACCTAGGGCATGGAATTACAGGTTAACTACATACCTCCAAGACCAAGATTTTGTCATGAGCAAGGTTGACACCTCTCTGTTTATTAAGAGGAGTAATTCAGAGGTAATCTATCTCTATGTTTATGTTGATGACATCATCATTACAGGTAATGATGTCAGTGGAATCAGAAATATCAAAAGCCAAATGATGAAGGAGTTCAAGATCAATGATCTTGGGCTATTGAAGTGTTTTTTGGGACTTGAATTAGTTTACACTAATTTAGGGATATACATTACTCAGAAGAAGTATGTGCAGGACATGTTGAAGAAATTTCACTTGCAGGATGCTAAATCAGCTAGCACTCCAATGGAGGTGAACCTAAAGCTAAGTGCCCATGAAGGTGATGAAGTCCAAGACATTACAGGTTATCAAAGTATGGTGGGTAGCTTGAACTATGCTACCTTAACTAGAATTGATATTGCATATCGAGTTAGTGTGCTAAGCCAATTCATGCACAAACCAAGGATACCTCACTTAGAGGCTGCAAAAAGGATCTTGAAGTATCTCAAGGGTACACAGAACCATGGTTTGTATTTTCCTTATACTTCAGATATTGATATAAAAGTTTATTCAGATGCAGATTGGGCAGGATGCAAGGATGATAGGAGAAGCATTTCAGGATACATTTCTTTTGCAGGTGACAAACCAATTTCATGGTCTGCAAAGAAGCAACCAACTGTTGCATTGTCTTCTACAGAAACAGAGTATAGAGGGCTAGCTAATGCCACTCAAGAAGCAATTTGGATTAAGCTTTTGTATACAAAATTGGGCTTATATACTAGGCCTCCAATTATCTTTGGAGATAATACAAGTTCTCTTCACCTTGCAGCTAATCCTATCTATCATGCCAGGACCAAACACATAGAAGTTCATTATCATTATGTGAGGGAGAAGTTGCTAAGCCAGGACATTCAGCTGACCTATGTGTCAACCAACATGCAATGTGCAGATTTGCTGACTAAAGCTTTGGATGGGACCAAACTTTGCAGGTTCAAATCTATGATTGGATTGCAGGATGTACTTGAAGATTGAAGATGAAGACTTAAGCCAAAATGTTTGGCTTGAGGGGGAGCTGTTGGTGTAAATCACAAGCCTACACATTTGGCTTGGAAGATATCATGAAGACTCTACATGCATGAAGAATCATAGGAACATATGCTAGTGATTACTTACCACTTTACCTCATTGTAAAAGTCAATTCGACTTAGAATCTTTTGTAATCACCTACCCACATGATTCGTGGAAAAGTTAGTTCACTTGATTGAGAGAATATCTCCAAGTTTTTAGAAGCTTGATTAGAAGGAGCCAAGAATTTGAATTTGAATTCAAATTCTTACACATTCCATATAAAAGGTGAACTTGAAAAAGTCACGAGAGACATCACTCCCGAGCTTCATTCTACTGTCATTGAGTGTGTGTGAGCACTACATCATAGTCTATACCTCTCTACACCATTAGGTAATGCTTGTCATGCCAATGGGATTGTACACAAGTGTTAATTTATAGATACATTTACATCATTCATCTCTGTGCTCACTGATTGTCTACTCCAAAGTCTGTCAACTTGTCGAGGGCATATCTCAGCCAATACTCCACTAAATTCAATGATTCAAAGCTTGTTGGATTCCGCTCAAAGTCATCTACATGTTGACAAAGGTTTAAGTGAGTTCATTCAGCCAATTCAGAGAAATCATCGTCGAGGTGCTCACTGGTCTATCTCTGCTACAGTCCTTAAAAGTCGGGGGTATACCAAATCTTGCTAAATTAATTTCTCTTAGCATAGTTCATTATTTTACGTCATTCCACTTGCAAATGTTAGCTTACTAAGCTAATTGAATACCCCTAGAAGGAATTTTATCAATTGCTACTGTGCTGGTTGTTGATATATTTAGGTAGTGATGTGTGTGAACACTCTAGGACCGCCGGGGCACTTTTTTCCCTCTTTAGGAGGTTTTTTTCCCCCGGCTTGTATATACGCCTATTGCCCTAATGGGCTACTTATCTTTGTACATTCTCTAGTAATACATTCAGTCTTGTGTGTTGTGCTCCAAGCTTCTTCCTCTTCCTTGTGCTGTTCGCGTGCTTCCGCAGACGTCTAACTCCAACAATTGGTATCAGAGCAGGTCGTTGATTCTTCTAGGGCACCGTCGACACTCCTCCGTTTGCAGTCTTAGATTCGCACAAAATTTGGTGAGCATACTCAGGGTGTTTTCGAGATCAAAACGGCTTTGCTCTGTGGTGCCGAAATCGCGATCTGAGCTCGTTTCGGCCTCCGAACGCACTATCGCAGTGCTTGTGCAGGCTATTTTGTCCTTTTGTGCCAAAGGTATATACCAGTTTCTGTTCGCCAGTTTAAGCGTCTCGAAGTCTGCTACAGGTCTAGCAGAACTCGTCTGGGCAGTTCTGTTCAACTTTTTGAGATACAGTCAATTTTCTGCATCAAGGTATTTTAGTCACCGGCCATGGCTGAAAGCAGTGATGTATTCCGTATGTTGGCTGTTGAGGATAAGTTGGATGGTACCAACTACCCATTATGGGCTTATATGATGCGACATGTACTGGTTGCAAAAGGATTGTGGAACATTGTGCAGGGTGTTGAAAGACGTCCTGTTACACCTGTAACGACAGGTACTACAAATACAGGTGTTGGAGCTGATGAAGATGGTGTCGAAGATGATATTCCGCAGATTCCTGTTCGTGCTGCTGTTTCTGTTGCACCTACTGCAGAGCAGATTCGTTGGGATGGCAGAGATGCCCAGGCACATGCATTGATAGCTTTGTCTGTCAAACGTGCCATTATTCCTCACATTCGCTCTTGCAGAACAGCAAAGGATGCTTGGGATACACTTACCACTCTGTACCAGGCTAGGAATGAGGCTCGTGTTGCTTACCTCCGAAAACAATTGGAGAGTGAGCACATGAATGAAGGTGATTCGATGGACAGTTTTCTTACAAAGATCAAAGACCTAAAGGAACAATTGATTTCTGCTGATGAGGTTATACCAGATAGCTCACTTGTGCAGACCGTTTTGAATGGCCTTCCTGATTCATATCAGAGGTTTGCCTCTTTTCTTTGATTGATGATGAAAGGCAATCCGAATGCCTTGTCATTTGAGGAATTAGTCTCTGTTCTGTTGCAGGAAGATCAGTCCAGGCAGAACAGGTCCATTATGCGTGTTGCAGATCAAGCTTTCCTGGCTAGTCAGAAGGGCAAAGGAAAATGGAGCTCTTCTACTAGTAAGCAAAAATCTACAAATGCTGCACAATCGAAGAACCAGGATAAAGATGAGAAGAAATCAAAAAAGCAGAAATTGTTCTGCAAGTACTGTAAAGGAAATGATCATATTATAAAGAACTGTCCAAAACTGGCTGCTAAAGAGGCAAAGAAGAAAGAGGCTGGAATGGTTGTTGCAGAGGCCTCTACACCAAAAACAGAGTCTGCAAATCTTGTGCAGGAAGAAGAATGGGCGTTTACTACTGTTTGCAGTTTTGACCCATCTTCTCATGATCAGTGCATGTCTGCAGTAGACTTAGATGTTTGGTACTTTGACAGTGGGGCAACCAAACATATTACCTCGCAGCGCAGTTTCTTCTCTTCACTCAAGCCTACCCCTACAGGGAATACTGTCACATGCGCCAATAACTCCTCTTATCCTGTTATGGGAGTTGGTAAGATCATTCTGACTACTGCTGATGGTAGTTCTTTCACTTTGTCAGATGCTTTATTTGTGTCAGGGATCAAAAAGAACCTGTTATCAGTTTCTGCATTAGCCAAGATTGGCTTGGTTGTGAAATTCGTTGATGACAGGTGTACAGTCCATGATCTCTCAAATGGCGATGTGATTATTGCTTCTGGCATTTTATGTCGTGGGCTGTATAAGCTCATAGACTATGAAAAATCTGTGAATGATTCAGCATGTGCAGTTCATGATTCTCAGGCTATGTCAGATGCAAAGCTTTGGCATGCACGGTTTGGTCATCTGAATTTTGCTAGTTTGTTACGCTTGCAGAAATCTGAAATGGTGTCCTCTTTGCCCAGACTTGAGGCACCTGGAAAAAATGTTTGTGAAGGCTGTATTTTGGGCAAAATGCAGCGTTCTTCCTTTCCAAAAGATGGTTCAGTTCGGGCTATGCAGAAATTGCAGCTTGTACATAGTGATGTCTGTGGTCCTATGCAGACACCCTCTTTTGGAAATTACCTTTACTTCGTGACTTTCATTGATGATTTTTCCAGGCATGCATGGGTATATCCACTCAAAGCAAAGTCCGAAGTGTTCATGTGCTTCAAACAGTTTTTGGTTTTGGCTGAAAATCTGTCAGCATGTAAAATGGGCACCCTCCGTTCTGATCGAGGGGGGGAATATATGTCTTCAGATTTTAATGCATTTCTGGCTGAACGTGGGATAAAACACCAGTGTACAGTGCCGTATACACCTCAACAGAATGGAGTTGCTGAACGAAAGAACAGGTCACTCATGGAGATGGCGAGGTGCATGGTCAAAAGTCAGGCTTTACCACATAGTTTCTGGCTTGAGGCTGTCATGTGTGCAGCATATGTACTGAACAGGTGTCCCACGAAAGCGTTGCAGTCTATCGCTCCATATGAGGCTTGGCATGACCGCAAGCCATCTGTTGCTCATCTGCGTGTTTTTGGTTGTTTGGCATATGCATTAGTGCCTGAACAACATCGCAGAAAATTGGATGATAAGGCAGTAAAATGTATTTTTGTTGGGTACAGTTCTGAAAGTAAAGGCTATCGTTTGTATCATCCACAGACTAAACGCATTCTGGTTAGCCGTGATGTTGTCTTTGTGGAAGATGCTATTTAGCCATTGCTTTCATGTACTAAGGAGACATCTGTTAGCTCCAAAGACATGTATGATACTTTGATGCCTCTTTTTACAGGTGGACAGGCTAGCGCTGGTCCTAATGAGGCAACTTCTTAGCCTTTGCAGGTTTCATATGATGATGCAGATCATGCCATTTCTGATGCAGATTTACATGATGCACTTGTTGATGAGAGAGCTGATATTGAACAGGCAAAAACTATGCCAAAATGGTTGGTGCAGACTTTGCGTGACAGCAAATTAGATGCACCTTTGTCATATCGTACTCGTTCAGGCTCTCATAGTACCTCCTTTGCATCAGATTGCTATGCTATGGCTGCATCTAGTCTCTGTGATGAGAATGAGCCTGTTTCTTTTGATGAAGCACAAAATTCAGAAAATTGGATGGCTGCTATGCAATCTGAATATGATGCTATAATGAAGAATGGTACATGGTCTTTATGTGACTTGCCTCCTGGCAAGAAGGCCATTGGCACTAAGTGGGTATACAAGCTAAAGCGTAAACCTGATGGTACAGTTGACAGGTATAAGGCTAGGCTTGTTGCAAAGGGTTATGCACAGGAAAGAGGCATTGATTTTGATGAGACCTTTGCACCTACATGCCGTATGACTACTGTTCGGAGCATTTGTGCACTTGCAGCCCATCATGGTTGGAATGTACATCAGTTGGACATTAAAACAGCATTTCTGAATGGTGACTTGCATGAAGAAGTGTATGTTTTTCAGCCCCGTGGCTTTGTGCAGAAAGGGCATGAAAACCAGGTGTGCAGGTTAAAGAAGGCGTTATATGGTTTAAAGCAAGCACCACATGCTTGGTATGAGAAAATACATGCCTATCTGATTGCACATGGTTTTAAGAACAGTCCAACTGAAAGCACCTTATATGTTAAGCGTGCTAATGATGTGCTTTTGATCATTGTTGTCTATGTAGACGACATGTTGCTCACTGGTCCTCTTGAGAAGCATATTGCTGATTTCAAGGCTGATTTGCATGCCTCATTTGAGATGTCTGATTTGGGGCATTTGCATCACTATTTGGGCATTCAGTTTATGCAAGTTGATGGTGGAATGGCTTTGTGTCAAACGAGATATATTGACACATTATTGCAGCGTTTTGGCCTTGAAGACTGTAAGCCTATTGCCACTCCTATGGAGACAGGTTTACGATTGAGTCTTCATGATGCTGGAGATGCATTTGATGTTGTTCTCTATCAGCAGGTTGTTGGATGCTTGATTTACTTATGCATTACTCAGCCAGATATTCAGTTTGCTGTCTCACAGATGAGCAGGTTTATGCATTGCCCAGGAGTCACGCATTGGAAAGCGGTTAAGCGCATCTTTCGCTACTTGAGTGGTACTCGGCTACTTGGGTTGTTTTATCCCAAGGGGGGATCACTACCGCCAGATTTGCATGCTTTTTCTGACTCAGATTGGGCTGGTTGCTATGACACTCGTGTGTCCACCAGTGGTTTTTGCTTCATGCTTGGTAGCTCATGTATATCTTGGTTGAGCAAGAAGCATCCTACTGTGGCCACTTCCAGTTGTGAGGCTGAGTATAGGGCAGCTTTCACAGCGACTGTTGAGTGTGTGTGGCTCAGACGCCTTATGGCTGATTTGGGTGTTGGCCAGTCTTCTGCCACCACCATCTTCACTGACAGTCAGAGCGCATTGGCAGTTGCGAGGAACCCTGTGTTCCATGCTCGCACTAAGCACATTGAGGTGCATTATCACTATGTCAGGGAGAGGTTCTCTGCTAGGGAGATCAGCTTGGCATATGTGCCCATGCAGGAGAACATTGCAGACCTTTTCACGAAGGCTCTGCCTAGGGAGAAGTTTGAAGCTTTCCGCAAAGCTTTGGGCTTACTTCCTTTTGTGGAGTGATTTCCACATAGCTCGGCACTTCCTTATACATGAGTGCCAGCTCCTTGTTCACCGCATCACTCCCAGGGGGGATTTGTTGATATATTTAGGTAGTGATGTGTGTGAACACTCTAGGACCGCCGGGGCACTTTTTTCCCTCTTTAGGAGGTTTTTTTCCCCCGGCTTGTATATACGCCTATTGCCCTAATGGGCTACTTATCTTTGTACATTCTCTAGTAATACATTCAGTCTTGTGTGTTGTGCTCCAAGTTTCTTCCTCTTCCTTGTGCTGTTCGCGTGCTTCCGCAGACGTCTAACTCCAACACTGGTCACACTGAGCAAATATTCAGCAGGTGTCTAGACCAAAATAGAAGGTTTTCTTGAGTTTGTGACTTCCAAAGTTATCTGTTTTGATTCAATCATTACACACATCATTTCCAAAGGACATAGACCATTTCTTGGTGTCATTGGAAAGCTAAGAGAGTCTACTAATCAAGTCTGAAGCTAAAGAGGGCTGGTACAAAGTAGGTTTTAGTAGTACCTACTCAATCTCTTGGATCATCCATCCATCTTTCCCAACATTCGTCAGGAAATACTACAGGTGCATAGGTTGGGTCGTGAACTGATCTATGGGTTTCTTTCGCACCTACCTCTCTGGCTTTTTCTCTCTTCTCTTCTTCTACTGCTACTTTACACATCCACAAGTGAGTGTCTTCGTGCATCCATGAGGATCCTGATCCTATGGAGTGCACCGACTCAGTATCATCTTTGGCTCTATGGATGGGGTTCCATTGGATGGGAGGTACGTCTCAATGAGAGTAATCCTTGAGATTTACTTTGGTCGTGACACCTAAGTGTTGCAAATACAAGGAATTGGTCCCCCAATCCTATACCACTTGCAACTGCCACATAAATGGTCTTCCCAAAATCATCTCGTATGCATGATTTTTGCTAAAGTCACATATAGCAAATGTATGCTCAAACTCGACACCACATGCAGTGAGAGTTATTCCTTCTAGCAGTCCTAAGGGTCTTTCAATGTGACCATCAGCCATCTACAATTTTACTCGCGTTGTCCTGAGTGTTGGCTTGCCCCAATGCTTCCATAAGGAAGTGGTAGCAATTGCAACTCCTGCACCTGAGTCCAAAATTGCCTTGGTTGTGTATCCTTGATGGGTAATGGGAAGGTAGGTGTTTCCTTCTTCTCCTTCACTCATGTCTCCTATCTTGTCCAAAGGTATTTCTGGCACCGTTCTATGAGAACCTACCTGCAAACGAGGTTTTGAGTAGCTCTTCTAAAGTGAGGTTGCACTGCACTTTAGTGTTTTTCACTACCTCTGTGTTCCTAGGGATGACCGAGTCTTCGTTTCTTACCATGACTGTGGGTGCTCTCATACACGTGGACTTAGCTTCCCATGGGCCTGTGAAGTGGGGTAGCTCCTGTAAGGAATTAGACTCAAAGTCTAATCTCTCCTGAGATTGGGTACTCTCCTGCTCTCCATAAATAGAAGGAATGTCTTGTGGGAATTGATCATGTGCGTCATGCACAAGTTCAACGGGAGGAGGGACTTCACTCTCTTTAGCCCATTTCTCTTCTTGAATCTCTCATAGGAATTCTGGTGAATACCGATTCATAGAAGAAGATGTGTCTGGTTCAGTGGAATTAGGCACATAAGCTTCCTGGGGGTAATGCTTTTTCTTTCGCTTGCCTTGGCTCTTTCTTGGGATATGGCTTCCTTATCAGATCTTGCAATTATGCTCTCCAACTTCCCTAATGATCCATCAAAGTGCAATTGTGCCTTGGCTGACCAAGAGTAGTTGAAGAGGCAACTGGCATCAAAACATGGTCTGAGCCAACGCTACCATTTTAGCACAAAGCTTGGTTCTTTCTATCTCTAGATCAGCTCTAGGGTAACATTTGTCATGATCTATCACATTCGGCCCTTCTTGGATTCTGGCCTGACATGCCTTAAGCATCATGTCTATGTCCTCAAGAGTGGGGTCAGGTAATATTGATCCTACTCTAGGGGGTGGTGGAATTGTATGAGGTGGGTTGAAAGATGGTGGATTAGATGGTGATAGGGATGAGGGTGGTGGTTGTATGTGAGAGTTTGTTTGAGAGGTGAGCTCAACAATTTTGGCTTTTGTTTCTCTTATGCTTTCTTCTAATTCGCTCATCTTTTTGTCTTTTCATTCTCTCTTGGCTATCTTTCCAGGCTCTCATTTGTTTCTTGGCTACACTCTCAGTTTCACTAATCTCGGTGCTCCTTTCTTGGCCTAAACCTTGGTTCTACTGCAAAGCTTGGGCTATAGTGACCACTTGCATGGGGGCAGTGGAAGTAACGCTTCCTGTGGAGTCTACTACCAACCCAATAACGTTGATAGGAGTGATTTTTGGCATGTTATTGGGGTTCTTTGGGCAATCTCGTAAGAGATGCTCTTTTCCGCAATATCGACAAAAGCCTTGAATTGTCACCTATTGGGGTTGTGTAGGGGCGAGCATTGGGCAATCACGAATGAGGTGGTCTCCCTGACATCTGTAGCATGGTCCTCTAGGGAATAGGGGTCTTACTTGCCTAGGTTGAGGTCTAGGGTTGGGGTTTGTGTACATGATATTTGCATACTCTAGATCCCAACTAGGTTCACTTGGTTCTTCATAATAGTAGGACTCACTATGCTCAGGTGACTGCATGTAGTAGGCCTGTGGACTATCAATATGTGTAGAATCTAAACTCTGATCACTCGGGTCACCTTAAAAGTAATGGCGTGACTAGGACTATGGCTCTATTTAGATTTTCTTCTACAGCTGCATACTTTACTTGAATCACATTAGCTGGAGTAGGAGGTTGCTGTGCTAGAACTGGTTGAGGTCTCTGCTACCCTTGATAGGGTGGCTAATAGGGTTGCTGGGGCCTACCATACTGCTGTTGTGGATACTGGTTCTGGTACCCGACCTGTTGTGGATATGGTTAAGGGCAATTTGGTCTCACATTTTGTTCATTGTATGGGCAATCTTGTGTGGTGTGGTTGGTGTACCTCCATTCTATGGTGCAGTAGTGGCTACTAGGATTCACTTGGGGTTGACCCATAATGGGACATACACTTGCCATATGGTCACCACCGCAAGTATCACATCTCTTTACTGGGGCAAACCTTGGTATTTGTTTGCTTGATACACCTAACTTTTGAGCTACTTTCTCCGCAAGTTCTTCAATGGATGTAGACTGTGTGGATGTGAGGCTACAAGAACTATCTCAATCTCTGTAGATTTTTGAAAGTTCTAATTCCTCCCCTAGGTTATGCTCAATGTCAATGCACATGCGTACACACTCTTCTATGGTCCTAGGGTCCTTCAAGTACACATATGATCTCAATTTGGTACTGAGTAGTCCATCCAAGAACAAAGCCACTTGTTTGGCTAGTGTGGGTAACTCAGGAATCGGACATCTCTCTAAGTATTGCCTAAACCTTCTTCCTACCAGTCTAACGGTCTCTTGAGTTGTCTGCTTGAAGCTATGAATCAGTGAGGAAGTATTATGCCTTATGCCACTCTTAGAGAATTCGATAATGAATGCCTCTAGAAGTTGGTCTATGTTCCTGAACTATCTCTCATTTAGCGGTTGAAACCACGTAAGGGCTGTGTTCCTAAGGGTTAGACCAAAGGCATTGTACTGTGTGAATAGGTCCGCAACTTGTTCAGCTCTCAAGACTTGCCTAAACTCGGCCACATGATCATATGGGTCCCCAGTGCCATCAAAGTAATTTTTCATGGACTTAACTAGCTGAGTCGACCTCAAGCTCCTAGTGTGTTCTCTAGGCCTTGGGAAAGGAAAATCCAGCATTTCTTAGGTTCCTTGGGGCTCTAGGTCTCTCTATTTCCTCTCTATCCATATCTATTCTCATCCTTTCTCTTCCCAAGGGGTTGGAAAAACTTACCTCTAGCTTGTCTCTACTTCTGTCCCTTTGAGCTCCATGAGCTTGGGATGTTCCAGCTCCTTGGTGGCCATAAGAGACATTAGATCTTGGTTGGGGAAAAATAAATTCACCCTTCCAAGTGTAGGCATGCCTACCATGCTTTGTAACCACAAAGATCCTTTTTGAAGTATTTTCCAAATAGGTCACCTTGCCATGACTATCAGGATCTTTAAACTCATAAATTGTGATCGTTCCCACCTTATTCGACTGATCAGGCTTATACCTCCAAAAGGCTTCATCGGTCTCTCCATTCAAGAGCATATCTATGCTCTTATTGTCCTGGGGAACCCACTCTGGTGTGGTAGTTCTAGTGAGAACTGATTTGCCTCGAGGGGTTTTAGGCTCTCCACACAAGTTCCCTTGCTCTACATCTCCTATGTCCGTCTCTGGGATCACATTCCCGAATTCTTCTGTCCTATCTGGGTGACTGGTGACTACGTATATGGTTCCTTCCTTGTCCAGGTATGCTCCATTTTCAAACTTGACTGTTGGATGTTCTATTCCAATGGGTTGTTCTGGGTTTTTGATCTGGACCACAGATCTTCCTAGGCTGTCCTCATAGATGCAAGCACCTAATCGGTTGGTCCTAAGGTATTCGAGTTGTGTCTTGTAAGGGCCTTCGATCCTTTGTAAGTATGGTACACCTGAACTTCCCGTGGGTCTCTCCATACCATGAGACATCTCTGACTCGCTAGCTTTAGAGCTAGGGTAGTGTGAATAATGGCTCAACTGCTGGGCCCAAGACCTAGCAGTATGATTGACACTAGCCTCTGAAGACCTAAGACTCTGTCTATCTCTTCCTAGGTGTCATCCTGATCTAAGGTTCATATGCCCAATTGAATAACCCCAAATTTCCCAAGTACAATTTCGTTGCTAAGTTCTTTTGTATTAGTCACTTGTTCTTTTTAATTTTCTTAGGATGTCACTTCTTGTCCAATCAATCTTTGTCGCAAGGAACACTTAGGTTTTATCGTAATTGAGTTTGGTCACTTGATTTAAATTCTTTTCCCTTAGGTTGTTTCACAAATGGAATTTCTTTGTACTTGCACTTGAGTGATTAGAGTTCTTGGAATTGATCGTGCTTAAAGTATCCCTATTTGCCCCAAACCTCTATCCGTACTTAGCCTAAGCTAGGGATTGACAGAGGGTGTTGAGAATTTCCAACCTTTAGTTTCTCTCCTTGCTTGCCCTTGTGTGCCCAGGAAGTGTGTTCCCAAGCTTGCACTTACTCTGGCTCAGAATGCCCTTCGATGCTCTCAATGGACCTGTAAAAGTCCCAAATTTAGCTCAAGATTTGAATTCAATTGACACAACAAACCCTCTTCACTCATGCAATTCAGAAATCAAATTTTTGCTTTGGCTTTATGGAAAACAATCCTAAAGATCCCTTAGTTTTTCTCCCCCTGGATATGGTCACTTCAAAATAGTACTCCCCACGAGCTTTCCAACAAAACCAAAATCACAGCAAACGAATTTCGTATGAGAAAGTTATGCCAGTTCAGGGTTTTGGGGCTAAAACAGGATTAAAACAGGCTAACAAGCAGACAGGATTTCTCGAATTACTTGTGTAGAGGCCTCACGATTCTCTAATAAACTTTTAATGTTTCCCAAATAATTGCCAAAAATTGACCAAATATCTTTGCCCTAAAAAATGGCCGAATTTGATATCTCAGTCACGATCGATGTGTCGGTCGTGATTGACAGGTCTGCGTGGCTGTCAGTCGCGATTGATGGGTCAATCGCGATTGACATGTGGCCCATAATTTCAGTCAATTGTGGTCAAAGGATCATTGACTCTATCGATCGTGAATGATGGGTCGATCGCGATTGACACGTGGCATGCGGGGTCTGTCGATCGTGGTCAAATAGTCGTTGACTGAGTCAGTCGCGATTGACAGGTCCGTTGGGGCTGTCAATCGCGATTGATGGGTCGATCGTGATTGATGAGTCGATCGCGATTGACATGTGGCACATGTAGGCTCTGTCGGTCGTGGTCAAACAGTCGATGACTCTGTCGATCACGATCGACGTGTCGGTTGCGATTGATAGGTCCGTCGGCAAGCGTTCGTCGCCATTTGTCGATCGTGATTGACGTGTCGATCGCGATTGATAGAGAACTGAGGAATTTTAAAATTTCAAACACATATTCAAGATGCTCTAGGCCTACACGTCACGGTTATGCACTTTGTTTTGCAAAAAGATCACTTTTTCTGTCGGTCACGATTGACAGAGGTCAATGCCTCAGGACCTGCACAGTCACATTTTTTACCTGCTGGAGCTGGTGCAGCTGCTGGGGATGCTGAGTCTTGCAGAAAATCTCAAAAAACATAGAAATGCACAAGCATGCAAACGCTCTCTCGCTCTCTCTCACAATTGAAATAAAGGGGAATGGTATGGGTATGGTGATAAGACCAAAAAACTGAAATTTTCACGATGATTGAGATGGAGGTGGGAGATGGTGATGATGATGATGATGGTGATGGAAATATAAGAAAATAAAAGGAAATAGATGAAAGTGAAGAAAATACCTATGACTCCAACATCTCAACTCTACATCTTACCATCACACGCTCGTCCTCAAAGCTCGATCCCCGGCAACGGCACCAAAATTTGGTGTAGCTCAGTGATGAGTAGCACCTCCTTTAATGTCAATCCGGGAAGACATGAGGATGGTATGAAGACCTCGAGCAAGTGAAGGCACAAATGTGTGAGTGAGAAGCACACCAACATGCACACATACACACACACACACACGTGCACACACAACAAGAACAAAGAGAGCAAGACAATGGAATCACTTCTATTACAACAAGTTCTCGTACAAGTTCAAAACTACAACAAGCTAACCTCAAAAATCAGCTCTCTAGCTGTTTTTATAGTTTTTGACTAGTTTTGGCCTTGTCTAGACCTAGTGTCTAGCCTAGTTAAAAATTAGGTTCTAGGGCCTATTTGAGGGCTCAAATGGAGTCTAAAAAATATGAAAATTGATAGGTAGGTACTTCTAATGCTCCTCAAGCTCAACGACTCCTTGGCTTGCACAAAATGGAGTCGAAACTATCCAAAAACGGTATTTACAAGGTTAAGGTAGTGATGAAAATCACTGTTCAAATGAGGTTTGGTTGGAAAATTTGGATGGCCTATTTGCCAGATCTTCGTTGACTACTTTGTCTGCTTGTGCCTTCTCTCCGCTCTGGCTCCCTTCTTTGGCTTCCTTGTCTTGTGAGTCCTTAGGTGCCTTGACTGGTGCCAACACCATTGTTGGAGGAGATGGTGGATAGTCACAAGAGATGAAGTGATGTAACTAGATCCTACTTCACACCTGCTAAGAATGATGGATGGAGAGTGTAGCAGGCGTCTTTAGCTAGCTGATGAGCATAAATAATCACATATGTTTCTTGGAAGATGATCCACTACTTGAAGGATCAAAACAAATAGGTTGGAAGATAGTGCAAGATCAAGAACTTGCTATTTTTGTTTATACACATGTCTAGTGTTTTGAACGATTCTCTGAGCATAGCAGCAATTGGCTTAATTCCTTTTGGGGAAATCTAATTAACTTAATAAGCTAACAATCATGAGTTATTTCATAAAAAATGATGGACTACATGCAAAGAAAGATGTTTAGCAAATCATACTATCATCCCGACATTTACGGGTTGTGACAGTCAACAAACTAGTAGTAAAGATGAGTTAATATCTGATGATCCCAAGATGCATTGCTAATGAAACTTTGTATAATTATGCTGAATGTACCATGCTTTAAATCATGGGAAATGATCAACTACACAGTGAGAACAAGGTATGAGAAGATCCCTATTCTGATGGAGTTATGACAGAGAAGTGACATAAGAATGCAATGATCATATATGTATTAGGACATGTACAAATACAATGTCATTGGCAATCTAACATTTCTCAATGTGTGAGAGGTGAATGCATTATGATATGATTGCTCAATTCACAGTGAATATCCTTCAAAATGATCTCGTGGCCTCGAGATACATGCGGGTCTTTTAGATCCTCCTTTTATAATTGTACTTGGAGCCAAAGTTTGAATTCATATTCAAACCTCTACCTAAAAGTGAATGTTAAAGTATATGATATAGTCCCACATCACACAAAAACCAAAATGATTCATGATTTAGGGATTCCTAACTCCACGTGGATACAATCCACTTTTACAAAGGTAAATGTGAAGTAATTTTACAAGAGGTTGAACATATGAAGCCTTGCATAGGCTATGCCAATTAATCAAGCATGAGCTTCTCAACCAAGTATGTGGGCTTGGTTTTAATTGTGCCAACAAGTTAAATGTCTATAGTATCCACAATGTCCCATAAAAGCTTGTATGTCTTTGACATTTTTTACTCTAGGTAGTTCTGCAATGGTCCTAACCTTATCTTCATCCATTGAGATTCTGTTCTTCGACACTATGTGTCCTAGAATCTTGCCTTTCTTGACCATGAAAACACATTTTTCTAGGTTCAAACAGACTTGATATTCTCTATATC
Source organism: Ceratopteris richardii (assembly GCA_020310875.1). Classification (NCBI taxonomy): domain Eukaryota; kingdom Viridiplantae; phylum Streptophyta; class Polypodiopsida; order Polypodiales; family Pteridaceae; genus Ceratopteris; species Ceratopteris richardii. The sequence continues at coordinate 75,718,601 of CM035412.1, read as the reverse complement.
TATCAAAGATATGTTTAAGCTTTGGGATGTGTGTCTATTTGATGTTGGAATGGGTGCAAAGTCATCCATGTAGACCTATAAGTTATTTCACAAGAATTCCTTAAACACATGACACATCCAACATTTGAAATGTAGCAAGAGCATTGGTGAGTCCAAATGGCATTGCACAAAATGCAAAGATACCCCATTTTGTGGAAAAATCCATCTTATGTTGGACTTCAAGGCCAATGGCTACTTGATTGTAGCCTGAAAATCCATCAAGGAAGCTATAAACTTCCTTGCCCGCTACATGTTGTAATAGGTGTTCGATGATAGGAAGCGGATAGCTATCTCCTATGGTGGCTACCTTAATGTTTTCAAGTTAATGCATACATATAACTTCCCATTCTTTTTGGACACTACCCCATTGGTTATGCTCAATTGCATATATAGATCCTGCTCTATTAGGCAATCTATTTCCTCTTTGATTTTGACTATGTAATTTTCATTATGTGTGTAAGGTTTCTGCTTCGTAGGCTTGGCTTCTAAGGGCACTATGAATGTATGAGAACAGATATCCAGATCCACTCCTTTCAAATCCCGATAACTTCAAGCCAATACATCTCCATACTATCTCAACAGATCTATTAAATCGCATCTTCTTCTTCACTTGGTTCATCTCCTATGCACATACATCTATCTTCGCCATCTTCTATGGTTACTGTAATTTTTTTGGTCTTTTCTTTGTTGTCATAGGCTTCTCCTACTAATGCTTCTCATTTGGGCATTTGTATCATGATCTTTATGTTGTCTATCTCGTATTTCTTGAATTTTCTTGGCACTTCAAACAAGGGTTCTTCTTCTTTTGGGGTGCTTACTTTCTTCTTCCCTTTCTTTTTCTCACTCTTATCATCTTCTATCATAGTCAAATTCTTCTCCAACTCTGTTCTTCCAAATTCTTGAGTTCTAGGCTCTATCATATAAATATTCTTGCTCTGGGGCACAAAAGAGCTCCATGATGATGGATTCCTCATCATCATCATCGACTTCCATAACTACAGATGTGCTACGCTCACATTCATCTAGAACATGTTGAACCATGAGTGGTTCTATGGTGAAGACGGAAATGTCATAGACATCTTCATCACAATGGCGAGTCCAGTGCTCTTCATTGATATCTACGTCCATCGTGGCTAAGATTTCTACCAACCATGGGGTTCAAACCCCTTATCAAAGAATGCCATAGGTGCACATGCTAGGCATTGAATAGGCGTAGGGTTCTTGTTAGCACCTATGTTTCTCGAGTTTAACATTTCCTCTTCCTCCATTGCAACTTTACATATCCATAGGTGAGTATCCTCGTGCATCCAAGAAGATTCTGATCCTATGGAATGCACCAACTTCATCTTGTCTAATGTTCTATGAAATGGGTTCCATTGCAAGGGGGGTACATCTCTATGGGAATAGTCATTGAGATTGACTTTAGTGGTCATACCTAAGTGTTTAAGTACAAGGAATTGGTTCCATAATTTTGCACTATTTGCAATTGTCTCATGATGGGCCTACCTAAAATCATCTCATAGACATGATTTTTATCGAAATCCCATATGGCAAGAGTGTTTCAAACAGTAGTTCATTCGACTACATGTCTTCTTGCTCCCCGTATATAGAGGGAATGTTTTGAGGGAATTGATCTTGCTGATCATCGACTATCTCAATAGGAGGAGGCTTCTCGCTCTCTTTGGCCCATTTCTCCTCTTGAATTTCTCTTAAGAACTCTTGGGAGCAATGATTTATAGAGGAAGGGACTCCATCATCCATAGAAGTAGGAACATAAGCATTCTAAGGGGATAAGCTTATTCTTTCACTTCCAATATTTTGAGCCTTTGGAGTAGCTGCAATCTTATGTTTAGCTACTACAACTTGCATTGAACATAGTCTAGGCTAGTTCTACCATTTTCACACAAAGCTTGGTCCTTTCCATCTCTAAGTCCACTTTGGGATAGCGATTATCTAATTCTGACACATTTTGGTCCTTCTTGAATTCCAACCTGATAATCCTTGAACATCATGTCAAAGTCTTGAGGAGTAGGATCTCCTAGGACTGAACCTACTCTAGGTGGTGGTGGTGGTATGGATGGGGGATTTTAATGAGATAAGGGAGGTGGTGGTGGTGGTGTTTGAGGGTTTTTTTGGGATGCTATCTCGATCATTTTTGTTTTTATCTCCTTTAGGCTTCTTCTAGTCCGCTCATCTTTCTCGACCATTGTCTCTTCTTTCTTTCCCACCTATTCTTCCAAGCTCTAGCTACACTCTCTAGGCTTTAGTTGTCACACCTCCATTGGTTTCTACGACCAAACCAACAACATTGATTGGTGTGACTTTTTGTGTATGGGCTTGATTCTTAGGAAAATCTCGCAAGAGGTGCTCCTTTCCACAGTTAGGGGAAAATCCTTGAATCATTAAAAGTTGAGTTTTTCGATGAGGATGAAGTGGAAAATCAAATGAAGTGATCTCCTTGACATCTGTAGCATGGTTTTGTATGTGCTTGGGGTCTCATCTGCCTTAGTTGGGGCCTAGGGTTATGATTTTTATACATCACAATGGAATATTCAGGCTCCCAACTTGGTTTGATAGGTGTTTCATATGGATAGACCTCGTTATGCTCAAGTGAATCCACATATTAAGACATTGGGCTATCGACGTGGGTTGAGTCAAAACTTTGAGCATTTGGATCACTTTTTGAAATAAATTGGGATGCTGACACTAGGACTCTTTTCATGTTATCATATATCATGGCATATTTGACTGAAATAACATTAGCAAGGGGTGGCATTTGTTGGCTTAACACACATTGTGGTCTCTGCTCAGCTTGCAGTGAGGCTACGTCTACCTTGACTCACAAGTATGAGGGATTTGTGATGAAAGTGGTTCAATTTCAATGATCAAGCAAATGCATCATAGTGGTGGGTTGAGCATTGAATTATCAATCCAAGAGCTTGAATGGGTCAAGTGCATGGAAATGAGTGCATGCATGATGGTTAACCTGTGAAAGGGACAAGTAATACATGCAAAAGGGAACATCCACCTCACATGACACCTCTTACACAAACATGTGTATTGTGATACTTGGTGTAGTGTCAGACACAAGGTGAGTGATATCTATCAGCTCCAATACCCAAATATAGTCAATAGTGGATCCATTTTGAAGCTCTGAAAGAGACACATCATGCTGATATTTTAAGCTCAATCAGACCTCTCTACTTTAAGTTATGGCCAAAAAATAGAGTGATAGGAAGCACCTACTCTCACTTTGAGACTTCATATGCTTCATACACACACATTAACAACAAAAAGAGATGGGGAAGGGGTAGACCACCTCTAGACAAGCATTTCATGCCTCAAAAACACAAATCATGAAGAAGAAGGTACACAAGCAAGAAGAAGACAGTTCAAAAATTCAGAAAGTTAGCACTTGATTATGACAAAAAGTCTACAAAAGAGTCACAAGTTACTTATATACATGTGCTCTAACCTTAATGGTCCTTTCACATAAGGGACTTGCACTTCCTCTATAAATAATTAATTTCCTACTATTGTACAAAGGGAATTTTACAATATTTAGGTATTATGTATGTAGAGGACTCCTCTAGAGCATTTACAATGCTTCTCAACGCTTTACAATGGATTTTTGGGAAAAGAAAAATGAGCCATTTCTTGAAAATTTTGGGGACCTCTTTTCCTTCTCTTATTTCTTATCCTTTTTGCTCTCTGTTATCTTTAGTTCTCTACAATACTCTCCCCTTCTTAGTCTATGTCGCCCCTTGACATGCTTCTGTAGGTTTTCCTAACACACAACAAGTGGCTTAACCTAGGATACATATAGTAATTAAGGATTGCTATGCTCATTCTCCTCTTGCCAACTTGTTCCTCTGTGACTTGATGTTGTGATTCCCCTATATATACTTTTTTCAACTGCACGCCACTAGCAGTTGAGGAAGCCTTCAAGACTTGGAGACTATTTTTCACCTTTTTCGAGCCCTTGGTATTCCTTATATTCATCCACTAGGGTTGTTGTATTATATTTGTTGGCCATACACGCAACCAGTGGTTATGATCGCATCTGTGTCTCAGAGGGTGGTGCTTCAAAGGTCCTCTTTGTATTTTGTTGTTTACATCCTTCACAATGTGTTGCATTCTTTTAGCCCGTGTTTTTTCTTTGTTTGTATTATGTTTTAGTGTGTGCTCTTCCCTGGCTTAGGTAGAATGTAATTCTTATTGAATTACTTTCTTCTTTGATTTTCTTCTTCTTTTCCTTTTACTTGTTTCTCCCTCCACACATCCCTCTTGAACTCTGTCATTCTTGACAAGATTTTGATGGTGATCCATCTATGTTCGAGAGACTTGTTGTTCACTCGCATTGATGAGATTGGCGTCTTTGATCATGAACTACTTCCACTATTCTAACTCACACCATTATTTGCTACTTGGTGATGGTCAACAAAAAAATTGAGTTCATATGCTACTAACTAGACATTTAAGTTAGTTGACATTTTGAAAAATAGCTCGGAGTCCATCTCAAAAAATCCAGTGAAGAAAGCTTTTTCAAAGGTCTGGAGGTATGGACTTGACAAAAACATTAATCTAGAGTAATAAGCCATGATAGTTAAGTGACTTGGCATGATATAAAGATAAAAAATAAGAGCATCAATTCCCTGGTTGATACCGATAAAGTTCAAAAAGGTGTACTTAGCATTCTTGAAAATTTTTAACCTAGTGAGTATCATACTGAGTGATTTATTTGTAAGTTTTATAGTTAAATCAAGGACATGATCATGTTTGGATAACCAAAATTTGATAGTTTGATCATACAATCCTCGATCAGTAAGTAACTATGTGGAAAGCTCAATAATAATAAGAAATTGATCCATTGATTATTTGTAACTCCCTATTGTTGTTCTTCCCAAAACTTGGGTCATGGTCAACGCCTTGGCACTAGACAAAATGTTGTATCCACTTGTAATAGATATAGTGCGGCTTTCCAGTGCACCTGCAAAGTTGGATTCTTCTCCAAAACACTTTCTCTAAACATGATCTAGTGCATCAAATTCCTCTTGTGTATAGATAAAAGTGTTCGCCTTGAAATTCAAGTCCTTGTCTGAATCTTACTGGGTAACTTTTTGGATGTACATGCATTTCTATTCTTTCGTAATAACATATGGTACATTGAACAACTTTATAATTTCAGCAAGTTCTTTGCTTTTTATCTTTGCTTCTTTCATTACACATACCACTACTTCTTCAAAATTTTGTGTCGTATGAGACACCAATAGTGCTCTTTCTTTTTGGTCTAGCTCTATAGTGTACAACATGGGAGTTTCATCATATGCTTGCTCATGCTGATCTTTGTGTTAGAGATGGAACAATGGGGAGAGAAAGAAGATGTACCTTTGTCTCCTTAGTAGCTAGATTTGTGTTTTGCACTAGTGGTGTCTCCATGTTTGTCTACTAAGTAGTGTTGACATTTTCAACTTTCAATAATTGATCTTGTAGATCAGCTATGATATGATCTTTTTCCATGCTTTTTCTTTGTACCTAGTTGAGTTTCGCTTATACTTTGATCTTACTTTCACATAGATCTTTAATTTGACCACCATCCTATTCACAATGATCGTTATATTTCTTGATAGCTTCATTCCAATTTCTTCTCGGATCCACATTATCTCATGCATACTTTTCTTCCACTTGAGCACGTAGTGCTTGTTTGGTTTTCAAATGATTTGCCATATCTTCTAATTTGGTTTTCAAAATTTGTACCTCTTCTTTGTTGTATACTTGGGCTTCAAGTGGTTGATTGAGCAACAAGGATGTAATCAATACTTTGTTTCAGCTCTCCAACAAGTCTACCTCTTCCATGTATCATTTTATTTGCATCTCCAAGATTTTTCTTCAATTCAAGAGACATGCCTCTTCCACTTCACATTGTTCATACTTCTTTTGTAGCTCTATATTCTATGATTTCAACTTACCGGATGCTTGAGTGACTTTTGCAACTAATAGGTTAATGCAACATTTTCATTGCTCAAAAGATCAATTTTGCTTAATGCGGTGGCTAATTCTGCTTTTGACAACCAAAGAACAAGTGCTCATACACACTTCTCCCAACTATCTTTGCACCAATGAAGCTCTAAACCATGAGCTGAAGAGAGATTTGAAGATAACTCCAATCTTCAACTATCTTTGGGGTTGCATACGAAAAATATGAGAGTTTGTATATTGCCTTTTTTATGCTTTGAACTTCAAGATTTGCCTCTAAACTCTAGCAAACATGAAAAACTTTTTTGTGGCTATGTAACCATACTTAGAACACCTAAATTGGAGGTTTGTAGCTCAAGATATACATAAAACAAGCATCTGCTATCAATTTCACCTTCACATATAGCACTATTATATGGGGACCTTCAAGAGAGTCATCACATGCACATAAGAAGTACTTTGTAACCTTTATTGATGATTGCTCTAAAAATATTTTTTTGTATGTCATAAAAAACGAGTGAAGTGTTTGATACATTCAAAAGGTTCAAGGCATAAGTTGAGAATAAAACACGCCACAAGATCAAAACTCTAAGATCAAAATAGTGGAGGAGAGTACTTCTCTAATGATTTTACCAAGTTCTTGCAGGATGAAGGCATAAACAGGCAATATACATGCACATATACCCCTCAATAGGATGTTATTTGTGGAAGAAAAAATAGATAGATTGCATAGGTAGCTAGATGCATGTTAAATGAAATGAATGTTCCATTTACATATTGGGTTGATGCAGCAAATACGAATTCTAACTTGATGAATAGGATGACCACATCAGGAGTTCATGATGCTACTCGAAATGAGATTTATTACCAAAAGAAGTCTGACTCATCACATCTAAGGATTTTTGTATATGTATGCTATGTCCATGTACCTCAAGAGGTGAGGGAAGGTAAGATGGATGCTAAGGCAAAGAAGTACATCTTTATAGGTTAATCTACAGAAAAAAAGGGGAATAGATGTTACAATCCCATCAAAAGTATCTTAGAGTATCGAGAGATGTACTATTTGATGAACTTAAGCCATATTATAAACCACCTAATGCATTGAAGGTTGAAGATATTGAGGAACCAGAAAAAGTCTATGAAGAACAAACTCAAGTTAGCACAAGTTTAAGTGGTCCCTCCATTTCAGTTCCATCAAGGAGTCCTTCATCACTCAAAGGAAAAGAGAAGGAAGGTGAACCAAGCTCAGCATGCAGCCACAACCAATATGCTAAGGGTAATGTGGTAAGGGGCTTCCATTCTAGTGAGGATGAAGATGATTTTGAAGATCTAGTGACTCCTAATGTTAAAGAAAAGAGGGACTTTAAGAATTATTCTACCACAGGTAATGAGAGGAGGTCAAAGAGAGTTAAAAACCCTATTCAAAGGCTAAGATATGATAGTTTTGTTGCTATGCATTATGCTTTTATGTCCACATTGTGAAGGACAAGGAACCATGCACATATGAAGAAGCTTTTCAAGACAAGGTATGGATAAATGCTATGAGAGAAGAGATGGATGCTCTTCATGAAAATCAGACATGGGAACTTGTAGCTAGACAAGGTAACATGAAAGTGGTCATAGATATGTGGGTCTACAAGATCAAAAGGAACTCTGATGGATTCATAGCCAAGTATAAAGCTAAACTTGTAGCTAAGGGTTTTACCCAAACACATGGGACATGTTATCGTTAGTGTCCATGTGAAAGGCCAAATGACCACCGTACACTTCTTTGTATATGTTCTTTAATAAAACATATAGTGGCTTGGTCAGTCACAGACTGTAAGTTTGACCGCATTTGTAACACCTAATATGTCTCTATTCATGTTCCCTGTGTATTGTGTTCTTCTATGTATTATGCAGCCTATGTGCAGAGTACTGTGTGCGGCCCTAGGAGCTCGGTCTTCTACTCCCAAGATATCTTCTTGGATCTTTTGAGAAGGAGAGCACACTATGGTGCATCAGCATTGAAATACTTCACTCATATCATAGCATTTTGATCCAAAAGATTTGTTCCTTTTGTGCGAACAAAGTGAGCACCCACCCACCCACCCAAGGCTTACAACTACGGTGGCAACCAAGGCATAGACCTTGGCATATGTTAGACGGACACCGAATAAGGACAAATGTACTAGGACAGGCGTCTTAAATGTAAAAGAACCTTTCGGGAAATGTGCAGGTAACTAAAGATTCGCGCACCCTTGTAAAAAAATCTTCTATATAAGGAAATGAGAAAAGAGTGGCCGAGATCCCGTTTGGGGAATTGTAAGCGTACTATTTGAAGTATGTATGTCGTTGAGAAGATTGAACTCTACCCTGTTCTACTCTGTTCTGTGCTCCATCTAGTCGTTTAGTCGCACTGTAGTGCAGAATTATGAATTGGTAGTCTTGTGTTACGAATCTGTTCGGTAATGGTTGAGGGTGTCTCTAAGTGTTATCAAGTTGCAGTGTGTTGTTTGTCAGTTCTTCGACGGAACAAGGAAATGTGAAAAGTAGTCCCGAACTGTTTGCCTGTTAACGTTTTCTGTAAGTGACCGAATTCGATATAGTAGTCTACGTTCACTGTTGATTCCGATCACAGGAAGACTAGTATTTGTAATGGTCTGAAGGTGAGTAGGACACTGATAAGCCTGTGACTAGTCGATTGTTATTAGGAGATTTGTTGTTCGAGTTTAGCATACGGTGAGTTCTCATAACTTCAAGGTATAGATGTCTGTTTGGTATACCTGTCTGTTCTGAAGGAGTGCGTATTAGGTGATCTACGTTTATTGAAGTATATTATTCTATTGGATACAAGTAACCGGACTACTGCTCAGATCGCTATAGCAGGATCAGTTCGGAAGTTCTAAGTCCAGTACACTGAACACTTATCAGTTGTTCAGAATTGAGTACTGAGCTAAGAGAGAGAGAGAGCATTTATGCTTTGTGTACGAAGTTGGGAAAATAGTACAGGGCCTCTGTCTAACAGACCCCTACCACTCCCAAGAACCCACGTGGCTAAGAGTTAAGGTACTTTTAATTATCACGGTAGTATTGATTAGATCAACCAGTTAACCTGTACACGAAAGAATAGAGAGTCGGGTATGCCCAAACATTCTAAAGTATTCGAAGTCTGAAATCAGAGTCTGTAGCCTCTAACGGCTAACATTTGGCGCCGTCTGTGGGAAGATGGCATTAGAGTGCCAGCTATTTGTCAGAAGAAAACATTCAGTTAACATTCGATTATCTAGCAGTAGTAACAGACCCAGATTGTTGCAAACTGCTCAGATAGTGTTACTGCGCAATGATACATGCCGGTTACTCGGTTTGGCGAAACATATCCTAAGAACCGTAAGGCTGAAGCACGTAAAGCGCTAAAGACAGCCTTGAGAGAAGAAGGCATAACTCGATCTGACCGAGTGGTCAAGCCAATTGAGAACGTTACGATTGATTCCGGTCATATTCCGGTGGAACGATCAACGCCTTTGGTACATTCTGGTGCTACTTCGACCCAGCCTATCGAAGATATAGTAATTCCAGAACCTACCAAGACGCCGTTAGAAACCAGTCTAGCAATTTTGAATAAAGACTCAGAGTTATATACGATCAGAAACACTTTAGGAAAAGAGAGTGGTAAAAGCGAAAAAACACTGCATTCTGGCAAAATTTCGGCTCATTCCGGTGATATTCCGGTGATAGAATCACCAACTGTAGGCCAAGGCTTCGCATTTTTTGCGGAATCCTCAGCCCAACCAGCGTGCTTGGAAGAAAGATTTCGGATATTGGATATCTAGAAGGAAGGAAAACTCTTCGAAGCAGAAATCCGACACATTCTAAGTAAAAACAGCACACCGGAAGGCACGCCATCCGGTGATACAAGTTCCGATAGTTCAACCAATCAACCTCAAGATACAGAAGAAAGGCCTAATACACTCACAATGAACGGACAACAACAGCAACAACAGTTATGTCAACCAAGGCCGCCTCCAACAAGAGTAACATACACGAAATTCGGTGGATTCCCAGGAGATGATCCGGATGCTCACATACGCACTTTCGAGATAAGTTATAGAGTTCTTAACCATCCACCGAATCAGGCGTATAAGGCCATTGTTTTTCAATCCACACTGGTTAATGAAGCAGCTAGATGGCTTACGGAATACGATATTAATCATTTCGGTACCTATGATGCAGTACGAGACGCCTTTTTGCAACGATTCAGGCTAAAGAAGAATCCCGCCGAAATCTTTGATTATTTACAAAACAACCGACAGAAGGCAAATCAGACTGTCCAGGAGTATGCTACACTCTTTAGAACACACTTGCGGCAGATACCATAGGCCCACGCTAACTTACCTGATGATGTCATCACTCAGTGGTTCATCAATGGCTTAACCCCACAACTGAAACAGATCATGATCATAAGATGTGTCGGAGCTATGACGCTGGATGCAGTCATTGCCATGGCTCTGCAACTGGAATCCAAGGTCGGTGGATTTACAGAAGATCTTGAGTGGTTAAAAACAAACAAAACTATGGCTGAAGACATAACCAGACAAGTATACTGCATCACATGCAAAAATTCAGGTCATACTAGTGCCAATTGTGCACTAAATCAAACGTTTTGTGCTATCTGCAACACTGTCGGACACACCACCGAAAACTGTGTTTACAACGCCAGAACACAAGGAACAGCAACGGTCAATGCAGTTATTCAAGAACATGGACAGCCAGCGAATCACTATGTGCCTCCGCAATTGAGAAACAATCAATCGCAAGGATATCGGAACTACCGAGGACAGAGGAACAACAATTTTAATACAAACCGCTGGCAGAACGGACCACCACCGGAAAATCCCAATCTACCACCACCACGCTGTCATTTTTGCGGTGAATTCGGACACATTAGAAGATTTTGCAAAGATGCAGCTGAGTATGATCAAAGGAAGAAGGAGCGACAAAACCAAATGGCCAACATGGTACAAATCACACCAGTAGAAACACAGACTGCTACAGACCAGACCCGATCCAGTAAACAACTGCAGTTGGCATCAGAAATATTTGAACCTGGGATACGAGAACAACATAGGATGTATGACAAGGCTAGTCAATGGACCGCAACAAAACCACCAGTGTTCCCAGAACCTATTCCGGTGACTCAGGCTTCGTCAACAAAGGAAGGAACGCAACAAAAGGAAGCAACAGCGGAGACCTCAAGTTCAAAGGAGCAGGACAACGAATCTCAACACCTAGGAAATTTTATCCAAGGCGTTTATCACTTTGCCTCTAGGCCAACTTCTGGCATTAGTACCTGGGATTCGACAACAGTTCAGTCCAGTGCCTTCTTGTATTCCGACAACAGCAGCAGTTCAATCGGAACCTGATTCTACTGTCGATCATTCAGTTCCCTTGATTACAGTATGGTATAAGAATCATAAAATTACACAGGTATTGATTGATGGAGGCTCTGGTGTTAACATTGCGACTGCAGCCTTATGCAAAAGGTTAGGATGGACCAAAATCGAACCAGTTCAATTTTTTGTCAGAATGGCAGATCAATCTAGAGTCCATCCCGTAGGACTTGTGCGGAATGTACCCATTACTTTACAAGGTATGACCTTCAAAATGACCTTTGTTATACTAGATCTGCCAGAATCCACTTTGGATTACAACCTTCTTTTCGGCCGACCTTGGCTGAAGCATGCGAAGGTAATACAGGACTGGTCTGCACAAGAGCTTACGTTCAAAGATGCCAACCGTAGATATGTGGTAAAATTAGATGCTATACAACCTTGCAAACTTCACGCCAGACCATATTTTGTTGAACCAGTCCACATGTTAGATGGACTATCAGATGATGAAGAAGAAGAATTTCTGAAGAATAACGCTAATTTAATGTCTGTAGGAACTGTTGATCTACAGTCTGTTATAGATAACTGGAACACTTCAGTTTGTACAATCGTACCTATCACTGAAAAAGCTAAGCAGGAAGAAACTATCCCAACACATGACGATGAATTACAATCGCTGTTCAAGTCAAAAGACGATACAAAGAAACCGCAACAGTTTTATGTCCCCGAAGACCAGTTGACCACGTACAATCTAGGAGACGAAAATCATCCGCGACCTGTAAAGATAAGGCAAAACTTACCGGAATCATTTAAAGCTGACTTGATTCAACTTCTTCGCGAATTCTCAGACATCTTTGCATGGGATTACAAAGATATGAAAGGATTAGATCCGCGCATCTATCAGCATAGAGTTATGTTGAAGCTTGAAGCTAAACCGAACAAACAGCCCGGCTATCGGATGAATCCCAATTATGCATCACAGGTAAAAGCCGAACTTGATAGATTATTAAAAGTCGGATTCATCGTACCAGTAGAACATGCTGAATGGATTTCACCAATTGTGATCGTGCCAAAGAAAAATAAGCAACTACGAATCTGTGTAGACTACCGGAAATTAAACACAGCAACAGTACCGGATCCTTTCCCGATCCCCTTTCTGGATACAATGCTCGATAGGGTAGCAGGTCATGAAATGTATTCATTCTTAGATGGATACAGTGGTTACAATCAGGTTAGAATGGCCGAAGCGGATATACCAAAAATTGCATTCATTACCAATTGGGGTGTCTTTGCTTGTACGGTGATGTGGTTTGGATTGAGAAACGCACCAAGCACATTTCAAAGATGCATGCAGGAGATTTTTTCTCCTTATCTTACTTCATTTATGCAAGTATATCTCGATGATTTTTCAATTTTCGGTAAGTTGATAGCACACCTGTTCCATTTACAGTGCTGCTTTCAGAAATGCAGAGAATATAGACTTTGTCTTAACCCAAACAAATCTGTGTTTGCGGTTTCGTGTGGCAAACTACTTGGTCATATTGTATCTGCCCAAGGTATCCGAGTAGACCCAGATAAGATTTCGGCAATTTTAGAAGCCCCAGTACCCGCTACTCCAAAAGAAGTAATGCGTTTCATGGGTCAAGTAAGGTGGCATGGCAGACACTTACGGTGGCTTGCTCATCTGGCTGTACCACTGAACAGACTAATCACCAAAACTCCCCGACAGTTTGAATGGATTCAAGAATGCCAAACTACATTTGATCGACTCAAGTATTTATTGACGCAGGCACCAATCTTACAACCACCGGACTGGGACAATTCGTTCCATGTTTTTGTCGACGCTTCAGATATTGCGATTGGTAGTGTTCTGATGCAGCAAACAAATAAATGGTTTCGCCTCGTTTATTATGCCAGCAGAAGGCTTGCACCTGCAGAAAAGAACTATTCTACCACCAAAAAAGAGAATGTCTAGGATTAATTTACTCCATCAAAAAATTGAGACATTATCTACTAGGCCGAAAATTCACCTTCCATGTGGATCATGCTGCCCTCGTCTATCTAGTAAGACAACAGCATTTAGGCGGACGATTAGCACGATGGGTGCTACTCTTGCAGGAATTCGACTATGAAGTCATCCACCGACCCGGAAATGCACATGCCTTAGCAGATTTCTTATCTCGCCTAGATTCCGGTGAAGCCCCAATAGGCATAGATGACACGACTCCAACGATCTATAGTTCTGAGCCACTGACCGATGAGACTGCCGAATCACCAGCACCACCTACATATTATGATCAGATTCTAACTTTTCTCACCGAAGGATGCTTTCCATCCCAGACAGCCAAGGCAGTCCAAAGGAAAATTGCAGTCTTTAGTCGTCGATTCCGGTTAGTTGCTGGAGAACTATATTATGTAGATCACACCGGAATCCTACTTCGCTGTGTCCCTCCGCATGAAATTAACTCAGTCATCACGATGGCTCACTCGACCCCTACTGGTGGTCACTTTGCCACAGATTTGACTCACCGGAAAATTCTGCAAGGAGGTCTCTGGTGGCCAACTATGTACAGAGATGTGGCCCAATTTGTCAAACACTGTGATAACTGTCAAAGGTCTGGACAACCGCTGCAACGGCACTTCTTTCCCTTGCAGCCAGACATGCCATTAGAACCATTTCAGAAATGGGGATTAGATTTTATCGGTCCGATCACACCTCTAGCATTCTTCAGTAACAACAGATACATACTAACCTGTACAGACTACGCAACAAGATGGGTAGAAGCTTGGGCTTTACGGTCTTCTATAGCGGTTGCAATAGCAAAGTGTCTGCTGAATGATGTCTTTCCACGTTGTGGCTTACCACTGGAAATTGTCTCAGATCAAGGTACTCACTTTATAAATCAATTAATGAAGGTACTCACCCAATCCTTCCAGGTGACACACAAACTCAACTCTCCATATTACCCTCGTGCCAATGGTTTGGCCGAAAGTACAAACAAATCACTATTGAATATCCTCCGAAAACTGATCATGGAAGCACCGGAAAGATGGGATCAACTACTACCTGCAGTATTATGGGCATACCGAACTACATATAAGGTAACAACAGGCTTGACACCTTTCAAACTAGCTTATGGCTTAGAAGCAATAGCACCCATGGAAGTAGTCATCCCAAGTCTACGTGTAGCAATCACTCAGAAGATGCTACCGGAAGATTCGCTGACAACACGAATGGACGCACTCAGAGAACTTGATGAGCACCGATGGCTCAGCTTTTTAACCATGCGCGAAGTACAACTAAGGCAAGCCAAGACACACGATTGATATTTGAAAACTCCAATCTTTTTGGTAGGTCAGCTCGTACTCTTCTACAACGCAAAGTCGGATAGAGCAGCAGGAAAGTTCAAACTACGATGGTTCGGCCCTTTCAAAATCTCAGAACAAGTCGGTCCCGCGACTTTTCGGTTGACTACGTTGACTGAAATCCACTCCCAAAAGTAATCAATGGGTCAAAGCTGCGGCCATATCATCACGCCACTAGCCCGCATTAAATTTTTCGACGGTGGACCGCGTTTTGTTTAATCTTTCCTTGTTTTCTTTCTTCTTTTTATAAATAGCCGTGTTTTGAAAAATGTTTATGTTACCAGCCGCCCCCTTACCAGTCACTCAAGCACGCATGCCAGCATGCAAACAGTATCATTCCCGCACCGCACAATGATACCCAACCCCCTTTCCCACCCCACCGTATTGTTCCTATTTAACCCTTTCGGCAGCGCCAAAAATTGCTACTGTGTTGAGTGTTAGTGTTCTGTGCAACCCCTTGCGCTCTGTATTCGTGTTCATAGTCTGTATCAGCAAACGCCATGGAAGCACTAGCAAATTATACTGCCTTCAGCGATGGTGTCCCTACCCAGGTAGGTGAATACCTGCGTTGCCGAGGGTTGGCCAATTTCGCTGAGTTGCCTTGGCACTCAGTGGAAGCCCATCCCTTCTTCGCGCAAATCATACATGCCATCGCCCAGTCCCCCGCAACCGAACGCCAATGGATCTTCCCCTCACTACCTTCGCAAACAGTCATCACCTTCCAAGCCTTCGCTGAAGCCTACCGCCTCAACCCGCAAGGCCGCGAAAATGGCCCTAGTATTCCCCCCGCCCGCATGACCAAACTATTTCCCCGCTCTTCATCCAACGAATACGCCATTCTCTGTCACCCCGAACCCGAACAATCTGCTCTGCAATTCCTAGTCGCCATACTCAACCTGCAGAAGCGCACCTACGGCATCTCCCGACCCTTCTATTCCGCCTTAGATTTGGCAGCTCGAGAACCCGTAAACTTCGCCTCCTACTTTTTCCATAGAATTCATAAAGAGTGTATAGCCATAGTGAAGCAAGTAAATAAGGGAACCACCCCGCGCTCTCGCCTTCCCCATATCATATCATTCCTCTTCCCAGCCATCCTTGCCACACAACCACCACCCCGAGGACCAGTCTTACGACACGAAGAATCAGTTTAACCACTTGAAGACGATGAAGAAGAAGACGAAGAAATCAACCAGTTATTCCGCAGCAAAAGGATCCGAATCAGTTCATCAGAAAGCGAAGCACAAGGTTCCGCCGGAAAGGATCAGGAAAACGCTAAAGACAACCAAAACCAAGAAGAAACCTTCCACGACACAACCACTTCCATACACAATGAATCATCGGCCGACCAACACGACCAGCAGAATCCAACGCCAATAGCGACTACCTCAACCGAAGAAGCATCAGAACACCAGGATGACGAGCACCAAGCTGTGGACAAAGCTCTCAACACCCTGTTAAAGGCCGTCGAATCCACCATCGCCCACATCAACAATACCGAATCTACTCGATCACCACCAGTCAACCCTCTTCCCCCGCCATTTTCCGAATCTTCTTCATCCTCCCTCAATTATTCACCCCCGACATCCCCCCAAATCAATACCCAAACCTCTACGCAACCACAACATCCCCTTCTCCTCTCCTCCGTTCCGGTCTTTTCCGAGCTTGCTACCATGGGCCAATTACTTATTTCCCTCTCTCAACAACTTCCAGTACAGCTTAGTGAGGTCACAAATACCATTCGTCAAGAGTTGCAACACAAGGTCGACCTACTGGAAGCCGACATCACCCCCCTCCAGGAAGAAGTCGATGCTGTCAAAGCAGAGAACCATCAATTACAGATGAAAGTAGCAGATCTCCAAGGCCAAGTTTCGGCACAACAGGCACTGCTACAGCAACGGGATGATGCATTGGAGCAACTGGCCGCCAAGGACCAGCTATTAAACAAAGCACACGAAGAAATCCGGACACTAAAACTCGCGCTACAAGAAAAGGAAGATATCAGCTCATCACTCGAAGAGCTGATAGAGGAAACGAAAGCACAATTGCAGGAGACAATCCAGAAGAATCAGGAACAGCAGTGAGAAGCAAAACAACTCGAAGACGAGCTACGAAGAGCCCAGGAATGCATAGACGAGGTGAACAGTATGCTGAAATGCCAATTACTCAGGGAAGCAAAATACCAAAAAGATTTAGCAAGTGCTCGCAGCGAACGTGACGCATACTACAAAACGATCGAATTTCAGAACCAACAAATCGAGCGACTAGATAACCAGTTGTGAAATCAACAGGATCGAGTCACGGATATGCAGAAGAAAGTCACCGAAATGAAGACATCCCGCGACGCTGCATTATCCAACGAATTCTATTTACAAGAGGCCTTCTTACAGACCTAGGCCGAAATTTTGTTAACCCAAGCCATAGCTATTAGCTCCGTTAGAACGGACGCTCAGTTATTAGAACCGACTACTTTAGTTCAGATGATAGAAACCATTAAAAAGAAAATTACCCGAACGTTTAGGCTCGCCCGAAACATGTATTTAGAAGGACTCGTAGCAGAACCATAGGAACCTGCGGGTTCGAGTCCACCGTGCGTGCCAGTGTTAGACGGCCGCCAAATAAGGACAAATGTACTAGGACAGGCATCTTAAATGTAAAAGAACCTTTCGGGAAACGCGCAGGTAACTAAAGATTCGCGCACCCTTGTAAAAAAATCTTCTATATAAGGCAATGAGAAAAGAGTGGCCGAGAGCCCGTTTGGGGAATTGTAAGCGTACTATTTGAAGTATGTATGTTGTTGAGAAGATTGAACTCTACCCTGTTCTGCTCTGTTCTGTGCTCCGTCTAGTCGTTTAGTCGCACTGTAGTGCAGAATTACGAATTGGTAGTCTTGTGTTACGAATCTGTTCGGTAATGGTTGAGGGTGTCTCTGAGTGTTATCAAGTTGCAGTGTGTTGTTTGTCAGTTCTTCGACGAAACAAGGGAATGTGAAAAGTAGTCCCGAACTATTTGCCTGTTAACGTTTTCTGTAAGTGACCGAATTCGATACAGTAGTCTACATTCAATGTTGATTCCGATCACAGGAAGACTAGTATCTGTAATGGTCTGAAGGTGAGTAGGACACTGATAAGTCTGTGACTAGTCGATTGTTATTAGGAGATTTGTTGTTCGAGTTTAGCATACGATGAGTTCTCATAACTTCAAGGTATAGATGTCTGTTTGGTATACCTGTCTGTTCTGAAGGAGTGCATATTAGGTGATCTACGTTTACTGAAGTATATTATTCTATTGGATACAAGTAACTAGACTACTGCTCAGATCGCTATAGCAGGATCAGTTCGGAAGAACACTTATCAGTTGTTCAGAATTGAGTACTGAGCTAAGAGAGAGAGAGAGAGAGAGAGAGAGAGAGAGAGAGAGAGCATTTATGCTTTGTGTACGAAGTTGGGAAAATAGTACAGGGCCTCTGTCTAACAGACCCCTACCACTCCCAAGAACCCACGTGGCTAAGAGTTAAGGTACTTTTAATTATCACGGTAGTATTGATTAGATCAACCAGTTAACCTGTACACGGAAGAATAGAGAGTCGGGTATGCCCAAACATTCTAAAGTATTCAAAGTCTGAAATCAGAGTCTGTAGCCTCTAACGGCTAACACATACCTTGTCATCCGAGTCACCAAAGTCACCATTGGCACCATTGGCTGTGTGCGAGGGAGGACCTCAATGATCAAGGAAGATAGAGGTTCCAGGTACTTCCCAGGAGGTCACCCATCCCAATAATGTTCCCCATGTTGCAAAGAAAATAGAGCACAAAAGAGAAACCCCAAAATTTTCAAAATTATGTGCACAATTTTTCTACTTCAAATGCTTATGGAAATCTCTTGAAAGCCATGTAAATGCACTAGAGGAGTCCTCTAGATGCATAAATCCCAGACAATGTATTATAATCCTTGTAAATATTAGGAAATTAGGGTTTCTACAATAAAGTGCCGGTCTCTTGTGTGAAAGGACCTTTTTTTAGGGCACATGTATATAAGTCATTTGATGACACTTTGTAAAGATTGTGAGTAGGAGAGCTCTGATTTTCGAATTTGCCTCTTCTTCCTCTTGCATCTCCTTGCTTGTGGGCTTATGTTGAGAAAAGGGGAGCAACAAACCCTAACCGCCTCACATGGAAGTGAGAGGTTTCTCCAAGTTGGGGCAAAGAATGAGAGGAGAGGTTCACCCACGCTCATGGAGAAATGGCAACAATGGCCAACATCACAAGGAGCAAAGGGGAACATCCTCCCAACCATGCACACACACATGCAAATCCATACACCAAGACCAACGCCATTGCACACAAGGAGGCAAGAGAGTAACAAATGACACCTTCTTCCATTACCAAAATGGAGGCCAAGGCCATGGCCAAGGGACCTGCTTTTATAAATGAGGCTCTTCTTTATATAGAGAAGAAGAGAGGCATATGTGAATAAAACATGTGGTCAAAAGACCACATGTGCTAAATCAAAAAGAGGATCTTCATATGATTGTGGGATTTCAAAAAGGTAACAACCTAGAGAGAGAGGGAGGAGGTTTGCGCACGTATACAAAATGTGCTCCCATTTTATGAATACCCAAAAGGAAGGTTTTTATAAAAAGAAGTGCACTAAAGTCTAAGAAGGGGTTTTTATGTGACTTCCTAAGTAAATACAAAAAAAGGATATTATTTTGTTCTAGGGAGGGTTCCCATGCACAATTGTGGGTCTTCAATTCTGAGAAGCTCCAGGTCTTCAAATATTCCATTATACAATTTACAGTCTTCAGGTCTCCATACTCTTCATTAATCTTTGAACCTGCAGCACATCAATCTTCAATCTTCAAATCTGCACACTGCAAGCCCTCAGTCCGTCCTTTAGTCTGCAAATCTTCGATCTTCAAAGCTGGGCGACACAATCCCCTTGGGGGGCAGTCAGCCCAGCATTCCTCCCATTATGCAGTCTTTGATTAGGCTGGAAATGTCTCCTCAAAAGCTCCCCAAACCTGAAATGTCATGAAAAAAGATCAAGTAGACTGCATCTAACAATGAGATAAACATTCACTTCAAATTCAGTTTCCACTTCAGGGACATCCTCTTCTGCATGATTTCCTTCTATAGAGAAGTCCTAAAAATAGTGTCATTCCTGCAATTCAAGAAATACAGCTAAAGAGCAAGGAGCCCGACAACAATTCATGTTTCTTATGTCCTTGTGAGGCCTCAATCATATTGACTTTCCTAAATCTGCTATGCCCAAGTGAATGTGAGACGCATTTAACCGATATTCCTAGCTGCATTTAAACAGTGTTGGAAATACTCAGAGTGGTGGCCCGAAATTTGAATTATTATGCGCGAATGGGATAGTCACCCAAGTTGATATCCGTGCAACTCCTTTACCAAAAATATGTGAGTGAGTCCAAACACATGCACAACTGAAAGCACAATAATATCTCTATAGGAGTCAAGGAGCAATGGTGAAGTTAGAAATGCATTGACCTGTAATGCATAATGGAAAAGTAGGCCTTAAATGAGCATTGTAAAACCAGAGAACTACTTCCCTGGCAAAAAACAATCATTCCGACCTTTGTGACTAGATCCACACAGTGTTTCCAGCATTAAGACATGCTCCCGACATTCTTTAGATAAAATTGAGTAGGCAGATTGTGTAAAGCAAAAGACAGTCCTGTCCTTAAAAGAGAACCTCAACTATTCATAAAATGCAAATGATTGTGCAAATTTTAGAATTTCTTCCATGTAATGTTTTGGTCAACTTCCCCTTGCAAAGCATATATAATCATCACTATTTCACCAGAAACTACAACCGTAGAGGACAGAATTAATGCAGTCTTTGGTTAGGCTGGAAATGCCTTCAGAAACTCCAAAACCCGATTTCTTAGATGCAGTCCAAAACCATCACGTTCTCCAATCCTTGAGTCAACACCAAGAGTTGCAGCCATGTTGCCAAAACATGCAAAACATATGTCGACAGACAGACAATCATTATGAGGATGCCTAAAAATCAGAGGGTGCATTCTGGAAGGATTGAGCATTCTCCACTTCAGAGCAACCAGACCTCATGTCTGTCGAACCTGCAAGTAGAAATAAGTAGGGCAGCGACTACCTTGCTTGTCACGCATATGATTATTGTAAATATACTTTATCTTTCAATGATCCTTGGAGAAAACAAATTCAAAACCCACCAAAGTTGTTTAACCCTCCGACACTTAGTTAGTGTGGGTTTATGTTTTTTCTCTACGACCCTGCAACATTCCTGTTAGTAAATTTATCTTTTCAGTATAGCAATAGTATGCCCACTTCCTAGGAGCGACCATCAACCTCCTAACTATATTCAAGATTAATCTTTCATGCTTGCAATATACAAGATGAGGAGCAATCTTATAGTAATACATCAATAAGCCTCAAACTATGTGTAGTACGATCCCAAAAACCCCCTACCGTAAGCATTGGGACCAACAACTGAAAAAACATCCTTTGAAAAAAATTGTACTGAAGAATGGAGGCAGTTCATTAAAGAAATAAAGGAGATCAGGACATTCCTATGCCTCCAAACTCACAGATTTCTAAGCATAATATAGCTCAATGTAGAAAAATTCATGTGTAGTCTCAACCATCCCCTTACTAATAAGTCACAAAACTTCCCACCGACAGCATCGTCTACCAACCTTTCAAATCTGTTCGTATTCCTTTTTAGGAGAGACACCGAAAGAAAACAACTTTCAAGAAGCAATCTTCAAGATTTATTAAGCTACAAGCAACCTTATTCATGGCTCCAAGGTGACTTGGGCACATCTCAACCTTTGCGTAGTCACAACAGGATTCCCGAAAACTTGTACAAACTTCAAGAACGAAGCCAAGAGAAACTTTAACTAAACTGAGCACACATTACCTCAAGTATACTCTAAGAACTTCTAGCTCAACATCCAAGTCCAAGTTCCGTGCTTCAAATATCGAGAATCATCTCCTTATGTAGTCAAAACTCCCAACTTTTTGAGATCACTAAAGGTAAATTCATTTGAGCATAAACATGTCCACACCTAAGACTGGAATGGTGCCATAGATCTTTCAATGTTTCCACACGTATACATGGAAAATAAATACAAAAATGATCCCTTTGTCAAATTTCCCTATAGGGAAAACACTAAGAACTTGAAGTTACACAAAAGAGCCTTTAGAAATTGATAGATCATGAAGTGAATACAAGAAAATAGAGCCCCTATGAATCTGTTGTGCAAGGTTATAACTTCAAAGGGGAACAAACATGATTTATCCATGTTATTCCAACAGCCTCCTAGCATTAACGAGAGTGATGATAAACCCAAGTAGTCCTCATAAGGTGTGATGGTAGACAAAAGGTAGTGCAAATCATGCAAAAGACAGAGAGCAGGTCCTTGGAGAGTAGTGGGCGCCAACCCCATTTTAAAACTTACAATTGAGTAATATGTGTGAGAGTCTATTAATGGTTCGGAGAGCATGAGCAGAAATGATTCCATCTGCCATTGTCCTAGGACAACAATAGTGTGGGGGTATTGTATGCCATGGTTGCAAGGGTTTTTATATTGGTTGGGGTGGAAATCGGGTTGACCAGCAAAATAGGGAAGTCCCTATAGTTCTGACTTGTGATCAAAACCTGTTGGAGATCATGAGATAGGAGAAGTGCATGAGTGCTTTCTTCAAACAACATAGGGATTGCTCCTGCAACCTATAAAGTGTGATGAGGAATTTGAATGAGAAAATAAACGTGTTGTACCATTTGTGTGTTGCAACATTGCTCGTAAAACACGGTAATGCCTGTTAGTAAAGTGAACCATGATCGTCCGTATCAGAAAAAATGAGAGCTTTACATTGACAAATTGATAAACCTCCCTTAAGATAAAAACTCTTTCCTTCAATGCATGGCCAACAACTTTTGGATAGGAGGTAGATTGAGGGTATTAAGGACACCAAATAACTCTTATCCCCCACGCGGTGCAAGCTTGTCGTCTTCCCCTAATTGGTTTGGACAGGTGTAACACTGATGGTTCATGTATCTACATTTTTAGCCAAACAATGAAAGCCTACTTTCCTTCTGCATCATGAATGAACTGGCGATACATTGTCTCGGTACAGAATATTGCACAAAATAGCAAGATATCATGTGTAACTCAACTTAACAACAGAAGAATGAAATGACTAAAAACAAAAGAGATTATGTCATGTCCTAACACAAACCCATTCCAACATACCTAAAACCGAGGTTGAGACACAATGCTTCCCCCACTCTAAGCAGACAAGTCGGAACAAACTATGCAAGCTTTGAAAATGGACACCCAATGAATGCCCAGAGCTTATTGTGGAGCCAAGAATGGGTGACAAGGAACCAGAAGGGAGTTTAGTGCTGAACAACAGGAGCATGGGTTCATGGACCTTCCTTTTGATCAGGAGAGAACAAGCAGGAGGAGCGGAGTTCCTTCTTGAATGTAGCATCCCGGAAGCAGAGCTCTCATGTGTAAAGGAGAAGAGGGATCTGCACCCCATGGAGGTAAGGGGAGAGAGGACAAGCATGCCTTCCCATCAATCCCCCAAAAGTATGTAGGGACTCACTTTGCCATGGCCACGGACTTCAATGGAGAGGTAAATAGCGGAGCGTGCGTAGAGTCTAAAATCTTGCAGATTAAGCAAGGAGAGAGAAGAAAGTAAGCCGTTTAGACGTGAGCCAGACTGCAACTTCGAAGATGCACCGACACCTCATCCTTAGCAACACAAACACAAGGAGAAACCCAAGAACACCTGGTGAAGACTTCAACCATGTGCCACAACCATAGCATCAGCATGATATGAGCAAAAAGATGCACCAATAGAGTAGAAGATAGAGCCCAATGGCAGTAGAAAACGGAGATAGGGAGTTTGATGGGAGTCGTCCACATCAGCAAGCGGAGATGGGAAGCTTGCATGAGTGCAAATCCGACAGCAAAAGGAGATGGGGAGCTCGATGGAGCTTGATCCCAACAGAGAGTGGAAGGAGCTCGACCCCAACAGAGAGTGGAAAAGGGGAGCACCATGGAGCTCAACCCCTCCTCAACACAGCTCGACTCTCGGCCACCAAGGCAAGAAGGGAAAGCCCGACAGCCTACATCCAAGAATATCATAGAGAGAGATTGGGAGGGAAGGAGAGCTCCTCCCCCCTCCCGCTTCAAATGCGTACAGAACCTTTAATGAAGAGAGTGGCTGAATTCAATTCCCCAACCGCCCCAAGGCTTTACGATTCCTTTCTTCTTTTTCAACAACCTCTCTTAAGGAGAGTGGAGCTTTAATGGTTCCTTCAAAGATGTATCCATGTGTCCAAGTATTTTCGTGTGAAGGGGACCACGCATACTAATTCGATGCTCAATAAATCTTTTTACTTCTTTTTGTTCTTTTTATGAGAATGAAAAGAGAGAAGGGAACCAAGAAGGTTCTACCCATCCCCCTTTTCAAGAACATCACTGAAAGCAAGAAATGGAGAGAGATGAAGGGTGATGCAAGAGTGAGTGTATGTGGAAGTGTGAGAGAGAGAAGAGGGGGTTATAGGGGCTGTTTTTTATGCAACAAACAAAAATAAAGAACTAAACTACTCAAAAATTAATAAATGAGAGGTACCCTAGGCCAACCGAAGGCCACACGTATTCATCCTCCTCCAAGTGCCAAGGTGCATCTCACGAAGTATGGACACGCAAACTTGGAAAAACCAACGGCTAAAGGCCGACGTCCCTGGCAACGGCGCCAAATTGTTGAGAAAAGGGGAGCAACAAACCCTAACCACCTCACATGGAAGTGAGAGGTTTCTCCAAGTTGGGGAAAAGAATGAGAGGAGAGGTTCACCCACGCTCATGGAGCAATGGCAACAATGGCAAACGTCACAAGGAGCAAAGGGGAACATCCTCCCAACCATGCACACACACATGCAAATCCATACACCAAGACCAATGCCATTGCACACAAGGAGGCAAGAGAGTAACAAATGACACCTTCTTCCATTACCAAAATGGAGCCAAGGCCATGGCCAAGGGACCTGCTTTTATAAATGAGGCTCTTCTTTATATAGAGAAGAAGAGAGGCATATGTGAATAAAACATGTGGTCAAAAGACCACATGTGCTAAATCAAAAAGAGGATCTTCATATGATTGTGGGATTTCAAAAAGGTAACAACCTAGAGAGAGAGGGAGGAGGTTTGTGCACGTATACAAAATGTGCTCCCATTTTATGAATACCCAAAAGGAAGGTTTTTATAAAAAGAAGTGCACTAAAGTCTAAGAAGGGGTTTTTATGTGACTTCCTAAGTAAATACAAAAAAAGGATATTATTTTGTTCTAGGGAGGGTTCCCATGCACAATTGTGGCTATGTGCATACCCTACAACCCAACAGCTTATATGCATGTTTGTAGCTAGGAATGAGTGCATGGAAGTGTTGTCTACTGTATAGAACCTTGTAGGAGTATGTGAACACTAATCTGCATGACATGCCAATTTATATTGGCAGACTTAATAGAACCGTAGCACCAATGAAGAAAGCAAATGAATTGGAGATAGTCCCTCAACTTGCAGTGAAGTATGAGGGAGGGCTCTATATGGATAAAAGAGGAATGATTTATGCAGTGATCAATTGTCCAAAGACCATAAGTGAACCACAGGAAAGCGAGAATGTGGACCATATTAGTAGGGAAGGAAATGAAGGACATGTTTCTACACCCCGAGGCAAGTCTAAAGTAACTAGAGCTTGGAGAGGTGACAAAATCCTTCAGGATGACATGTCAATTGATGTGTATATGGTAGCCGGGATGGAGCAATTGCTACAAGCCCCTACGTCTTTGTGGGGAGAAAATAGCAACCCAGTCACCATCTATGAGCTACAAGACCTGAAGGATCTTTCTAGAATCACCTATATGGATACGAATATGAGGACCTATTGGCCCATCTCAGATGTGGAAAGAGCCCGATTAAAGTATCAAGGTATTCCCATGTTTCCCCCTAGAGACCAAGGAACTACATCCTAGAACCCTCATGTAACATACCAAAGTTCTACTCGTCAGAACTCAAGGCAGGACCAACAACAAAATATCCCTACAAGGAGCAATCTTTAGTTCTCCACACCAGGAGCAAATCCTAATTATCAACCCCCAACCAATGGAGAACCTAGGAATAGAAATCCAGAGCCGACATTGCTCTCATGGATACATTGACTAGTCCCTCTAAAAATAATGAAATCATTTTCTATTGGGTGGGTCTCTCTTCTGTGGGGCATTTGTCTACATATTGCTTAAATCTCCGAGCCAACAATCATACTCACTTTGTAGGGAACTGTTTGAAACTATGGATTAGTGATGAAGAATTGTTCTTCAATCATTTCCTGAAATACTTGTTCCATATTTAGGAATTGAGTGGGCCCAAGAGGTTGGAACCAAGCCAAGACGGTGTCAGTAAGTTTCAACCCAAATGGCTCATATTGGATCATAAAATCTTCCCCTTGTTCTACACGAATCACTTTCTTGAATTTAGCTATGTGATTATAAAGTTCATCAGACCCATCGTAATGGCTTCTCATACACTTGGCCACTTGAATGGTAAAGAAATTCCAAACCTTTAGTAAATGTTTGAAGGAATGCATAGATTTGGAAGATAATTAGTCGAAAGACTTGAAAATTCCCCAAACTAAGAGTAAGAGCGAGGATAGTCCTAGCAGCATTGCTAGTATTAGCAATAACAATAATGCGGAAGAAATTGTCGACTTAGTGGCTAAAAAGTTAGGTGTGCAAGGACAGAGGAACTACCCTAACCCCCCACTACGAATGCCAATGTTAAGAAGGTGTGTTCATTCTGGAGGAGATCATCCCTCTCACGTATGCAATAGGGGAATTGTTCCATCGAATCCCTACATACATAACCGTCCACCAGTCCGGACTCAAGCCCAGTATTGCAGTATTGAACAAAAATATACCAATCACAACACTGATAATTGCCCTTATAATAGACAGCCTAGAACAATTCAACCATCGTAATTCAGGCCATATGGATACCCAACTAGAGACCTAGGCACAGAGTTTCCTAGGCACCCTTAGTACTAGAATACAACTCCCAATCAACGTCCTTATGAATACCTGAGATACAACCCACCATAGCTGGTCTTGGAACAACAACGAACCATCCTTAGAATGTAGTCCTGGTGAAGTTGGCCCACGCAGAAGAAAACATATAGAGAGCCCTGGTACCCACTGATCCTTCGACCCGCACGGACAACTACAATCAAACCTATGACCAAACTTGGGGAGATTATTATTCATACGAAATGGGCCCTATGAATTACGAGCAGACCTACAAGCAATATCCATATGGGCAAAATAACTATGATCAATCATATGGATATGGAGCTGAATATGCGACCCTAATGTACACCAACCCGAGAGCCCAGACACCTTCTAAACCAGTGAGTTGACCTCTAGTCCCTCGAGGACCGTGTTACCAATGTGGAGGAGACCATTTCATTAGGGAATGCACTTTGCCCTACCAACCACCTCACAAGGTTTGGGAAGGATATTGTGGTGATTGCGAAAAAGAGCATTTGTTTAGGGACTCCTCGAAAAACCCTAATAAGATGAACCACACCACCCAAGTGAACATAGTGGAGGTAGGAGGGCCTTCAGGAAGTGACAAAGAATATACGGTGCCCTTGAAGGCAATTACAAGAGCAAGAGCCAAAGAAGGGCTAGAAGAGTTAACTCCACTAGGCACGCAACCAACAAGCCATAAACTTCAGTACCTCAAGCAGTGCCTGATTTACAAGAATCTGAAGAAAAATCAAAGGAAAAATGGACTCAAAGATGGAAAGCTCGATGAGAGAAAGTAAGAAATAAGCGAACCCAACAAACAGAGGAAAAGAAGAGCAAAGAGGAGTCACATCACATTACAACTCCCACACCTGAAAAGGATTCTAGTGCTCGAGAAAAGGAGCAAGGTAAACAACAAGTAGGATTAATTCTAACTGATCCCATGCCTGAAGACCTAGCCATATGGATAAACGCCTATCAATCTAGGATTAAAAATGGACCAAGTGTGGAACAACATGAAGTGAGTTACCCTAGAGGGGATTTAGAAAAAGAAATGTTAGCAAATCTGTAAGAAATTGATAGAACTAGCCCAAAACACCCTGGAAAACATATACCAAACCTTCTCGAAACAAGGATACTTGAGCGAGAAGTACAAGAAAGATTGAGAGTTCATGACCCTCCAGAAGAAAGAAGGATTGTAGAGGAGCAGAAAGCATAGCCTCCGAAAATCCTCTACAAAGTTCAATAATTCCCAAAGTAGAAGCTAACTGGCCGAAGGATTTATGGGCTAAATTCCAAGAAGAGAGATGGAGAAAAAGAGAGGGCATTAACTTGCCCTTCGAAGAGTTGGATCCAGATGAAAACCCAAGAATGATGAACCCGGAGACGAATTACGAGGAAGATGAGGAGGGAATGGAAAGTATGGACACACTACCAAACTATATGGGAGAATATGAACGGAATTCTGAACTTTATCATGCCCTAACAATAAGAACAAAAGAGAAAGGATTTTCTAGCAAGACATCAGACATAGCACGAAAATTGAAGGAGACTAAGGTGCAGTGTTCAATAACCTTACAGTAAGTACTAAAAATTAAACCACAAGTATGGGGCAAATTAGCTAAGCACTTCATGCTGAGAGAAGTAAAAGCAAGTAACAAGGAAGCCAATGAAGATACACATAGTATTCAAATTCCTATAGACAAAGTGGGAGACTTCAGTGAAGGGGATGAAGGTAATACATCTTTACCCATCACTTTTCAAGGTTGCGCCACAAAGGCAATCCTAGACATAGGAGTAGGAGTAGGGATAGCTATGAAAGAAATATGGGAGAAGTGGGGAAAACTAGTGTTACGACCCACAAGAATGAAATTACAATTAGCTGATGGCCACACCAAAAAACCCCTAGGATTGCTAGAGAATGTAATGCTTACAACATGCGGAGTAGATTTTGAACACACACTAGCCATTTGTCAATTTGAGAGATCTAGTAATTATGAAATGATCTTGGGAAGGCCCTTTATGAGACAACTAAGGGTAGTGCAAGACTGGGGTAGAGATGCTATGTATTTACAACATTGAGGCACAACTACAAGAATAAACCTCCATACACAATGGAAGCCGATACACAAAGAAGAGGATGACCTATCAGTCCATAGTGCGGGATCGAAAGACCAATCCTGGAGGCATGAGGATACCCAACTATGGATGTGTAAGGCAGCTAAGAGGGAGGACGAAAGGAAACTAACATGGCAACAAGGATGTGGAGTCTCGAGGCCTGTAGAAGATCCAACTTACATGTCACAAGTATTCCCAGATGAAGAATTTGAACCCCATGGATGGATGGAAATATTGGCCACGTTAGATGTGTGTGTCAATGAGGAAATGTTGACCCTAAACGAGTGCATAGATAAGGAGGGGTACGATGTAAGTTTATACATGGTGGTGCTACAAGAGGTAGAGGAAGGAGAGTGGATAGAAAAGGATTGGACAGAAGATTATGAAAGCATAGAAATGGAACCTAAAACTCGAGAAGGACTTCAATTAGAAAAAGGACACCAAGAAGCAAAAACTAGAAACAATTCTTTCCAAGAACAAAAAGAAAATCTGACAGATATCCATTTAGAGGGAATCAACAGGGAAGAGAATATACCACAGGAGCAATCTGAAGCCCCCTGAAAATTTTAAAAAGTTTGAGGTGGAGGAAAGAAAGATCGCTATCAAAATGCCTAAATGACAAGCACAAGAAGGAGTAGCATATGATAATAAAGAACAGACAAAGAAAATTACGGTAACTATAGAAGGAGAAGAGGAAAGATGTACTTACATAGGGAAAGATGTGTCTAAAATGAAGAACAAGAACTCATAAAGTTCATTCGAGACTATAGGGACATATTTGCTTGGACATACAAGGACTTAAAAGGAGTGGATCCAACCATTTGTTCCCATCATATTCCCATGACTCTTGACGCCAAACCATCCAAACAAAGACAATACACATACAATGATATGTATTCAGCCAAAATCAAGGAAGAAATAGACAAATTATTAGTAACAGGATTCATTTATGAAATCGAACACATGGGTATCACCTTTGGTAGTAATGCCAAAGAAAAATGGGAAGCTTAGGGTGTGCATCAACCTCAAAAAGGTTAATGCAGCCACCATTCAAGACAGCTACCCTTTACCCATTACAGATCACCTCTTGGAGAGGGTGGCAGGCAAGGAAGTTTATAGTTTCCTTGATGGATTCTCGGGCTATAACCAAGTTGAAATTGCCCCAGAGGATCAACACAAGACTGCATTTGCCACTGAATGGGGAGTGTATGCTTTTAGGGTTATGCCTTTCAGATTGACTAATGCACTAGCTACCTTCCAGAGATTGATGTCCCATGTATTCAAGGAATTTCTCAGAAAGAGTATGGAAGTGTATGTAGATGATTTTTGCACATATTTTGAACGGCGAACGGACCACATACCAGAGTTGAGGAGGATTTTTGAGAAGTGTAGACAATAAAGAGTCTCTTTAAATCCAGAAAAGTGCGTCTTCATGGTAAGACAAGGAAAAATTATGGGCCATATAGTGTCTAAGAATGGAATATCCACCAATGAAGACAAGATCAAAAGTCATTCTAGAATTACCCCGACCAAAAAATGCAAAGGAAGTACAAGCATTCATGGGACACTATGGATACTATCAAAGATTTATTCACATGTATGCCATAACTGCCAGACCTCTATATGGCTTACTAACGTATTTCAATTGGACCGAAGATTGTGAGAAAGCATTCAATGAGCTGAAAAGTGGATTGAGTTTAGCACCTATTCTAAAGATACCAAATTGGAAGAAACCATTTCATATCCGTGTGGATGCCTCCAAATTTGCCATAGGATGTATCTTAGAACAAGTGGCAGATGAAGGAAAACTTGATCATCCTATAGCTTACGCTAGGAGGCAACTCAATCAAGCAGAACGTAACTACACTACCACTGGACGAGAAGGTTTAGGAATGGTATATGCTGTAAAGAAATTCCAGGATTACCTATTAGCAAACAGATTCAAATTCTTCATTGATCATCAAGCCCTACTTTACCTAGTCAATAAACCCTCTAATACCGGAAGACTATTGAGATGGTTCCTTTTATTAATGGAATTTGATTTTGAAGTGGTGGTTAAGAAAGGAAAGACTCATGTTTGAGTTGATCATCTTTCTCAAATAACACACGGAGAACCTCCAACTAGAGTGGCTGATGACTTTCCTGACACATATCTTTTCAACTTAGAAATTTGTCCACAGTGGGCAAAAAAATTGATACCTATACTCACCCATGGACCCAGTCATCTGATTAATTCAAGTAAAGCTCAAGACTTATGGAAAACCAAGAATCTTCACATTATAGCGAGAAGCCTATATCACCAAGATTCTAACGGAATTCTCTTGAGGTGTGTAGATGAGGAAGAACAAGAAAACTAGCTGAAACAGGCACACATAAACTCATGGAAGAAGCATCAGTTGTACAATGCAAGAACTAAAAAGAGTAGGAGTTTATTGCCCAAGGATGCCGAAGGATGTTCATAGGCATGTAGCAAGTTGTCTCAAGTGTTAAGAAGAAAGACCTGAGGAGAACTGGACATTATGTTATTCCACAATAGAACCTAGATGCAGTTTGCCTTTAGTGAAATTTTTAAGGACACATGAATACCCGGACGGAGCAAGCCTCCCAAGAAAACGAGTTCTCGAGGAGCAGAGTAAAGATTATACCCTCATAGGGAGACAACTATTTAGATGCAGTCAAGAAAACCAACTACGACTATGTATACATGAAGATGAGTATATCCATGTGTTGGAAATGGCCCATACTAGGGCAGCAAGAGGTCATTTTTCAGCAGATAAAACTGCAAAAATGATTCTCTTTGCTGGATTATGGTGGCCAATCTTATACCAGGATGCTACTACTTATGTTCAAAGATGCAATGTATGTCAAAGAACAAAATATCTGATATGAAGAGATGAGATGCCATTACAACCTATGATCACTGCTAGAGCTTTCACTAAATGGGGTATAGATTTCATTGGACCAATTAGCCCCCTAGCCAAAGGGTCTCATGCTGAGTACATAATTGTAGCTAAGATTACTTAACCAGATGGGTGGAAGCAAAGGCCACTAGGAAGAATGATGCAAGAACCACCACCAAGTTCCTCTTTAAAAACATATTCACAAGGTTTGGACTACCCATTGAAATTGTGAGTGACCAGGGCACACACTTGATTAATGACGTTATAGAGGCTTTGATGAATGAATTCTTAATAATTCATAAGAAATCAGCCCCTTATCATCCACAAGCCAATGGACAGGGCAAAATTTCCAATAAAGTGCTTTGTACCATTTTAACCAAGATAGTAAAGAATAAATTATCAGATTGGGATAAGCAATTACATCATGCCATTTGGGCCTTCCGAGTTGCTTATAAGATTGCTATAGGCACTACACCTTTCTATCTCATGTACGGATAAAATGCAATCTTACCAATTGATTTTTTTATTCCTACTCTTCGAGTAGTTGAAACATATGAGTGGACCAGACATGAATTATCTCAACAATTGGATCAAATTGAAAGATTGCATGAAACTAGACTACAAGCAGTAGCAGGTATTTATGCGGCCAAGAGGTGACAAAAGGCCTACTATGATGCCCACATCAAAGATACGGGACTAAAAGAGGGAGACTTAGTCTTGGTGTACACCTTGAAATAACACGCTAAGAAATTGCAAAAGAGAGGACATGGACCGCTGATAATTAATCGTATTTCTACAAGTGGAGCTATGTTGGATGGCTGCTATGCAATCTGAATATGATGCTATAATGAAGAATGGTACATGGTCTTTATGTGACTTGCCTCCTGGAAGGAAGGCCATTGGCACTAAGTGGGTATACAAGCTGAAGCATAAACCTGATGGTACATCTGACAGGTATAAGGCTAGGCTTGTTGCAAAGGGTTATGCGCAGGAAAGAGGCATTGATTTTGATGAGACCTTTGCACCTGCACGCTGTATGACTACTGTTCGGAGCATTTGTGCACTTGCAGCCCGTCATGGTTGGAATGTACATCAGTTGGACATTAAAACAGCATTTTTGAATGGTGACTTGCATGAAGAAGTGTATGTTTTTCAGCACCGTGGCTTTGTGCAGAAAAGGCATGAAAACCAGGTGTGCAGGTTAAAGAAGGCATTATATGGTTTAAAGCAAGCACCATGTGCTTGGTATGAGAAGATACATGCCTATCTGGTTGCACATGGTTTTGAGAACAATCCAACTAAAAGCACCTTATATGTTAAGCGTGCTAATGATGTGCTTCTGATCATTGTTGTCTATGTTGACGACATGCTGGTCACTGGTCCTATTGAGAAGCATATTGCTGATTTCAAGGCTGATTTCCATGCCTCATTTGAGATGTCTGATTTGGGCATTTGCATCACTATTTGGTCATTCAGTTTATGCAAGTTGATGGTGGAATGGCTTTGTGTCAAATGAAATATATTGACACATTATTGCAGCGTTTTGGCCTTGAAGACTGTAAGCCTATTGCCACTCCTATGGAGACAGGTTTATGATTGAGTCTTCATGATGCTGGAGATGCATTTGATGTTGTTCTCTATCAGTAGGCTGTTGGATGCTTGATTTACTTATGCATTACTCGGCCAGATATTCAGTTTGCTGTCTCACAGATGAGCAGGTTTATGCATTGCCTAGGAGTCACGCATTGGAAGGCGTTTAAGCGCATCTTTCGCTACTTGAGTGGTACTTGGCTACTTGGGTTGTTTTATCCCAAGGGGGGATCACTACAGCTAGATTTGCATGCTTTTTCTGACTCAGATTGGGCTGGTTGCTATGACACTCATGTGTCCACTAGTGGTTTTTGCTTCATGCTTGGTAGCTCATGTATGTCTTGGTTGAGCAAGAAGCAGCCTACTGTGGCCACTTCCAGTTGTAAGGTTGAGTATAGGGTAGCTTTCACAACGACTATTAAGTGTGTGTGGCTCAGACGCCTTATGGTTGATTTGGGTGTTGGTCAGTCTTCTACCACCACCATCTTCACTGACAGTCAAAGTGCATTGGCAATTGCGAGGAACCCTGTGTTCCATGCTCGCACTAAGCACATTGAGGTGCATTATCACTACTATGTCAGGGAGAGGTTCTCTACTGGGGAGATCAGCTTGGCATATGTGCCCATGCAGGAGAACATTGCAGACCTTTTCACGAAGGCTCTGCCTAGGGAGAAGTTTGAAGCTTTCCGCAAAGCTTTGGGCTTACTTCCTTTTGTGGAGTGATTTCCACATAGCTTGGCACTTCCTTATACATGAGTGCCAGCTCCTTGTTCACCGCATCACTCCCAGGGGGGATTTGTTGATATATTTATGTAGTGATGTGTGTGAACACACTAGGACCGCCGGGGCACTTTTTTCCCTCTTTAGGAGGTTTTTTTCCCCCGGCTTGTATATACGCCTATTTCCCTAATGGACGACTTATCTTTATACATTCTCTAGTAATACATTCAGTATTGTGTTTTTGTGCTCCAAGCTTCTTCTTCTTCCTTGTGCTATTTGCATACTTCCGCAGACGTCTAACTCCAACAGAGTATACCTCACATGAATTCTGCTTTTTTTGTCATTATCGAGGGATTTGTAGAGATTTTACAACTCCTTATACCTACAAATTGGTGTAGCTGAAAGGATGAATAGAATTATTCAAGATAAGAGTAGTTTATATGTTGCATCATGCAAACCTCTCACAAGGCTTTTTGGGCAGAAGCAATATTGACTGCAGTTCATGTGATTAACATTTCACCTAGTATTGCCAAGGTCTGAAGGTGGCACAAGAGTTATGGACAGGGAAGCCACAATATTATGATCATCTTCAAGTTTTTGGGTGTGAAACATATGTTCATATACCCAAGAATCTTAGACAAAAGTTGGACCATAAGTCAAAGAAATGCATTTTCCTTGGATATAGCCAAGAAGGACAATTTGGATATCGCTTATGGGATCTTAAAACAAGGTCAGTGATCAGAAGCAGTGATGTCATTTTCAATGAGTCTAAGATGCATAAATAGCCCATTAAGGAGGTTGAAGTGAGAAGAGTGTTGTTTGAGGATACTATTCCTCCAATTAGCATGCATAAAAATGCTTCACATAAGGACGTTCAAGAGAACGTCTGATCATATCAATCTACACATGTTTCTATTCAACAACCATTGAGATGCTCGACATGTGTCTCACATCCACCTGATAGATCTGTTCTAGGTTTAGATTATGTTATGCTAACAGATGTCGATGAGCCTTCTTGCTACAAAGAGGCTATGCAGATAGAGGATCATGTCAAGTGGGAGCATGTCATGAAGAGTGATTTGGATTCTATTCACAAGAATGGTACTTGGGATTTAGTACTTTTGCCAAAGGGTGATAAAGATTTACCATGTAAATGGGTATATAAGCTAAAATTCACATCAGATAGTGCTTCTCCAAAGTATAAAGCACAACTTGTTGCAAAGGGTTTTAAGCAACAACATGGTGCTAACTTTGAGGAAATCTTCTCTCCAATGGTCAAGATGACTACCTTGTGCATGTTGTTTGGATCCGCTGCAATGGAGGACTTAGAGCTAGTCCAAATGGATGTGAAAACTGCTTTCTTGCATGGAAAGCTTACAGATGAGATCTACATGGAACAATGAGAGGCTTATGTAGTTCC
Source organism: Ceratopteris richardii (assembly GCA_020310875.1). Classification (NCBI taxonomy): domain Eukaryota; kingdom Viridiplantae; phylum Streptophyta; class Polypodiopsida; order Polypodiales; family Pteridaceae; genus Ceratopteris; species Ceratopteris richardii. The sequence goes on along the minus strand of CM035412.1, from coordinate 75,683,011 downwards.
TGGCAAGGAAAGTCTAGTTTGTAAGCTCAAGAAGAGCTTGTATGGACTTAAACAGTCCCCTAGACAATGGTACCAAAAGTTTGATGCTTTTATGAAGTCTCAAGGCTATTCTCAAAGCAATGAGGATAATTGTCTCTACACAAAGAGATGCTTAGATGGCAGCTTGATATGCTTGATACTTTATGTCGATGATATGTTGATTGCTGGGAAGTCCTCTTATGACTTCTCAATTCTCAAAAAGAAGTTGGATCAGAGTAAGGAAGCATTGTGGCTTTCTCGTCTTGCTTGTGATATGGGTTTACCTCCGCATGTACCTCATTTGCTCCGTGATAGTTAGAGTGCCATTGCTTTGGCTAAGGATATGGTCTATCATGCAAAGACCAAGCACATTGAGGTGAGGTATCACTTCATTAGAGATTTCTTTGCCACTGAGCACATTATTCTTGAGAAGGTTCACACTCGAGATAATGTTGCAGATGCTTTGACTAAAGCTCTACCACAGGATAGCTTTCAACAGTGTTGTCACTTGATGGGGGTTACTTGATTCATGATCTTACATAGTCAGTTGTATACTGTGTAACATACCCATCAGGTGGAAGGTATAGTTTTTATAATTACACTCAATTATTCTTTATTTTTCTTCCATAGTTACTTTGTCCATATTGGCCTTTTGTGGGAGATTGTTATCATTAGTGTCCATCTGAAAGGCCAAATGGCCATCGGACATTGCTTTGTATATGTTCTTTAATAAAACATATAGTGGTTTGGTCAGTCATAGATTGTAAGCTTGACTGTATTTGTAACACCTAAGAAGTCTGTGTTCGTGCTCCCTCTGTACTATGTTTTTCTACGTATTTTGTAGCCTCTATGCAGAGTACCATGTGCAGCCCGAGGAGCTCGGTTTTCTACTCCAAGGATATCATCGTGGAGCTCTCGAGAAGAAGAGGGCATGTGGTGCATTGGCATCAAAATACTTTAGGACATATTATGCAGAGACATTTAATCTTTCTTGTTGCAAAAATGAGTACAGTTAGGACATCGATTTCCATTGCATCTTCTAAAAGATGGAAATTGTTCCAATTAGATATTAAGAATGCTTTTCTAAATGGTGATTGCAAAAACCCATGGGATATGAGGACCCTAGAAACCCTAATTTTTTATGCACACTCAAGAAAGCTTTGTATGGACTCAAGTAAGCACCAAGGGCATGGAATCAAAGGCTTGTTGAGTACCTTATTAGATGTGGATATGCAACAAGTGATGTTGATGCTTCACATTATGTAAAAAGGCTTGATGAGAAGTCTATGTACATAAGCCTATATGTTGATGATTCAATTGTAACAAGTGATGATGATGCAGGTATCAAGGATATCAAGGCCAAACTGGGCAAGGAGTTTGAAATTCCATAGCTTGGTGTGCTAAAGTACTTCTTAGACGTTGAGATTGTACATGCCAAGCAGGGTTTGTATCTTATGCAAAGGAAACACTTACTTGACTTTCTATACAGGTTTGGTATGAGTGGTTGTAAGCCATTGAGATAGCCAATGGATTGCAATGTCAAGTTGAGCAAAGACCAAGGTGATAAGCTCAAGGATCAACATGTGTATCGAAGTTTGATTGGGTATTTAAATTAAGCTACCATTACTAGACCTGATCTATCTTATAGTCTTGGAGTGCTCTCACAATTCATGCATGCACCCACACTTGATCACTTGAATGCAGGTAGAAGGATTCTAAGGTACATAAAAGGTATAATCAATGAGGGCCTCTATTATGCATATGATTGTGATTTGAAACTAAAAGGTTATGCAGATGTTGATTGGATTAGCTCCAAGGATGATAGAAGGAGTACCTCAATATACATAGTGATGTGTGGGTAGAGTTGTGTATCATGGATGTTAAAGAAACAACCCAAAATTGCATTGTCTTCCATAGAGGTAGAATATAGGGCTCTTGCTCAAGTCACATGAGATAATGTGGTTTAAAAAGATCTTAAAAGATTTGGATATTCAGGTTGGCATTTGTTGAAGATACAACATGTATTTCTTGGATCCACTTCATTTTCATCATCATTTGTACCTTTTTCTACCTTTCATTCAGTTAATAAAGCACTCTTGTAAAGGTGTGTGTGAGTGCCACACTAGAGAATAAGTGGGATTCATTCTCCTTTAAGTTTAGAAATCCCACATAGCATGCTTTTTTGCCATTTTGTATATAAAGAGCTCTCCACCTCTTCTTTTGGGAGAGCTTTTCTAGAAGTAATGAGATAATGCTAGTTTGTAGTTAGACTCTTACTCTCTTGTTGTCATGATGTGCATGCGTACTTGTTCTCTTCTTGTCTAACGCTTGTGACACGTTGACGTGCGATTACGTCGCTATTATGCTTGTGATTACGATTATGTGCATCATTCGCGATGCTTATGTCGTGTCTTCTTGTTAATAACGTTGTTAATCGTACGTTGACGAAGCGCCATTACGTTTGCTGAGTGCTTCCATGCAAACATTTGGGTCTCATGAGATGCTTCCTAGATTGGCAAGTATGAGTTGTGATGCTACAACGTCAACAACTTTTGGTGCCATTGCCGGAGAGCATTCTCTTGTCACTTACGTGATGGTTTATGGCGTAAAAGAGACAAGTATGCAAGCTTTTCATGATGATTTGTTGAGATCTTCATTTCGTTATGCTCTTGTGAGCATTTGTGGCTTGCAAAGATTCATAATAACTTGTTGACATGAGCCATTTTTGGTGTGATGAGGATCCCCTTTTTGGGTGATTAATCCACCATGTGTGGTGATTCTTCAAGTCACGAGTAGGATAGGAGTAGTTTTTAGAACTCTTTTTGTCATTATGTTGATTTTTTCTATTAATTTTGTTGATTTTTCTCTAATCATGTGTAAATAAGCACCATTTGGGGTTCTTCTACAAGTTTCAATGGAGTTTTTGGGTTCATCATCTTCATCAACAAAGATTTCTGACAGTCTAAGGGCTTTGTACAGTGATCTGCACCATCAGTTGCTGACATAAGAAGGGATTGTGAAATGTTAAGTAGCATGGTGGAGATATGGAGGCTTTTGCGGCATCCAAATTTGAACAAAGAAGAAGAAAACAACATGGCACGAGCAATATTCTGAAGGTAATGAAAAGGGGAGAGAGGAGTATGGAGGTGAATTTGCCACGAGGCATGAGCGATATTCAGAGAGCGAGCGTGTAGGAGTAGGAGAGGGTGCTACGAAATATGGCAGAGAAGATGATCATGGACCAACTGAAAGAGGCAATCATTTCCCTCATATGCCCGAATTTCATCATAGCTCTCATAAAAGGGAATGTCCTGATGAAGGAGAGACTGCTATTTCCAAGGTCATTGTACTTCCGCAACACGAAGCATCAGCGCATTCCCATATACATTTCAGATTTCATCGTGATAAACCTCACTTTGATGAGATGCTAAGGAGAAGGCTCTTCCTAAAGAATCACGTTGGGCTTGTCCTTAGATCTTCAAGAGGTTTGATTGTTGTAGGTCGTCTGTAAGGAGAACTCTAGTTAGCATCTTATCAGAGTTTGGTGGAAATGCAGAAGGGTGAAAATGACAACAAGTTACAGCTATGGATCAAGGAGGTTTCTCATGAAGTGAGAGTCAAGGACAAGTACGGATATCACGCTTGTACCTTGGTGAACAAGATAGGGAAGATGTTGAGGCATGCCATCGAAGAAGGTCAACAGGGTTCAAAACTTTTTGATGTGTGGGCAACACTGTGTCGTGGATCGCTGAGAATACACAGACTTTTCATGTCTCTGCAACAACACTAAATGCATTCCTTGATCACTATGGAATGCTTGCAGGGTTTGTGCTGAGCTACTTAGGCTCTAGAGCAGACCAAGGTTGCACTCTAAAGCATGGGCCAAGCCGAAATGGAGGAGCTATGCACATTGAAGGCCCCAAAAGTATTCGAAATGTATGGGATAATGTATGGTCGGGAGTGTGGGTATGGCCGAGGTGGACGAGGTGAAGTTGATCAAACAAGTGATCATTGGTGGTGGCGAACCATCTTGCATTGATAGAGGACAAGGGCAAACGTCATATGGTGAGAGGTCAGATGCTCTCTCAAATTATGATAATCACTCTCGATAGGGATGGCCATCTGTCTCGCATCTGCTCTGCAGAATAACAAGGAGCCCATCAAGTACGATAGACGCTTTGGTCTCCAGAACTGGTGGGCATCGCTAGATTTCAGCAGCACGATGACGTAAGTGCAGATGCTGTTTTTGAGCATTGATACCAATGTAGAGAGCCGTGATTTCAAGAGAGCCCTAGACTTCCGAGGGAAAGTGTAAATGTATTTGGTCAAATACAAGACAACTGGAGAGCGAAAATTTCCCGAGTGATGCTTTCTCCTCACCTCATTGAATCTGTTACAAAAGAAGAAAATCGGAAGGATATATTGAAAAATAACTGCTCCTTCGGGTCCATCGTTTTTAACAGAACGTGGTTGTGCATAGATTGCACTACGTTGTTGTTCCCGCCTTGGTTTCAGGGGAGTATTACATCATGATGTTTGGAGGGCTAGCAGTATTTCGAATGCTTTTCTAGCTAGCATGTTGAAGCTTTTTCAGGTTGATCACTAGCCCAAAAGTTAGGTTTGGAAGTCGGTACAACACTGCATGAGAATTTAAAGGAAACTGGCTTCATCTCAGAAGTCTATGTTGCAATCACCCTTTTAACCATGCATGGGAAGCTCGGGGAAGCTAATCAAAGCACAGGAAATCTTTTGCAGCTTATCTGAATACACTGTTGTTTCATGGGCTGCAATATTGACAGCATATACTGAGTAAGGTTTTGATTTGGACATTTGCAAGCAAAACCCAGGCATAAACAAGTAGCAGTTCAAATGTTGAATGATGCTAGAGAGATCGCTACTACGTAGGTTCTTTAAAACTAGGAAAAACTGAGCAAGACTCAGGTATAGCTACAACCACTGGAGCTGGTATTCGGGCATGAGAAGCTGGTAAATATGTGTTAACATGGAAGCAAGGGAAGGTACTCTTTTCCATAATGAAGCAAACAGACAGCCTCATTTCAAGAAGATACTTGGTGTGATGCCTGCAGTGGAAGCGGTATACCTCCTGAAGTTAGGCCTAAAGTATGCAGTGTATGGAAGGATTCTGGCATGAATAGGAGACAAACGTCTCCAACGTTCTCGTTCCACATAATATGTGGTCAATTTGGTTGTTCTATGTGGTCGGCCTAGAGACATTTTCGACATTGTGAAGGTTCTTCAGGATACAATGTTCAGAAGAGAGAAAATCAACCTTCATGTTGATGCATCGATTAGCTTGGCTTCAGCTATTCGGGGTGACAAAGTTTGGGTGCTTTCTCTGAGTGGCAATGTTACCCTAGAATGCAACCTGGTCATAAAGAAGTCTTTAGGGGTAAAAGAATTAAGGCACTGAATTCATCTGATCTTTCTATGGTGATCTATTTGTGCATATGCTTGTAACTATTCCAAAAAGTTTGATTCTGCATCAACGGTCCCTCATTGAGGAATATCATAATGAAGAACCGAGCGAAGAAAACCGACAAATCTCTAATGTCAGGTAGTGCACACTCCTCTCAAGGCACAACACAAAGATGTGGCACCTGCAGAAGATTACCGGAGAGCTAATTGAGCTATCCTCAAAGGTAGAGTCCACAGGAAGCGTACGTGATGACTCAGTATTCTGACTGAACAATCTGAACGCAAATTAAAAAGCTTTAAAAAAAGTGGAAGGTATTTTGTAAATTCTCCGAAATAAAACTTGCGCTAATGTCTTCTGTGTCTACAGGTGTACAAGTCCAATAAGTATGACCGCTTTCCTGCTGCAGCTAAGAATTAGGAATCCTGCACACATATTTGGCTTTGAATGCCGATCTCTGGAGTGCATTGCTGCTAACTTTAAGCAATCAAATCCGGATTACTGTTGGGGACGAACGCTCTCGCCAAGATCACAAAATCCTTGTGATTAGATTTTTGGTGCTAAAATTGGCCAAATATAGCAAAAATAAATGTGGGTCAGGGATGGGTAAGATTATCATAATGAATTCGTGCAGTAATCAGGTCATTGCAACTTGCAGGAGTAGATAAACAAATACAATTTCACATATATAATGGTATGGAACTATCAAATAACAGTTTCTGTGTTTCTTTTTCGTATTGGAACACAAGGATAGGGGGATTTTCACATTCCAACCATTACAACTCATCTAAAGAATGTGTGCACATACAAAAAAAAGGGTGGTCATGAACCTAATGAAGTTAATTCAAACATACATACTGACTATTTTTTGCATGATTTGGAAAATATTGGAAGTTTGTGTGAATGATCTAGATTGCAACATGATCGGTATACTGCACTCCCATAACTTGTCAAATCTCATTTAACATAAAAGTTTCAAGCCTTGGTTAATGATTGTGTCTCATGTAATATCGATAGAATAATCATTGAGATCCTTTGTCATCTTTTTATCATTGGTGGGTTACAAGAAAATGTGGAATGTATTTTTTCCAAAACCTATATAGCTTCAAAAACAACACTTTATGTTCATTCTTTGGTAGGGACAAGTGTGTCGGTCACCACATGAGAAATGGTGTTTCTCACTTATCTTAATGATCTACATGTGACTTACGAAGTGTGTGACATAGCAATGACTTAAACTTCTGTTTTCTTTTCTGCCTTTTTGAGGTTTATGTAACATATGTATATTTTGCAAAGACTCTTTTTTATTCTTGCTAGAAGAACCCCATTAGAACTTTTTTACACATCTTAGAAAACATTCAAAAAACACACACAAAACTTCAAACAAATTCTAAAAACTCCTAAAATACCAAACAAATATTAAAAACACTCAAAAAACAAAAAACTTGTTTCAACGAAACATGGGAAAAAAGAAAGCTAGAAAGAGAATGGAAGGGGAAAAGAAGAACATGAAAATAGAGGAAAAAGAACACTTGGAAAATCATAAGGAAAACAAAGAATCAAAATCAATAACTTCATCAGAAATCAAATCACTTGGACTTGAAGTTGATAGAACACAACTTATATTTATGGATGCCCATTTAGGAAATTGTTCTAGAACGTTTTATGCTGAAATTAACCTAGAATGTGAGAGGAATTTTGTAAGTATTGATGTGGTGCCCTTCATTAGTGAACAAATTCTTCCAACCAATTGTGATTTTGAGCATAGTTTGGGCATGATTGAAACAAGTGTGGTAGTAAATGAAGTATGTTCTAGAGAAATTTTTGATGTTTTGGATTGTATGCATGAAGATGTCATGTTAGGTACCATTTGGTTCAAAAAATATAGGGAAGAGGAAAGGGCCTTCATTCGTGCAAATTTTGAAATCCCCGCTACTCATGATGTATTTAATGACCCTAATATGCATCCTCATTGTAACCAATGTGGTCATGAGCATTTGTTTGTGGATTGTCCATATCATCCACATAAATACTCCCACAAAGGCAACATCCATCATGATTCTCATGTGGAACTTGCTCATCTTACTTTGATTTACTTGAGTCATAGGAACTTTTGAAGAAGGGAGCAAAGGAGGATTTCAAGTGCTTGGAGGATGTGGAAGGGCCCTCCCTTTCTCTAAGTATGGAATCTTCTCATGAACTTTGTATGAGTTCTATGGAAGATAAAGTGTTATCTATGGTCAAACATGAAGATTCTTCACCCATTTGTATGTAAAGAAACTCAACCTTTGTTGAACTCCCCATGTAAAGATGAGTTTTTTATAAAGACTCACATAGAAGGCCCAAAAGACCCATACATCAGGAAGAAGTCACATTTCCCTTGTAATGTAAAGCAAATTTGGGTGGCCAAACAATTACTTAGAGCCCAACCAAATCGCACTATGATATGGGTACCAAAGAAATCTCTTATACAAACTCAACCCTCTCACACTAGACTTCATAATCTACGGTCTAGATCCACCATGCTTTATCATCAAGAACGACCACTTCCGACGAAGGGATCCAAAGAAATCAAGCCAACACTCAGAAAAGATCCAAGGAGAAACCTCAAGGCTAAGACCAACAAAGCAAAGACATATTGGTGGCCTAAAACCTCTTCGTGCAGCATCCATGGGTGTCGGACCCAACTTCGCCCAATGCACAGCATATGTTTAAGATCAAGTATGCACACGAATAGGGCCTCATCCAAAGGCCAAGCATTAGGCACACTTAGTTTAACCCAGGCACAAAGAGGGCACATGTACAGAGATTTCGAAAAATTTGCTTTTCATTTTTCTTTTTTCAGGTTGGTGGACAAAGGTATCATCCATTTCAAATGGTTGATGGAAAAGAAGCGGCTCTTGGAGTTGGACATTTGGAGAAAGCCTCATCATTGCCTCACCCTTGAGCACTTTGCTCAAGACCCATCTGCTTTTGCACCATTTTTTGTTGTATGCATTTTTTAGAGTATGCATAAGATAGGGTCACATTACAAGACTGTGCATAGGCCCTTTTTTGTTTTTCCACCCATGCACCCTTAGTCCCCACTCATGCATATGGACTAAGAAGAGATGAATTAATTTCATCTATTTTGTATTTATCATTTACATTTTTGTCATTTCATCATCCATCCATTAAAAAATAAATAAATAAAAAAAAGGCATTCTAGCATATTCTTCCCATCTACATGAGGCAAAAGACGCAAGCTAAAAGACAATCAACTCCAAACGAACATGAAAAAATCAAGATGAAGAAAAGCAACAAAGCAAAGCACTCCAAACAGCGCAAGGATCATGCAAATCAAAAGGAACTCCTACACGCTCTTCCACAAAAGCTCCATACTTGCAAAAGCTTTGTCGAGGACGACAAAGTCAAGGAGGGGGGGAGTGTTGAAGATACAACATGTATTTCTTGGATCCACTTCATTTTCATCATCATTTGTACCTTTTTCTACCTTTCATTCAGTTAATAAATCACTCTTGTATAGGTGTGTGTGAGTGCCACACTAGAGAATAAGTGGGATTCATTCTCCTTTCATATTAGAAATCCCACATAGCATGTTTTTTTGCCATTTTGTATATAAAGAGCTCTCCACCTCTTCTTTTGGGAGAGCTTTTCTAGAAGTAATGAGATAATGCTAGTTTGTAGTTAGACTCTTGCTCTCTTGTCATCATGATGTGCATGCGTACTTGTTCTCTTCTTGTCTAACGCTTGTGACACGTTGACGTGCGATTACGTCGCTATTATGCTTGTGATTACGATTATGTGCATCATTCGTGATGCTTATGTCGTGTCTTCTTGTTAATAACTTTGTTAATCATACGTTGACGAAGCGCCATTACATCTGCTGAGTGCTTCCACGCAAACATTTGGGTCTCATGAGATGCTTCCTGGATTGACAAGTATGAGTTGTGATGCTACAACGTCAACAACATTGTTCCATTGTTTAGAGATAATATCTCAACTATCTACCTTCCAAAGAATCCAATGTTCCATGCTAGGAGCAAGCATATAGAAGTGCATAATCATTTCATAATAGAAATTATTATGGATAAGTAGGTGGATATTCATCATGCCAACACCAAGGAGCAAATAGATTAACTTCTTAAAAAGTTATTGGATGGAAAGAGGGTGGAAAAGCTCAAAGGCATCATAAGTTGAAGGAACAAACGCCCACACTTGAAAGCAAAGAAGTTTGAGCTTGAGGGGAGTGTTAAAAGTTATCTGTTTTCTAGGGTGAGCTCAAGCATATGTTTTTTTACTAAATAGCTTTATTAGAAGGCTTTTGAACCTTACAAAAGTCAAATCACATGTTTAAATGTGCACCCTTATCCAAAAGGAGGCATTGAACCACCAAACAACACTCCAATGAAGAGAAAAACTCACAAGGTAGCTAAAGAGACAAGGAGAGCATGTGAAGAGACATAGAGGATATAAAAGATTTATGGAAGGCCCTCATGGCTATTTAAGCACCATACAAGCTCATTCTAAGTGTTTTGGATGGTCAGAAGTAGGTGTGCTACTTATGCATGTGTTATTGAGCCATTTTATATCATAGGAGTTCATATTTTCTTGTTTATAGCTCCTATCCTTTCCAAAGGGTGCTGAATTTCTATAGCATCCTATTAGAACTTCATTTTTTCTCTATAAGGAGCTTCGTTTTCAGAGTTCTTATACTTTTTGGAAATCTTATAAAGCAAGAATTATCTATCCAAAAGGATTTCGGAAAATTCATCTTGTACTATGAGTTATAGATATTTCTTTCTCTACTCATCTGTCTCGAAGCCTGAAAGGAAAACTAGTATGTCTTGTTTGATTGAGTTGACTAGTCTAAAGGTCTCCACTCCTAGTGATTCATAGCTCATTGGAAATCCCTTAGTGTCCAATTTATGTGGATTAAATTCTTTTGTCAATTGAATTCAGGAATTCTGATTTATGTGAGTTTTAGTGAGTATTGGTATGAGAGCAGTTAGGTCTTGGGCAAGGTCCAAGCTTCTTATTATGCATTTGAAGGAGAAATGTTCCATCATGGAGTCGGTGATTGGGGTGGAAGGACAAGTGATGGAGGTTGTGGGTACAAGAGAAGAACATGCCAACTTCCTTGACTCATATGATCAGGTGCAAGAGGAGATCAACCAAATATGTAGTCAACAACCTTCTACAAGCAGCAAGTTCCAAAGGCAATTACAATTTGGTGCAATGCCACAAGAGGTTGAAGCCTTATAGAATCAAATTGAGGAATTACAAACTAAGTTGTTGCAGTATGAGAGGCCACTCTCACCACTAGAAGTGCCTAACTCAAAAAACGTAGTGGAGATCCCAATTGAAGAAACTTTCAAAGATTTTTATGACCCCAATCGGTCCGAGGTAGTCTTGTCATGGATGAAGGTTGAGAAACATATGAAGCACCCATACCCAAGTGGTTTAAATAAGGCAAAGAGATTGGATGTACCCATGATGACCGCATGATCACAACTTCGAGATTGCAATGTATGCCCTACTTCATGTTCTTAGTAGATTACAATGATGAGATCAAGAGAGTCGTAGGCAAGGAGCCTACATTTGCCGCCCAATTCCAACTAGGAGATGTCCCAGAGAGGGCTCAATGGGGCACAATCTTTAGACCCAATGGGCAAACACATTCACTAGAAACTTATCCAGAGATGATGTAAACATGGTCCACTGTACCACTGCACCACTACACATCAAATATAATCCATGCTACAGTCCAGTACCTCGAAGATGCCCATCGCCCACATTTGTAGTCAAGGTCAAGAATAGTCACGGATGTTGAGATTGGTTGAATTGCCCCTACTTTGCTCCACCCCAAGGACCTCCTACCATAGCCTACATGGTGTCAAACATTCATCACTAGACCTTAAGATTGAAGAATATGTGTGATGTAGCTAGTAAAATGTATATGAAGATTTTTGAGCTCATGATTGTAGTTTCAAAACCTTTCGCAATGTAAAAGCTCCATATATCTCGAAACTAGGTTTTAATGAAGGCAATTTTGATTTGGTATATGATATGACCCCCACACCTTCTATGAACACTATATACGCTTGGCATGCATGCATCAAATATCTACCCGCCTACTACAAACAAACATTGAAAGAGATATTATCCACTAGCTTTTGTGAATACCACTTAGAATTATTCTTGGCAAAGGTCCAAACATTTGTTACAAAAGCATTGAGATTCATAACTCCTTATGAGGCTTTGAATGGACATAAACCTATTGTTATTCATATGCACATGTTTGGTTTTTTGGCATGTGATCTTATGCCATCACAACAAGGCCACAAACTTGATGACAAAGAAGAGAAATGTATATTTGTTGGTTATAGTGTTGAAATTAAGGGACATCATTTGTACCACCCATTGATGGACACAATTATTGTGAGTCAAGTTGTGGTATTTTCTAAGAATTAAGTTTTCCCTCTACTTGAATGCAAAATATAGCCAATAGCTCACAAGATGTGTTTGATACATTGATGTTTTTGTTCCAAAGTGGTGCACTTGACTGTGACCATGTAGACAAATCAATTGAGGCTCAAAGGGATCAAAAGGTCCAGCAAAATGAATTTGATAAGGTAGAGAATTTCCAGTCAAACATGGTTGAAACTTTCCACCCAAACATGGTTGAAACTTTCTAGCCAAACATGGTTGGAACTGCTAGAAATTTCCAGCCACATATGACTGAACATTTGCATCAAAATATGTATAAAAATGAGCATGCAATTCAGCCCATGCATGATATACATGTTGATGATGTATTACATAATGAAGGAATTTCTATCAAGACTGCACAAACTATGCCAAAGTGGCTGAAACAAACTTTGCAGGACAACAAATTGAGTGCACCTTTACTTGGTAGAACAAGATCAAGCTCTTGCAATGCATCAAGTAATTTTGTGGATTATTCTCTTATTGCAACAAAAAGTAATGAAGATCCACATACTTTTTAAGATGCATGTGATAGTCCACATTGGATGAGTGCTATGCAATCAAAAATGAATTCCATACATAGGAATGGTACTCGAGAGTTATGTGAATTGCCAAAAGGAAAAAATTCCAGTGGTACAGAGTGGGTTTATAAGATTATAAGAAAGTCAAATGGTAGCATTGATCATTACAAAGCTAGATTGGTTAACAAAGGACATGTGCAACAATATGGCATTGACTATGAGGAAACTTTTTCACCTATTTCACACATGACCACCATTCATAGTGTGGTTGCTTTGGCTGCCCCATGAGGTTGGAAAGTACATCAGTTGGACATACAAATATACTTTTTGAATGGCGATTTGCAAGAAGAGGTTTATGTGAAGCAACTTTCTAGATTTGTGGTGAAAGGGCAAGAGCATATAATTAGTGACTTGCATAAAGCTTTGTATGGTTTCAACAAACTCAACATGCATTGTATGGAAAAACCCATAAGAACTTGATTGCTCTTAGTATCACATATAGTCCCATTGAAAGCACACTCTATGTATGCAAAGATGGGGCTGATCTTATGGTGCTTGTTCTTTAGGTTGATGACATACTCTTGACTCGGTCATGTGATGCAAAACATGACATCTTTATGGTTGATTTGTAGCATATCACTTAATTGGTCTTTTGAGCTACTCTCTTGGCATCCGGTTTGTATCCATTGAGGGAGAAATTTTATGCATTGAGCAAAGTATGTTGAAAAACTATTTCAGCGTTTTGACTTTGAGGACTATAAGCCAGTTTCCACACGAGTGGAGACTAGATAGGTTCTCAGTTGAGGATTCCAATGATGTAGTTGACACTTCTCTTTATCAAAAAGATATACAATGTCTTATATTTGCATGCGACACAAGGGCCAATATATAGTATGTAGTTTCCTAGTTGAGTCGATTTATGCATAACCTTGACACTAAGTAATGACAAGTTGTGAAACATGTGTTTAGATATCTCAAATGAACTTTGAGTTTAGGTCTATTTTATGGTAGATATATTCAGCCATTCTTGCATGCTTTTACATATAGTGATTGGGTTGGTTGTTATGACTCATCTATCCACTAGTGGTATTTGATTTTTCCTTGAAGACTCATGCATATCTTGGTCGACTAAAAAGAAACCTACAATGATGACATCACGTTTTGAAGCTTAGTACATGGCATTTTTCATAGCTAAAGTGGAGTTTATATGGCTAAGATGCCTATTAAGGGATCTTTGCATGAAGATTGATGTTGCTACACCTATTCTCATTGATAGTCAAACTGCATTAGTTGTTGCACAAAATCCAATGTTTCATGCATAGACCAAACATATTGATGTACATTACTCCTATGTTAGAGTGCACCTTCATGCAAGAGATATTGATCTGGTATGTGTGCCTACACAAGATAATGTGGAAGACATATTCCCCAAAGCTCTTCCATGGGAAAAGTTTGAAGCTTTTCGCATAGATTTAGGCTTATTGCCTAGTGGGGGTTGGTGTTTCACTCCCTGTATGTGTTCACATCATTCACTCAAGGAGGGTTTACTACACTTGTGTTCCTTGAGTAGTTTTCATGTGAACCTTTTCCCTACACATGGGAACTTTTTCATTGTAGTGCTAGAGAGAGGTTTTTCCCCATGTTATCACATACATGATACACTCATGTGTGGTGGTACTATTTACTTATGGATATTATTCATCTCTTACTTTACTTTAGTTCAGAATCAATAGAGAGAGGTATTCCAACCTTCTGTCTTCTTTATGTGTCTTTTTGTATTTGCGCTGATTTTGTGTCTCTCACACTTCTAGACACACCCAACATATGTATATGGTGTGTGACAATCCCAATCGCACCACAATATGGGAGAGTTAGAGATTGAGAACTAAGTCGATGCATAGGAGTTCAGCACTAGTCCTCATTGTGGATTTATCTCTGAGTTCACTTGTTTTTGGTGTGTGTAATCCTTTCATTAGTCTATCTTCTTCCTAAAAGCTTGAAAAATCAAAGTATAATTTATTTCCTTTGACTTTTGTAGAAATCGTGATTCTCTCATCAAGGGGTTACAATTACAAAAACTTGAATCTAACCTTACATATGTGTTCCTTATAAAAAACATAAGCACACTTTAGGCAGTAAAATCACTAAAACTTGAATCTAACCTCACATATGTTTTCCTTTTAAAAAAATAGCTACATTTTAGGCACTAAAATCACTGGAAAGGCTTATCTGTATCCAAATTTCCACTTTAATGAAGAAATCTTTAAATCTTATGATGGGATGGAGTAGGTTAGTGAATATTATGATCTTTGTGTGATAAATATAAGAGTCCATTGATAAAGAAGGGGCTACGATCTTACTTCTCAGATTGAAAATTTAGTGCTTCACATTTTTAGTCCTTTATGTTATGGTGATTGGAGATGACAAATCCAAAGTACAAACAAACATTTTTGGTGCCATTGCCAAGGAAAGTTGCATTGGACCTTGCTAGATCTTCTTAGTTGATGGTAAAAAATAGTTCATTGAGGCAATTTTGCACTATCAAGTGCAAAAATATGATGAAAAGGTGAGTGTATCTTTGATCTTTAAAAAAGAATTCATTCATCTTATTGAATTGATTTTGAAAAGAGCTTCTCTTCATTCTCTAATATCACTAATGAAATCTAAACATTTACAAGAATAATTGGAATTTTTGTTGTATTGCAAGTCAGAGGTAAAAAAGGAACACCATAGGAAAGCATTCCACTAGAAGCATTATAAAAAAAACATGAAAAAGATATAATAGAAAAGACACCTTTTGGAAAACACATGATTCTCCGTAGGAAATCACAATTCTCTATAGAGAGGAGGATATTCACACACAGAGCTAAATGTATGATTGGAAAGGGAAAAGAAGTCACAAATAAAGAGAATCAAGTGTCAGGTATGATGGAATCTTAAATTTCAACAAAAAGGTAAAAACTTGTGATTTTTTTAGAGAACTTTAAAGAGTGATTTGTGAGTGAGAGGGAGCAAGAGAATTGCAATTTCAAGCTTGAGAATGAGCAATCAAATTCTGCAACCATTTTTTGTCACAAAGCAAAGGTAAATACTTTTCTAAGCTCCTTTTATGAACATTGATCATTTTTTATGTATGAAAATGTAGAAAATCGTTAAAGCAAAAATTCGTGATTTATTCAAAAAAGGCTTGCTAGACAAAGTATTGAATTTATTGTGTGCTTCTTTCATTGCATGCTTAAAAATGAGATAGACGCATAAGTTGAACTTAGAAAAATCATCAAAACTTGTGAAAATGTTTTGTATAAACATAGACTCAAAATCATGATTCTGGACAAACAAAAACATGATTATTATAAAACCATGATTGACTTCAGACAATCACCAAAAAACAAAATTGTGAGCAATCATGATCATGAAAACACCAAAATGATTTTCAACAAAAAATCACATTTGTGTGGGATCTTGAATCTTAGGACTCCATCCCACACGATTGTAAAAAACATGATTGTGGAAAAAAATGATTGTCGCCAAAAACACGATTTCGAACAAAAGTGGGAATCACAATTTTCTCATTTGAAAGAAACACAATTGCCTGTACAAAATTGTGATTCTTTGAAAATGCAATCCTCCACTAAGAAGCACGATTTTGAATCAAAAAAATTGTGATTCTGATCACAGAATCATGTAGAATCATGATTTCTAGAGAATCATGATTTCGAGAGAATCATGATTTTCAAGAAGAAAAACGTGATTTCCAACCAAAATGGTGATTCTCAAATACAAGAAAAAAACACAGTTTTGAGTTAAAATAATTGATTTTTCATCTAATTGTAAGAAATTAAAAGATTGGAAAACTTAAAACTAAAAAATATGAATCTAAATAAAACACCAAAAATCGTGACTCATTGAAAATCGTGATTCTAAGCATAAAATTCCCGTGATTCGTCAATGGGAGTTAAACCAGATATTTGTCACATTTTGAAAGATAAATTGAGTAAAAAATTCATTATGATTGTGAAGAAACAGAACAACCTAGTCCTAGAAAAATAAGGAAAAATAGGTTGCAAATTGATGAGATTGAGGTCTGAGTTAGTCACAAAGCATACACATATGCAAAGGAGAGAGAGAGAGAGAGAGAGAGAAACAGAGAGAGAGAGAGAGAGAGAGAACACATTTTGATTCAAAGTAACAATTTGGAAGAGGAAAATACACCATTTTCTTAGTTGAAAATGGAGGATCGTAATGGGGAACTTGGAACTTTTGACCAAGGGGACTGTAGGAACATCCTCAAATATTTGTATACAAATAGATTTGGAGCTACCTATGTATACCAAGATGGGTTGCATAAAAAAATCATTGGATTGATAAACTTAGAAACTCCTTAAAGTTGATGCCTATGACTTAGTTTAAAGATGGCAAATATGAGGATAGACAGGGTTGTGTGTATGTATTTACTAATAATTGTTATGAAACTAAAGACCTAGGTCAAAGTTCTGATAAAGCAGCTTGGGATAAAAACTTACAAAATCATGAGAATCAAAGAGGTAGTAGACATCATACCCCAGTAGAGCCACCAAGGGAAAGAGGACATCAATTTTCACCTAATCCCTTTCTGTGAAAAGGAGAGTAGTGGAGGAGTTATCAATAAGAACAATAAATATTTGGTGTAATCAAGGAAGGAGACTTAGACTATCACAAGTAGCAAACTACATGAAAAACCAATAATGTTGATATAGTGATCCTCACGATCATGTGATAGAGTACAAACCATATTGAGAGCAAAAGAACTAATGGAAAACACTACATAATTTGAAGCTTTTGGATTAACCTTAACAGGGCAAGCCTTGTCATGGTTCCTACCTTTGAGGAAGGAAATGTCTGTAAACATTGAAAGATTTTTGGAAGAGTTTATAGGGAATTCTCCAAAAATGGGATCAAGCATAGCACTACTACATTGATCCATGCTTTCAAACAAAAGGCAAAAGAGAGTGTAAGGATAACTGAGGGAGATTTCACACTAGTGTTGTACCTAAACAAGACATTATAGTGTCCTTTTTTGCATATACCAAAACAATTGTAGCTTCATATGCAAATGAAAATTTGAAAACTCCTTCATACAACTCAATATACCAAAGTTGTGCATTCTAAAAAAAATAAAATTTCCCAAAAAAAAGAAAATTTTAATGAGTGAAATATAAGTAAGAATGATGCCTAGTATAGAATAGCAATCTATTCATAATAGAAGTCCATATTACATTATATTAAGATTTTTGGTCATAGAGAGACTATTTTTTTAAACATCCTTGATGCTTACAAAATCACTCACTCAAAGTATTTTTTGTACTAAAAATCATTTTTCCATATTTAAAATTACTCTAATGCATGCCTATATTGTGTACAATAACATGCAGGAGATAGTGCTTCAACATTTCATCAATTGGAACCAAGCCATTTTGAATTGGACCTTGAAACTTTGTATATGGTTAGTACTCTAAGAGCTTTCCAAAGAACTAAAAAACACACAAAATGGATATTTCGGGAGGGAGATATGCCCATCCAAGTATAGCATATGTAAACTAGCTTGCCAAAACAATGTGTAGAGACATAGGGTTACCTTTCTTAGAACGGGAATCACATGGGATTGCATTTGGAAATGCCACTTTGTAGAACTTAACTAAACCCTTGTGCCTAAACAAAGAGAATGGCCAAAAAGAATGCCCAAATGATGAAAAACCTTCTATGCCAAAAAGAGTATCTTTATGCATTTAAGGATTAATCAATACTCAAGTAAGAGCTATGGTATATTATGAAAGTTGTCGAGATCCACATTCTTGAGTAAAGGAATCTATTGACTTATAAGACAATAGAGGATTTGACCTTATGATATATGATGCAAAAGCAAGTGGAGATAGTAAAATTCCTCCCATATAATAATTGGCCCAAGCCATAGCAAAAGTCTGAGCTATTGCCAAATCAAACATTTCTAACCCCCAAATAACACAAATAAGACATTGTTATGTGTATGAAGAAAACCATCAACTCAGATGTGTAACTACCAAAAACCATCTCATCTACAAGACAAGAGAATATTGTACCCTAGAAAATAAATGGACTAATCATACTATGGAGGAATTTTTATATAGCAAACAGTGTGTGAGAGAAAAGGAATATCAAAATCAACCAAATTAACTAAGAGAAAGGGAGTTATTGGATCAACTTAGACTTGTGCTAGGGCATCAACCACCTATACCCACTAATTTAGTTTTAGTAAAAGATTTGTAGTACTAACCAAGGAGTATTCTTATGGCTACAATAGTCATTCAAATGATCATTTAGAGGATACTAGTTGGGACTATGTATATAGTGAAGAACTTGGATTACAAGCCTTAGATTTGGGCAATAGAAAACTTCAAATGGATGCAGCAATATTCATGTATATTACCAACAATTACATGTAAAATCCAAAACCCCAATTCAAGAATATTCAAAAAGTGACATACTATAGGTGTGGTGGGGAACATTTTGTAAGAGATTGTCTCAGCTTCCTACTTTTGGAATGGATGGAGCTTCTTGTAGGGATTGTGGGAGATAACATTTGATAAGGGGTTGTCCAAAGAACCCAAACACACAAAAATCTAGCAATCAAGTACCTTTAAAGACATTGGATATTTTATCTCGTTCTGGAAGTGATTAAGATGAAGCATTACCTATGCAAGACATAACCAAAGCTCAAGCTAAACCTCAACCCATGCAAACAGATATGCAAGAAGGAGATAAAGTAGATCCACGTATAAAAGCTTCTAGAAAGAATCTTTCTTGTAAAGACAAAAGAGCAAAACAAAAATCCAAATGGGCCAAAAATGTCAAAGAACTAGGCAAATCAAGAAATTAATCAAAAGAAATCAATAGGAAATACAAAATAAGTGCCAACAAAAGAAGGAGAGTGTAGTTCTAGAGAAGAATTACCAAAAAACTATAGACTTTGATAAGAATCTACAAAGCTAGAATTAAAGAAGAAACCTTACCGCCATATCAAAATAAAATATATCCAATGCTAGATTTGGAAACTGAAAGAATGCAACTATGTAGGGAAATCTCAACTCAAAAATTACTAGAAAAGAAGCCTTCAAGGATTAACTCAAAAGCCCTAGAAAATTTGCATGTAGGAGTGTGGATGGAAGTAATGGAACAAAAATTAGAGTCATACAAAAATGATGTTCTTCCTTACATAAAGTTCGAAGGGGATTAATGAGCTAAGAAGTGGGAAAATCAACAAATTGAAGTTCCATTGAATATAGAGGTCAAAATCTCATGCAAAATGATTTTAAAAGAATTAATCAAGCAAAATCCTCGTATGCAATCATACATCAAAAGTGATGAGAAAACTCAAAGTTTAATGAATAGTAAATCTATGATTCTTTGATGCAAGTGCCAATAGATAAGATTGGAGGGTATTGTGAAGGAGAGGAAGGAAAAGCAATACTTTCAATTCAATATGAAGGTAAACAAGCAAATGCCATTCTAGATAGTGGAAGAAGATTAGAAATAATGATGAGGAAAATATGGGGAGAAAGAGGAGCTGCAAAACTCAAACCTACGAGAATAAGATTGCAATTGGTAGAAAAATATTTAGGATTATGGTAAAAGGTAATAATAAAAACTTGTGAGATACAAATGGAACATGCATTTGCAGCTATGGTATTCCCTCAATTAACCTCTTATGAGATTATTTTGGGAAGGCCTTTTATAGAGGAGGCCTTAATACTATTAATTAGAGAATTTAGAGGTGTATTTTACTATATTTATAAGAATCTTAAAGGAATAGATCCTAGTATTTGTGTCCATAGGATTCCTATAGCACCAGATGCTAAACTAAGTAAACAAAGTCATTATACATGCAATGACAAATACTATGCTAAAATTAAGGAAGAGATAGATAAGGATTTGGATGCAGATTTCATATATGAGATAGAATATATTGAATGGATATCTCCAATATTAGCAGTGCCAAAAAAGAATGGTAAAGTTAGGGTCTGTATAAACCTTAAAAAAGTGAATGCTACAACGATCATAGATAGTTATCCATTGCCAATAACTGATCATCTGCTAGAAAGAGTTGTTAGAAAAGAATTCTATAGTTTTTTGGATGGCTTCTCAGTATATAATCAAGTTCTAGTTGCTGTAGAAAATCAACATAAAATAGCCTTTTCCATAGAATGGGATGTATATGCATTTAGGGTGATGCCTTTTGACTTAACCAATGCACCATACACATTCCAAAGAATAACGTGTCATATATTTAAGAATTTTCTAACACATTCAATGGAAGTTTATGTAGATGATCTCTATACTTTTTCTAATAAAAGAGAAGTTCATTTACAAGATTTTAGAGCCATATTCAAAAAATATGGGACTTATAGGGTTTGCTTAAAAATATAGAAAAATGTGTGTTCTTTGTCAGAAAAGGAAGAAGTTTAGGTCACACAGTTTCAAAAATGGTAATTCTACTAGTGAAGAAAAAATAAAGGTGAAAACATTCATGGGACATTGTGGATATTATAGGTAATTTGTGTACAAATTTGCTAATATTTCAAAACCTTTGTATGCAATAATCACTAAATTTGAGTGGTCTAATGAATGTGAAAAATCTTTTGAACTTTTGAAAACTTGTTTAGTCACAAATCTATACTAAAAAACCCTCAATGGGATCTAATCTTTTATGTACATGTGGTTGCTTCCAATTTTGCTTTAGGATTTGTATTGGCACAACTTGTAGAAGGAAGTAACGTGTATTTTCCAATAGCCTATGCAAGTAGAAAATTGAATCAGGTTGAGAAAAACTACACCACTATTGAAAGAGAGGGTTTAGGTATGGTTTATGTAGTAAAAACATTTAGACATTACCTATTGGCAAAGAGGTTCAAATTCTTTATTGATCATCAATCTCTATTGTATTTGCTAAATAAGCCTTGTCACACTCAAAGAATTGTAAGATGGTTCTTTCTTCTAATGGAGTTTGACTCTCAAGTGGTTCTTCGACAAGCAAAACCTCATATGAGGTCAAATCATTTATCTTGAATAATGGCAGGGGATAAACCAAAATTAGATGATGATCTTCTAGATGATTATCTGTTTAAAATAGAAAGCATACCGGAGTGGGAAAAGTCTTTGGTTCCATTATCATCATTTGGACCAAATTTTAAAAATAATATTTCCAAACATGTGATCTTGAAAAGTATAAATTTCTTTCTACTAGTAGGACGTATCATTTGAACTCAATTTGAGTATTGGAAATTGAGTTTTGGAGTACTATGTATCAAAAGAAGAGCAACAAAATTACTTAGAGAAAGCACATATATGGAATCCATGTTTGTGTGCTTTAAATATTGTGACTCTTAATCATTTGGAAAATTTGGGAGCCCATTGTCAAAATCAAGAAAGATATTTGGATAATTATGTATCCCATGTGAACAATGTACAAGTAAAGAGTTGTTGCAACATGTTACTTTATTCTGGTTTCAAGTAAATCCTAAGTGGAGTGAACACATAATGGAACATTTGAAACAAAATCCTCAAGAAAGTTTAGAACACATGAATATAGACACAAGGAATCTACAAGTAATAATTCCCCTAGTTTGTATATACACCTATACTTGTTAATATATTTAGTATTGTGTTGTTCTACTCCAAGCTTCTTCTTTTTACATTTCAATTGGTAATATATTCACTGTTGTGTTGTTCTACTCCAAGCTTCTTCTTCTTCTTCTTCTTTCTTGTGTTGTTTGTGTGCTTTTGCAGACCTTAAAATCCAACAATTGGTAGAATCGCAAAAAAATTGGTGAGCATACTCATGGTGACTAGGAGTTCAAAATTGCTTCTGTCTATTGCATTGAAATTTCAATCTAACCTCATTTTGGCCTCCGAATGCACTATTACAGTGCCCATGTAGGCAATTTTGTCCATTTTTCCGAGCATATATGTAGGTTTCAGTTTTCCAGCACCTCAAAGTCTACTACAGGTTTAGCGGAGCTGGACATGGTGGTTCTATTCAACTTTTTGAGACACAATCATTTTTTTTTGCATCAGGCTCTTTAGTTACATGGCTAAACGCATTGGTGTATTTTGTATGTTGGCTATTGAGGACAAGTTTGATGTACTAATTACCCGGTATGGGAATATATGATGCATCATGTATTGGTAGCAAAAGGCTTGTCGAATATTGTGCATGGTAATGAAAAGAGCCCTACTACACCTATGAATATAGTTATTGAAGGTGATCCAAATGACGTTGAATATGATGATATTCATATTTATGTTCCTATTGCACCTATTGTAGAGCAACTTTGTTGGGATGGCAAAGCTGCTCAAGCACATGCATTGATAGCTTTGTCTATCAAATGTATGATTATCTATCACATTCACTCTTGCAAAATAGGAAAGGATGTTTGGAATACACTTATCACTTTATACCATGCAAGAAATGAGGCTTGTGTTGCTTACCTCCAAAAATAGTTGGAGAGTTAGCATATGAATGAAGGAGATTCTATGGATTTTTTTTTTACAAAGATCAAAGATGTGAAAGAGTAGTTGTTTTTGGAACATGAACTCTTGCTAGATAGTTGACTTGTGCTGACCATTCTTAATGGTCTTCCAGATTCATGTCAGAGTTTTGCTTCTACTTTTTGATTGATGATGAGAGGCAATCCAAATACCTTAACATTTGATGAGCTAGTCTCTATTTTTTGTAGGAAGATCACTCTGAGAAAAACACATCTATCATGTGTGTTGCAAATCAAGCTTTTTTCGCTAGTCAAAAGGGCAAGGGTAAATGGAGCTCCTCTACTAGTAAGCAAAAATCTGCTAATTTTGCATAGTCAAAGAAGGAAGAAAAAGATGGGAAGAAAACAAAACTCACTTGTGCCTACCCCTATAGGAAATACTATGACATGTGCTAAAAAATCCTCTTATCTCATAATGGGAGTTTGTAAGATCATTTTGACTACTGTTGATGGTAGTTCTTTCACATGTCATATGCTTTGCTTGTGCCAAAGATCAAGAAAAGTCTATTGTAAGTTTCAACATCAGCCAAGATCAATTTGGTTATCAAATTTATTGATGACAGATGTACAGTTCATGATCTGTGAAATGGCAATGTCATTATTGCTTCTAGCATTTTATGTCGTGGGTTGTATAAGCTCATAGAATATGCAAAATCTATGAATGATTCAACATGTGCAATACAAGATTGTCAAGCTATCTTAGATGCAATGCATGCAACATGTGCAATACAAGACTCTCAGGCATGAACAATTTTTTCATCTAAATTATGCTAGTTTACTATGCCTGCAGAAATTTGAAATGGTGTCCTTCTGCCCAAACTTAGGCACCTCGTAAAAATTTCTATGAAGTTTGTATTTGAGAAAAAGTGATGTGTTTCTCCATCCCAAAAGATGGTTGAGTTCGAGATACTAAGAAATCACAGCTTGTTCATAGAGATGTTTGTGGTCTTATGCAGACATCTTCTTTTGGGAACTACCTTTACTTCATGACTGTTATTGATGATTTCTCAATACATGCATGGATATATCCATTAAAAGGAAATTCTAAAGTAATTATGTGTTTCAAATAGTTTTTTTTATGGCTAAAAATCTGTGAACATGTGAAATGGGCACCCTCCATTTTGATCGAGGGGGCAATACATGTCTTTTGATTTTAATGCATTTCTGGTTGAGCATGGTATAAAAAGATAGTGTATAGTGTTGTATACACAAGAAAGAATAGGTCTCTCATGGAGATGTCGAGGTGTATGGTCAAAGCCAGGATTTACCACATATTTTCTAGCTTGAGGCTATTATGTGTGTAGCATATGTACTTAACAGGTGTCCCACCAAAGCACTGCAACCAATCACTCCATATGAGGCTTGGCATGGCCAAAAGCCATCTGATGGTCATCTATGCATCTTTGGTTGTTTAGTATGTGCATTACTGCCTGAACAATAGTGGAAAAAATTCCATGATAAAGTAGTGAAATGTATTTGTGTTGGGTATAGCTCTAAAAGCAAAGGCTATCGTCTATATCATCCATAAATTAAATGCATTTTGGTTAGTCATGATGTTGTTTTTGTGGAAGACGCAATTCAGCCATTACTTTCATGTATTCCTGTTAACTATTTGATTTCTTTTTAGGTGCATGTTCTCAATTTGCAGATCACTAATAGTGATTCCTATTAGCTATTAATGATTTCGTATTATTTATTAGTGATTTCCTATTAGATATTAGCAATTAGCCAGTGAAAACGGGATGGTCCTATGACTTGCTAAGTTCTTTTCTCCTTGTGTATTCCATCATTTTTAATGAAATAACTCTCGATTGTTAGCTTATTAAGCTACTAAGAGTTTCCCAAAAGGAATCAAGTCAATTGCTGTTGTTGCCAGAGAATTGTTCAAAACTTTGGTCAGGTGTATGAACATAAATAGCAAGTTTTTGGCTCTTGAATCTACTTCCACTTATCTGTTTTGATTCATCTTTTTGAGAGTGATCTTCCAAGGTACATAGGGTGTCTAATACATCCTTTGGAAAGATAAAGGACCCACCACATATCTCTGAAGTTCATTTAGCTGGTGTAGTGCAAAGTTTTTGCAGCACCACTTCATATTCATCAACTACAAATCCATCTCTTCACAGGAAGCACTTACAAGGAGCACAAATGCAGCAAGACACGCGGAGAAGATGGATGGCTAGAATAGCTCTCTCTATTGATGATGTTCAGAAGTGATGTAAGAGCTTAATAATATCCCTAAGTATAAAGTACCACCACATATGAATGAATCATGTATGTGGTAACATGGGGAAAAAACATGTAGCCAACACTAGAGTAAAATGTGCCCATGTATAGGGAAAAGACATTCTCTAATCCAGAAGGGAAATGAAGACATGCAAGATGACTATAATCTCTTAAAGTGGAAACCAAGGGCTCAATACCCACCTAAATATTGAATTCCTAAATTTTACCCTCTTGAAAATTAGGATCGATCTTTGAAAATTAGAAGGAATTGGGCTACAAGAAATTGTCTGACTCATAAGGAGTATATATTTAGGATCCATCACCAAATAGACATCCTTGAAAGTGCATCTTGGAGCTAGATCCTTGTTGATATAAGCATAAGTGAGAATTAAACTTCATAAAAATATGGAAGCCATTAATCAAAAATAAAAATACATAAGCCATGTGATTATACATCAAAGCATATGCAAAAACATAAATGTAGAAAAACCACGTTTAGGGAGTTATTAGTTTTAGAAAAATGTAAACAAGGGAAAATTCTCCTCACATCTTTACCTTATACCCACTTTTTACCATGGCATGGAAAGAATTGGGATACTCATTGTTCAATAGCATACCATTTCTACCATGGTGTCTCAATTTAATCAAATGGTTAAAAAAAAATAGAATGAAAACAAAAAGGTTATACGGAGGATTTCAAGGAGAGATTTTTCTCTAAATAATGGATTTGAATTCTTGTAATTTAAAGTTGTAAAAGTGTTGGTAAGTAGACGATTTTGTAATTTGGAGTAGCAAAAGTGTTAATAAGCAACCCAATGTTTAGGAATTTTTAAGTGTGATAATAAATTCAAGGAAACTCTAAGATGCATTCATAATATTTATCTTCTATAGAGAAACTATCATGTTTAGAGGTCTTAATCGTCATGTACCATAGAAGAATCATACACAATTCTGAGATGAGGTGCAATGGTGTTGTGAGGGGTAGAACCCCTACCCCCCTCAAGAGGCCAAGGGTCTTAACATGCATGGACTCTTTTTGGCCCTAGGCCAGTTGTAATGCCTTTGGATAGTCTAAACTTATGTAAGCATGTTGCGATCGGGTTGTTCTTTTCTAGTGTCACCTTCGAGCACTCTAAAATTGTGTAACCCTTGCTTTGTGGGATACGAGGTGTCCACTGGGTAAGATGCCCCTTTCACTTGTACAATTGTTCTTTAAATCAATTCAAGAAAAGGGAGAAAAAAAATTAAAGCTTTGGCCGAACTTCCTTGTTTAATTAAAGAAAAAAAAATTGTGTTGAAGAAAGTATGAATAGAGAATTATATGTGCAAAGTAACGTTATAGTAGAGATTATATTTATAAGTTTTGTAAGAAGGTCTTAATCCGTAGGAATGGTTATAGTAGACATTATATTTATAGGTGTTGAAGGAATGTCAAATAAGCTCACTATGAAATGTATCGTTAAAGCTTGGATTAATGACAATGAGTCTTGGTCAAAGCTGATATTTAGAAATAGTCAAAACCTTAAATTTTTAGGAGCTCCCAACTCGCATGGCTTTGGGCTCCTTGCTTTATATTTTCCTTGGTCTCAGTGACCCCTAAGGGTACCGAATTGGTTGCCTCATTGTGGAGTGTTTGGAAGAAGATGAAGCCTCATTACAACATTAAAAACTATTGGAAATAGGCAATGGGAATTGTACAAAATGACTAAAAATGATTCCTTGTGCTTGGAATCATAGAACTTGAGAAGGAGAATCTCCAAAGAGCCTAAAGCTTTGGTTCAAGTGACTTTGTCTTTGGAAGAACCTTTGGTTCCAATTTAGCAAAGATTGGATAATACTTTGGACATTAATCAGAGGTGCAGATAGCTTTTGATGAATGGTGTCTTTTTAGACACAAGATCACTGATTGGAAGTATTTGAAGCATCACCTTCTCCTAGGCTAAGAAGATCCACATCACAAAGGGATAGTGGAGAAACAAAAATAAAATTGACAATGTCTTTAGAATCAAGAAAACACTCTAATTTCACCAAGATCTCAAATAGAAAATGTGCCTCAATTGGTCTTGAATCATTCATGTGTTATTCTCATGTCCTAAGAGTGCTCTCGTTTGAAGAGGCATTTGTGAGTGCCTCAAGCTACACCGTTTTGTCGATTAGAAATTGGCTTTGTTGAGTGAGACAATTGGCTACTCCTTAGCCATTTGGAATGCTATTAGAAGCAAAGCCATTGTTGATATATTCCAGTAGTGATGTATGTGAACACACTTAGGATAGGCAGGGCACTTTTTTCCCTCTTTAGGAGTTTCTTTTTCTAGTTTGTATATATGCCTATAACCCTAATGGATGACTTATCTTTGTACATTTCACTTGGTAATGCATTCATTATTGTCTTGTTGTGCTCCAAGCTTCTTCTTCCTGCTTGTGTTTTTCATGTGCTTGCGCAAACCTCAAACTCCAACAATTGGTATCAAAGCAGGTCGTTGCTTGATTTATGGAGTCACCAACACCCCTCCAATCACAGTCTCAAAATCACATGAAAAATGGTAAGCATACTCAAAGCGATTACAAGTTCAAAATTGCTTTGCTCTATGGCATTGAAATCTCAAGCAGACCTCATTTTGGCCGCTAAATGCACTATCACAGTGCATGTGCAGACAACTTCATCCTTTCTGTCAAACATATATACATGTTTTAGTTTGTTAGTACAAGCATCTCAAAGTTTGGTGCATATTTAGTAGAGATCGACAGGGTGATTGTGTTCAACTTTTTGAGATACAATCATTTTTTTGCATCATGGTACTTAGACAGTGGCCATGGCTGAAGGGAATGATGTATTTTGTATGTTGGTTGTTGAGGAGAAGTTCAATGGTACTAATAACCCGTTATGGGCATATATCATGCATCATGTATTGGTAGCAAAAGGGGTATGGAATATTGTGCATGGTATTGAAAACTACCCTACTACACCTATGAATACAGTTATTAAAGGTGATCCAGATGGTGTTGTAGATGATGATCTTCATATTCCTATTCTTGCTTCACCTACTATAGAGAAACTTCATTGGGATGGCAAAGATGCTCAGGCACATGCATTGATAGCTTTGTCTGTCAAACGTGTCGTTATCACTCACATTCACTCTTGCAAAATAGCAAAGGATGCTTGGAATACACTTACCACTTTATACCAGGCAACAAATAAGGCTCATGTTGCTTACCTCCCAAAACAGTTGGAGAGTGAGCATATGAATGAAGGAGATTCTATGGACACTTGTTCGACAAAGATCAAAGATTTTAAAGAGCGGTTGATTTCTACATATGAAGTCTTGCCAGATAGTTCACGTGTGCAGACCGTTCTTAATGGCCTTCCATATTCATATCAGAGTTTTCCTTCTACTCTTCAATTGATGATGAAAGGAAATCCAAATGCCTTAACATTTGAGGAGTTCGTCTCTATTTCTTTTATAGGAAGAACAATCCAAGCATAAAAGGTCTATTATGCATGTTGTAGATCAAGTTTTCTTAGCTAGTGAGAAGGGCAAGGGTAAATTGAGCTCCTCTACTAGTAAGCAAAAATCTGCTAATGTTGCACAGTCAAATAAGAAAGAAAAAGATTAGAAGAAAACAAAAAAGGTGTTGATATACTTAGGTGGTGTGCGTGTGAACACATTAGGACCACCAGGGCACTTTTTCCCTCTTTAGGAAGTTTTTTCCCCCTCTTTAGAAGAAATCAAAAAAGTAGAAATTCTTGTTTAAGTACTATGAAGGAAACGATCATGTCGTAAAGAGTTGTCCAAAACTGGCTGCAAAAGAGGCAAAGAAAAAAGAGTTTGGAATGGTTGTTGCAGAGGCCTCTACACCAAAAATAGAATCTGATAATCTTGTGCAGAATGAAGAATGGGTGTTTACTATTGTTTGCCGTTTTGACCCATCTTCTCCTGAACAGTGTATGTCTTTCGTAGACTCAAATGTTTGGTACTTTGATAGTGGGGCAACCAAACATATTACCTTTCAGTGCAGTTTCTTCACTTCACTCGAGCCTGGCCCTATAGCGAATACTATCACATGTGCCAACAACTCCTCTTATCATATCGTGTGAGTTGGTAAGATCATTCTGACTACTGCTGATGGTAGTTCTTTCAATTTGTCAGATGCTTTATTTGTGCCAAGGATCAAGAAAAATATGTTATCAGTTTTTGCATTAGCCAAGATTGGCTTCATTGTGAAATTTGTTGATGATAGATGTACAGTTCATGATCTGTCAAATGGCAACATGATTATTGCTTTTAGCATTTTATGTTGTGGGTTGTATAAGCTCATAGACTATGAAAAATCTATGGATGATTCAACATGTGTAGTACGTGATTCTCAGGCTATGTCAGATGCAAAGTTTTGGCATGCAAAATTTGGTCATTTGAATTTCACTAGTTTGCTACACCTGTAGAAATTTGAAATGGTATCCTCTTTGCCCAAACTTGAGGCACCCAAAAAACATGTTTGTGAAGGCTGTATTTTTGGGAAAATGCAGTGTTCCTCCTTTCCAAAAGATGGCTCAGTTTGAGCTACTCAGAAATTGAAGCTTATTCAAAGTGATGTTTGTGGTTCGATGCAGACACCCTCTTTTGGAAACTACCTTTACTTCAGTCTTCATGATGTTGGAGATGCATTTGATGCTATTCTCTATCAGTAGGTTGTTGGATGCTTGATTTACTTATGCATTACTCGGACAGATATTCAGTTTGTTGTCTCACAGATGAGCAGGTTTATGCATTTCCCAGGTGTCAAGCATTGGTAGGCGGTGAAGCACATATTTCGCTATTTGAGTGGTACTCAGCTTCTTGGGTTGTTTTATCCCAAGGGGGGATCACTATCGCCAGATTTGCATGCTTTTTCTCACTCTCACTTCTAGCTCCAACAAAAGGTAGAAACAATTTTGGAAATAATATAAGGGAAATGATCATGTTATAAAGAGTTTTCCAAATTTGGCTACAAAAGAGGCAAAGAAGAAAGAGGTTGGAATGGTTGTTACAGAGTCTTCTACACCTAAAACCCGGTTTGCTAATCTTGTGTAGAATGAAGAACAGGTGTTTACTATTGTATCTATTTATGACCCATCTTGTCATGGGTAGTGCATGTCTGTAGTAGACTTAGATGTTTGGTACTTTGATAGTGAAGAAACCAAGCATATTACCTCGTAGCTCACCTTCTTCAGTTCACGTGACTCTGCACCTACAGGGAATACTGTCACATGCACTAAAAACTCCTCTTATCTTGTAATCGGAGTTGGTAAGATCATTTTGACTACTACTGATGGTAGTTATTTCACATTGTCAAATGCTTTGTTTGTGTTAGGGATCAAGAAAAATCTATTGTTAGTTTCAACATTAGCCAAGATTGGTTTGGTTGTCAACTTTGTTGATGATAGATGTACAATTCATGATCTTTCAAATGGACATGTCATTATTACTTCTAGCATTTTATGTCATGGGTTGTATAAGCTCATAGACTATGCAAAATATGTGAATGATTCAACATGTGCAGTATACGACTCTCAAGCTATCTAAGATGCAAAGCTTTGGCATGCATGCTTTGGTCATCTCAATTATGCTGGTTTATTATGCCAGCAGAAATGTGAAATGGTTTCCTCTCTATCCAAACTTGAGGCACCTTGTAGCCATTTCTAAGAAGTTTGTATTGTGGGCAAAGTGTAGCGTTCCTCGTTTCCAAAAGATGGTTTGGTTCAAGCTACTAAGAAATTGCATCTTGTTCATAGTGATGTTTATGGTCCTATGCAGACATCTTCTTTTGGGAACTACCTTTACTTCGTGACTGCTATTAATGATTTCTCAAGGCATGCATGGGTATATCCATTAAAAGAAAAAAGTCTCAAGTATTTATGTGTTTCAAACAGTTTCTATTTATGGCTAAAATTTTATCAAAATTTAAAATGGGCACCCTCCAAGCTGATTCAGGGTGGGAATACATGTCTTTTGATTTTAATGCATTTTTGGTTGAGGGTGGTATAAAACATCAGTGTAAAATGTCATATACACCTCAAGAAAATGGTGTTTCTGAAATAAAGAATGGGTCTCTCATGGAGACGTCCAGGTGTATGGTCAAAAGTGAGGCTTTACCACATAGTTTCTCGCTTGAGGCTATTATGTATGCATCATATGTATTTAAAACGTGTCCCGCCAAACAACTATAATCTATCACTCCATATGAGGCTTGCCATGGTCACAAGCCATCTGATGCTCATCTGAGGTTTTGGTTGTTTGGTATATGCATTAGTGCATGAACAACAACATAAAAAATTGCATGATAAAGCAATGAAATGTGTTTTTTTTTTATACACTTATAAAAGCAAAGGTTATTGTATATATCCTCCATAGACTAAACACATTTTGGTTAGCCATGATGCATTTTTGTGGAAGATGCAATTCAACCATTACTTTCATGTATTAAAGGGACATTAGTTAGCTCCAATGATGTGTATGACACTTTGCTACCTCTTTCTATAGGTGGATAGTCGTGTTGGTCCAAATGAGGCAATTTATCAGCCTTTACATGTTCCAATGATGATGTGGATCATTCCATTCTTAATGCATATTTACATGGTGCACTTGTTGATGAGAGGGCTAATATAGGGGAGGCAAAAACTATGCCTAAATGGCTGGTGCAAACTTTGTGAGATAGCGAGTTAGATGCACCTCTATCATATTGTACTAGTTTAGGATCTCGTAGTGCTTGCTTTTCATCAGATTTCTATGTCAATGGTTGCCTCTAGCCTTTCTGATGAGAATGAGCCTGTTTCTTTTGATAAAGCACAAAATTGAGAAAAATGGATGGCTACTATGCAATTAGAATATGATGCTATTATGAAGAATGGTACCTAATCTTTATGTGATTTGCCTCTTGGCAAAAAGTCCATTGGCACTAATTGGGTATACAAGCTAAAGTGTAAGCCTGAACGAATAGTTGATAGGTATAAGGCTAGGATTTTTGCAAAAGGTTATGCTCAAGAAAGAGGCATTGACTTTGATGAGACCTTTGGATTCACATGTCGAATGACTACCCTTGGTAGCATCTGTGCACTTGCATCCCATCATGGTTGGAATGTACATGAGTTGGACATTAAAACTACATTTCTGAATGGTGACTTACATGAAGAAGTGTATATTTTTAAGCCTCATGGTTTTGTCCAAAAAGGGCATGAAATGAAACTACACAGGTTGAAAAAGGCATTATATGCTTTGAAGCAAGCACCACATGCTTGATATGAAACGATACATGCCTACTTGATTGCACATGGTTTTGATAACAATCCAATTGAGAGAAGCTTATATGTTAAGCATGCAAATGATGTACGTTTGACCATTGTTGTGTATGCAGATGACATACTACTCACTTGTCTTGATGAGAATCATATTAATTTAAAGTTAATTTGCATGCCTCTTTTGAGATGTTAGATTTGGGGCATTTGAATCATTATTTGGGCATTCAGCTTATGCAATTTAATGGGGGGGTTACACATTATTTCAAGGTTTTTAACTTGAAGATCGTAAACCTATTGCCACTCCTATGGAAATAGGTTTACGATTGACTCCTCATGATGTTGGAGATGCATTTGATATTTTTGTCTATTAGGAAGATGTTAGATGCTTGATTTACTTATGCATAACTCGATCCAATATTCAGTTTGTTATCTCACAGATGAGCAGGTTTATGCATTGCCTAGGTGTCAAGCATTGGCAAGCAGTCAAGCACATCTTTTGCTACTTGAGTGGTACTCGGCTAGTTGGATTGTTTTATCCCAAGGGAGATTACTACCACTAGATTTACATGCTTTTTCTGACTCAAAATGGGTAGTTGATTTGACACTCATGTGTCCACTACTGATTTTTGCTTCATGCTCGGTAGCTCATGCATATCTTGGTTGAGCAAGAAGCAGCCTATTATGGCACTTCTAGATGTGAGGTTAATTAAAGGGTAGCTTTCACAATAAATCTTGAGCCTGTGTCGCTCAAACGCCTTTTGGATGATTTGGGTTTTTGTCAGTCTTCTGCGACCACCATCTTCACTAACAATCAGAGTGCATTAGAAGTTGTGAGGAACCCTATGTTCCATGCTCGCACAAAGCACATTGAGGTGCATTATCATTGTGTAAGGGAGAGGTTCTCTGCTGGACATATCATTTTGGCATATGTGCCCACACAGGATAACATTGTAGATCTTTTCACAAAGGCTCTACCTTAAGAGAAGTTTGAAACTTTCTACAAATCTTTGGGCTTACTTCCTTTTGTGGATTGATCTCTTTCCACATAGCTTGGCACTTCCTTAAACATGAGTGCAGCTCCTTGTTCATCCCATCACTCCCTAGAAGGATTTGTTGATATATTTTGGTAGTGATGTGTGTGAACACACTTAGGGTTGTCAGGACACTTTTTTCCCTCTTTAGGAGGTCTTTTCCATTGGAATGTATATCATTAGGGGAAAAAGGGAGCCTTGCATGGGCCTTGTAAGGATCCCTAATTTTTAGGGATTAAGATTAAGATTGTAAGGGGTTAAGGGGACAAGAAAGACCATCGATGGTTTTCTCTATTCATATATAAGAGAAAAAAGATCTTAAAGGAATGCTGAGTCAAACTCAATTGAAGCCATTGGATGTTGAAGTTTGAAGGGCTAGGATTAAAAGAACTATCAATGATTGAATGGAGGTTTTAGTAGCACAGTAGAGAGAGAAGAGATGTTGCGTAGTCAATCGAGGCCCTCCATTCACGCAATATCACATGGCTCTGTGCAGTCGGTGATGTTCCGTGAATCTCAGTCGTTGTATGTCATCAGATGCAATAAAAATCAAATGCTTGTCCACATTTCACGCTGATCCATGAGGTGTCCATCATTATAGTCTTTTGCACAGTCATCCTCATTTGTTGGATGATGGGTTGATCCAAGGGTGCCAAACAAAAGGTGCATTTTTTTGTCTTGCAAAGAAGAACTACACGATCCTTCAATGATCCAATGGTCTATGTTTCATGAAGCCTTGACTTTTGCAAAAGAATACCATCCCTTGGATCCTTTGGATCATCCAATGGTTATAATTCAAACTATTGAAATTCCAAACCACTCTTCTCACAAAAACTACATGTTGGTAGTGGTTTTGGAGGCTTTGACAAGGGGAAACCAAGGGAAGCCTACTCCTAATCTAGTACTAGACTGTGGTCACCACCATCCTCTCATTGGTCCATCCTTAATCACTCCTTAATCTAAAAGGCCCATGAAGGGTTCATTTTTTCCCTTAATGTACACCTATAACCCTAATGGTTGACTTATGTTTGTACATTTCACTTTGTAATACATTCAGTATTGTGTCATTGTGCTTCTAACTTCAAAATTTCATCAAGAAAATGGTCCATAGAGACTTCTCTTAACCTCCTAGCTAGAAGGATTAGGAGCTTCAAAAGTTGCCCCACTTAAAGCACCACAAGGTCTTTGTTATAGAGAACAATAAGTTCAAAAGCAAGTGGCTCCCCCATGAAGGGGATGAGAAAATAATTAAGCTCCTTAGTTCAAATTTTTAGTCCCTGATAGTGAACTTGGCAACTCCCTTTTGGTATAGAAGGTAGGCCTATGGGTCTCCTTTCTATCTCTCCTTTCTTTGTACCTCCTTGTTCGTTAATACATGTTATGTTGTTTTTATAAAAACAACTCATGAGAAAGACTCCTAAATTTTTAGATGTAGTAAAACTAGAACTAAAAAAGAAACACACTTACATCTTGACACACACAAGACATCAAATATAAGGGCACATTGAATAAATTAAAGTAAATTTTAGTATAGAAAACAAAATCCAATACGCATAGTTCAATGATAAACTTTTGGGATTTAGAATCATTGGAGAAGTTCTCCAAGTTATGAACCAAAATCATGAATGATTGGATGTTTTTAGTTGTAGACACATGACATGTGGACAATGGATAGGTCACACAAATGATAGATTCCTAGGACAAACCGTGATAAGGGTCCAAAAAAAATCTTGAGAGAGCATAAGGAGTAAATGTTCTCTGCAAAAAGTAAAAAGAAAGAAAAGACAAAAAACAAACAAATAACCAAAAAAGAAATCATATGAAGTTTTCCAATTATTGATAATTTTACTATGAAATAATCAAAATAATAGAAATAATTCATAGTTTATGATTTTAAAAATGATAAAAGATCTCAAATCCCAATTATCAAAAGAAGCTTTCTAAGATAGTTGCGAGAATGATGTATAGGAAAAGAATTAGGGACTATTATAGCCCAATGGTTACCTTTTGAGATTTCTTGGAAAAAATAGCTAATTTTCTCAATGTTTAAAGGACCAAAAAATAACCCCTAAATAAATATAGTGTGCACAATTCAGAAGTAGGTAAAGTTTCCCAATCACTATGGATTTTTTGTAGTCTTTTATCATGACGTGACCATCCTTAAATTTATAGTACAAATATAAGGATTTTTTGTTGGAGTTTGAGGTTTGCAGAAGCACGCAAATAGCACAAGGAAGAAGAAAAAGCTTGGAGCACTACACACAATACTCAATGTATTACCTAGTCAATATAGAAATATAACTAACCCATTCGATTGAGAGGCCTATATACAATCCGGGGAAAAAATACCTCCTAAAGAGGGAAAAAAAAAAGTGCCCAAGTGGCCCTAAGTGTGTTCACACTCATCACTACCAAAATATATCAACAAATCCCTCCCTGGGAGTGATGTGGTGAACAAGGAGCTAGCACTCATGTATAAGGAGGTGTCAAGCTCTTGGAATCAATCCACAAAAGGAAGTAGGGCCAAAGCTTTGTCGAAAGCTTCAAACTTCTCCCTCTGCAGAGCCTTTGTGAAAAGGTCTGCAACATTCTCCTGTGTGGGCACATATGCCAAACTCATCTCTCTAGCAGAGAACCTCTCCCTGACATAATGATAGTGCACCTCAATGTGCTTAGTGCGAGCGTGGAACATAGGGTTCCTCACAACTGCCAGTGTGCTCTAATTGTCAGTGAAGATGGTGGTGGCACAAGACTGACCAACACCCAAATTAGCCAAAAGGTGTCTGATCCACACACACTCAACATTCGTTGTGAAAGCTTCCCTATACTCAACCTCACAACTAGAAGTGGCCACATTAGGCTGCTTCTTGCTCGACCAAGACATGCATGAGGTACCAAGCATGAAGCAAAAACCACTAGTGGACACAAGAATGTCATAGAAACCAACTCACTCTGAGTCACAAAAAGCATAGTAACTGCCTGTCAATACTTGACACATGAGCAATGCATAAACATGCCCATATGAGAGAGAGAGAGAGAGAAAATTGAATATCAAGCCAAATTATGCATAAGTAAATCAAGCATCCAACAGCCTGCTGATAGAGAACACCATCAAATGTATCGCTATCATCATGGAGACTCAATCGTAGACTTGTCTCCATAGGAGTGGCAATAGGTTTGAAGTCTTCAAGGCCAAAACGCTACAATAATGTGTCAATATATTGTGTTTCACACAGCTATTCCTCCATCAACTTGTATGAACTGAATGCCTTAATAATTATGTAAAAGCAGCAAAATATGGCATCTTAAAAGAGGCATTAAAATCAACCTTTAAATGAGAAATATGAGTGACAATAGGTTTGCAGTCAATTTATTGTTTTTGACACAAAGTTATTCCTCCATCAACTTGCATGAACTGAATGCCTAAATAATTATGTAAATGCCCCAAATTTGACATCTCAAAAGAGGCATGCAAATCGCTAGCATCATGAATACTCAATCATAAACTTGTCTCCATAGGAGTGGCAATAGGTTTACAGTCTTCAAGGCGAAAACACTACAATAATGTGTCAATATATTGTGTTTGACACAAAGCTAATCCTCCATCAACTTGCATGAATTGAATGCCTAAATAATTATGTAGATGCCCCAAATCTGACATCTCAAAAGAGGCATGCAAATCAGCCTTTAAATGCGCAATATGCTTCTCATTAGGTTTGATGAGCAGCATGTCATCCACATACACAACAATTATCAAAACTACATCATCTGCACGCTTAAAATATAAGGTGCTCTCAGTTGGACTGTTCTCAAAACCATGTCCAATCAAGTAGGCATGCATCTTTTGATACCAAGAATGTGGTGCTTGCATCAAACCATATAAGCCTTCTTCAACCTACACACTTTGTTTTCATGGCCTTGTTGCATGAAATCACGGGGTTGAAACATATACACTTGTTCATGTAAGTCACCATTTAGAAATGTTGTTTTAATGTCCAACAGATGTACATTCCAACCATGATGAGCTGCAAGTGCACAAATGCTATGAATAGTAGTCATTCGTCACTTGGGAGCAAAGGTCTCCTGCCTCTTTCTTGAGCATAATTTCTTGAGCATAACTTTTGCAACAAGCCTAGTCTTATACATGTCAACTGCTCCATCAAGCTTATGATTCAGCTTATATACCCACTTAGTACCAATGGCTTTCTTGCTAGAAGGAAAATCACATAAAGAACATGTACTATTCTACATAATAGAATCATTTTCTGGTTGCAGAGAAGCCATCCAATTTTCTGAATTTTTTGCTTCATCAAAAGAAACAGGCTCATTCTCATCACAAAGACTAGAGGCAGCATTGCATAGCAATCTGATGCAGATGCAAAAGAGGCACTATGAGATCCTAAACGAGTAAATTTGACAAAGGTGCATCTAATTTGCTATCTTGCAAAGTTTGAACCATCCATTTAGGCATAGTTTTTGCCTCCTCTATATGAGCCCTCTCATTAATAAGCGCATCATGTAATCTACAAAAAAAAATGGAATGATCTACATCATCATGTGAAACCTGTAAAGGTTGAGAAATTGCCTCATTTGGACTCCTCAAACTAGCATTACATGAAGTTGATGCTTCATATACCTAATAAGTATAAACATGATTATGATTCATCTGATTGCTATGGTCCCCATAAAACAATGAATATGATCTTTTTTTTTTTTTTGTAAGGAGGTTCTACCGAAGCCTAATCTCCGAAGGCTTGCATACATTGAAGAACAATTGTACAAGTGAAGGGCATAGTACTCATGGAACCCCTCATATCCCAATGGCCTGAAGGCATTACAAGGGTAGAATGAACACACCAACCTAGGTATGTATAGGCATCCGCAAGGATTGAACACACACAACCTCTGCCTCAAGTGGTGAGTGCCCAAACAAATCGCATAAAGTGCAAGGATAATATGATTTTCCTTAATTTCTACAATTGAAGATTATTCGATGATGAACTCTTGCCCACATTTCTTTACACCCAACATCAATTTGAGTGCTTTATTTACCCAAAGATATGAACACTATACATGATTTCTTTTTGTCTTTTTGAGATCAAACTTACTACTTGCTTTAAGGTAGATATCTGAAAGAATGAACTCATACGCCCACGGGAACCCCTTTAACCCCACTTCAAGGGTTCATGTCAGAGCCAGCTGGCAGGCCTTGGACCCTGGACCTTGAGTCCAGGGCCAACCTTGTTACCACAACACCACAGAGCTTTGACTGATAGAAGACAATCAACAAAGCATTAATCAAATACACACATGCTTTCACATGCTAGAACGCATCTCAAGCTTGCAAGTAATAGTTTTAAAAACTCATTCATATACATACAGAAATAAAGCAACACGAACAAAGAAAGAAAAGGAAATATGGAACAGATGCAGTTTTTGTACTAAATAACATCTCAAGACAATGAAGATACCCAACCACAAGTCTGAGTTTATTTTCAATTCGCCACAACGCTTTTCTACATCCACTCCTACCCGAGCTATAAGATAAGATTGTTCCCTGAATCCTGACAGAGCCTGGACACAAGATCCGTCCTGGACCAGGCATCATAAGCATAACATAGTTACATCCCACATGCACATAGATGTAATAATGCATTCTTAGCTCTAAAGATTAACAGAACCAGACCAATGTTAAGTCTGATCCAATGAAGCAATTACATAAAAGAACGATCAAGCCAAAAAACCTGGCTGATGAGGCAGATCCACCCCAAATGATAAAGATGTGCAGTGCAACTTCACTGTGGTATCTCCTCAAGCCCACCCTACGATTATGCCTCGGTGAACTGAGCCAGGAAAAAGGGAGAACACAATATGAAAAGAATCATGATCTGCACACCCAATCTACTACAATATCTTCTTATTTGGAGAAAACAACTGATCATTCCTTGTACAAGCTATTACATCATATCACACCTCAGGCTACATTCCTTGAAAAAGTTTCGTGAAAACACAAAGAAGCCATTGATTCAGAGAGTTCTCCTCCATTTCCTTTCCACATAGCAGATTCACAACCAGGCATTCCGCAAACCCTTGCTATGCTTCAAAGGGCACAGAAACTTTTTCGGACTTCATCAATGACTGCAAATAGGGAGCCCATAGCTTTCAGTTAGGACTAAGAGGGCACTTGTTCACACTGTTATCCTCGCCATCAGGAGGATCAGCAGCAATTCAGCTTGACAGTAGGGAAAACCTTTATCTTCCATTTAGACAGAAGAGCACACTTGTTCGTTTGGCTATCTTTCACCATGAGAAGAACCATCAGCAACTTATCTGGAGAAAACGCATTATGTTCCCACCAGTATAAGGTGAAAACTGCTTCTACAGAATGGAAGCAATGCAATCTCTTCCTGAAATGAAAGCTCACTGACTCAACTGTGAATAGAAAAGAAAAAGAACTCCACGAGTCCCCAAAAGACGAACTAAGCACACGGACAACAAAGATCCAGACACAGCATAAGGAGAAATGGCAGATATCAAACAGCTCATCGTCTGGTTCATAGCAATGCAAATAACCACCTTAGAGATACATCAATATTCTTACAAGCCCAATATACAAAGGCTTTTTTAACAATGGTATAAAATACAAAGAAAGTCAAGGGAATCATGCATACACATGCTGTAGTGTACACATACTCGCATATCTTGTCTGAGCAGTTATGACTGCTTTGGGAATCTTCTGAAGAACTTTGAAGCTGCCAACACTATCCTGTTCTTGTTCAATGGATACCTACTGCAAAACAATGATGTAGGTGACCTTATCACCCCAACTTCAGTTCTGGCATTCTCAGGATGTAATGTTTCATCAGGCAATGTGGGGACATCCAACGACACTGCTAGTCTTGCACGATTCCTTAGAAGCAATGCTCCAGATGCCATTGTTACGTCCTTACATTTCTTCACCTTTACCTTTGACAGATTGGGGCATCCATCACCTGCAAATGCCTCCAATCCTCGGTCTGTAACAGGGCAATTCTTGATGCAAAGCTTTCTCAAAGACCAACATTTTTCAGCAATACAGAATAGCTCGTTATCCCCCACTGTGTCACTATTACAAAGTGCGATTCTCTCTAACTTAGAGCAATTCGATGTTATAAGATCCAGGCTTCTAATCGAGACATCTGTGCCAATAAGCACGAGCTCTTGAAGCTCGGAACTATACTTACCAACCGCAAGGAGACCTTCATCGCCAACTTTACCTATCTTTCGATCGTCAATATGCAGTTTCCTGAGGTTTTTGCATCCACTAGCTATGGCACTATATCCATAATCAGAGCAATTCGCAACTTTTGAAACATATAGAACTTCCAACTTAGAGCACTTTGAAATGGCTCTTAAAGCTCCATCTCCCATATCCAAGGTCTCGACATGGAGCTCCACTAGCTCTGGCAGATGGCCTGCTATAAGCTCAAAGAACTGGTCCCAGACACCTGGATTCCGTGCCAAGACAAGTGTGTGTATGCTCTTGGAGCCTGCAATAAGTGTTCCAAACAGATGGGCACTCAAAATCTCCTTGAGGCAGAGCCGCTGAATTTTGGCCGCACCTGGAAAAATTGCCTCCGGATTATCGCGAAGCCGTCGTAGGCGTTTGACAGATAGATCTGCCAATTTAGGGGAATTCTGGAGCAGAATATTGAGGCCCTTAGACCCGAATACGCAAGAGGCACAAGAAAATTTCTTAAGGGAGCCACAAGATTTTGCGAATTGCGCGATGCC
This sequence comes from Ceratopteris richardii, assembly GCA_020310875.1. NCBI lineage: Eukaryota > Viridiplantae > Streptophyta > Polypodiopsida > Polypodiales > Pteridaceae > Ceratopteris > Ceratopteris richardii. The sequence continues at coordinate 75,641,687 of CM035412.1, read as the reverse complement.
TGTATCTGTGATTGCCTTACAGCTCTTCAACTTCAAGCTGGTAAGATTTTTACAATGGAGTCCAACCAGAACTATGGCGTTGTCGTCTATACTGGTTTCTTTTCTGCTACATTTCAAACATAGGGAGGAAATGAACTCAAACCTGGAAAATAGAGGAACGAGGAGAGCATCGAGGGACTGCTGTGCTTTGAGGGCGAGACGATCTCTGCTTTTGGCTTCAACCTGATGCCATCGCTTGCAGACAAGTGAACAGGCGTTCCTATCTTTGGGCAAGAGCTTCTGGAAAACGCATCCTAAACACTCGTCGGAGAGCCCCAAGCTCAGATCTTCGCATTCAGCAACTGCCTGGGAGGCCCAGTCGGCGTTTGAGATTCGTATCTCTGGCAGCGACTTCGAGGCTGAGGTGGAGCTAGCTTGACCCATTGGAGGATAGACTAGGAGGGCATTGTGTTGTGGGAGGGGAGAAGAGGGAAACAGACGAAGGTAGGAGAAGACGAAACGGCCGCCATCAGCGGGCTCTAATGATAGAGCAATAATAAAGCGAGGAGCACGGGACCAGAAGACTGGACTGCTTGGTTGCGTAGCTACCTAAAGAAAGAAGCACGAGCCATGGGGTGGAGGCGGCAATGGTGGGGATTGGAATTTGGGGGATTCGGGAAGAGCAGCAAGGAAAGGGCTAAAGACGAAAAGTCAATATCTGAGAAAGTAAAAGAATCACATGAAGCAGAGAACGTCCTCCGACTCTCCATGACGCAGAAGGTCTGAGTCCCACACGCATAAAATACAACAATAACGAGTTTCCTTCAGGCTTCAATGCGTCTCGTTCAAAGTCTGCGGTATCCAAAGCTCTCTCTCTGACGCTAGAGTGTGTGATCACTGTCATGTCGGCGATATCGCCTGGCTGCATCTCATTCCAAGCTGTTCCTCTGAAATAGACCGGCTTCGGAAGTTGGGAAACAGGTCACAGACCTCCAACTTCCAAGCTCCATCTCCATTCTCATACACTGTAGCTTAAAAGCATAAAGCTCCAGATTTTCTTGTTGCCCCATGAATTCTCACCTGCTGTTGTGATAGTGTAACATCGTTAAAACGTTGGGTAGGTTTTTTTTTTTTAAGCAACAAAGGAAAAGATGCATATATATATTAATAGAAAGGTAATGTTTTTTTTTAAATGAAGGTTCGACAAATGCCTACTCTCCCAAGTTTTAACTTTGAAAGAACAATTGTATAGGTGAATAAGCATACTACCCGCGGGACCTTTAGTATCTTACAAAGCAAGGGTTACATAAAATTACAACTTATTTCAACTAGTTTAGACTGGCCAAAGCCATTACATATCCAGCCCAGAGATTGAACTCCGTACCTCCGACTTAGAAAGGTAATGTTGGTGTTTTATGTATCTAGATCATGAAAACCTTGACATAATTTATTTTTTTTTAAGTGGAGGTTCGGCAAGTGCCTACTCCACCGAGCTTTAACTTTGAAAGAACAATTGTATAGGTGAATGGGCATAGTACCCGCAAGACCCCTCATATCCCACAAAGCAGGGGTTAGACAAGATTACAACTAATTTCAACTAGTTTAGAATGGCCAAAGCCATTAGATGTCCAATCTGGGGATTGAACTCTATACCTCCACCTCAAGAGACCAAAGACTCAACCACTAAAACAACAGCACATAGACTACATTGACATAGTTCTCATATAAGATCAAGCGCACAACTCGGTCAACTACGATGACAATGAATTCTAGAATCCACACTCAATTCTCTACACCAACATCACTAGAGCCATCATCATCAAGTCAAGTGAAATATAGTATCCTCAAGTGAAATCCTTCCAATTCTTAGAGTAGGATGCTTCATCAGCAACTAGCCTTGGAGACCCTAGCTCCTGACCCCTATTTCTTTTGCACCATTATGTTTTATTTGTTGTTCTAGAGTTGGCATGCATAGGTCCACCCTATAAAGCTATCGGTGGAAATTTTTTTGTTCTTTTTCACCCATAGCGAGAGTGGTATTTTCTTTTTCACCTTCACCGAAATCTCCCACTTTGTCTATAGGTACTAGAACGAGACTCGAGGTGGTCTCTTCTTGAGGATGTTTAGTGCTCTTTTGTTGCATCGACTTCTTATGGGAAAGAGATTTCTTCCTTGGAAGATTCTTGCAAGATTTATGTGTTTGGCCTTCTCATCAACATCAAGAGTGTAACATTGTATTCCTATAGCACTCAGATTCTCCTTGTAATAGCCCATATATCTTGGTAGCGAACCAAGACTTGGTGCTATGTCTAACTCATGTCATCCCAAAATTTCTTTTGCTTATGGATATCTATTTCTAGGTTTGGATTTTCTTCATCTACTATGTCCTCGTTCAGAGGGTCTATGAGTAATTTTGGGGGCTTCAGTTCTTATAGTCTATGAGCTTATGATGGTTCTTCTTGAAGTTTTGTTTGCCCTATGACTCTAACACCCTCTTTCCCTTCTCCAGATCATTTTCCTCAATGATCAATCCTTGATCTCCCCTTGAATTGATGTTCTCACCCTTGCATATTCTCTTGAAACTTCTTGCTCTCAAACTTGGTGTCTTGAATATTGCCTTTCTACTTCTTGGCCACTTGCCTATGAACTAGCCTTGTTCACAACCTTGATATCTTGATCCCTTGTTCTCAACCTCAATATTCTAATCATGATATGTACCTTGGATCTTGAATCTAGTGTCTCCATTTGAAAGTTCATCTTGAGAGCTTTCTAAGGGTTCTTTACACCTCTAAATCCGACCTACAGATTGGGAGTTACACTCTAATGGTTATTGGGCTCATTTTTTATAGTGCCACATGCGCCTTCCATCCACCTTGCCCAAGCTTAATTCCTATGCTATGAACTTATGACCTACTCGCTAGGAGTACAATGTGCTAACCACTTGCCCCAAAAGCCATGGTTGAGGATTACTTGCTAAGTGTTGATATATTTAGCTAGTGATGTGTGTGAACACACTAGGACCGTCGGGGCACTTTTTTCCCTCTTTAGGAGGTTTTTTTCCCCCGGCTTGTATATACGCCTATTGCCCTAATGGACTACTTATCTTTGTACATTCTCTAGTAATACATTCAGTATTGTGTGTTGTGCTCCAAGCTTCTTCTCCTTCCTTGTTTTGTTCACGTGCTTCCGCAGACGTCTATCTCCAACAATTGGTATCAGAGCACGTCCTCGCTTCATCTAGGGCGTCGTCGACACTCCTCCGGTTGTAGTCTCAGAATCGCACGAATTTTGGTGAGCATACTCAGCATGTTTTTGAGATCAAAACATCTTCGCTTTGTGGCGCCGAAATCGCGATCTGAGCTCGTTTCGGCCTCCGAACGTACTATCATAGCGCTTGTGCAGGCTATTTCATCTTTTTGTGCAAGAGGTATATACCAGTTTTTGTTCGTCAGTATAAGCGTCTCGAAGTCTGCTACAGGTCTAGCAGAATTTGTCTAGGTAGCTCTATTCAACTTTTTGAGATACAGTCAATTTTCTGCATCAAGGTATTTTAGTCACTGGCCATGGCTGAAAGCAGTGATGTATTCCGTATGTTGGCTGTTGAGGATAAGTTGGATGGTACCAACTACCCGTTATGGGCTTATATTTAGCATGTATTGGTTGCAAAAGGACTATGGAACATTGTGCAGGGTGTTGAAAAACGTCCTATCACACCTGCAACTGTTACAACTGCAGGTATAGAAACTGAGGCAGAAGGTGTCGAAGATTATGATATTCTGCATATTCCTATTCGTGCTGTGGTTTCTGCTGCACCTACTACAGAGCAAATTCGTTGGGATGGCAAAGATGCCCAAGCACATGCATTGATAGCTTTGTCTGTCAAACGTGCCATTATTCCTCACATTCGCTCTTGCAAAACAGCAAAGGATGCTTGGGATACACTTACCACATTGTACCAAGCTAGGAATGAGGCTCATGTTGCTTACCTCCGAAAAAAGTTGGAGAGTGAGCACATTAATGAAGGTGATTCTATGGACATTTTCTAACAAAGATCAAAGACTTGAAGGAACAATTGATTTCTGCTGATGAGGTTATACCAGATAGCTCTCTTGTGCAGACCATTTTGAATGGTCTTCCTTATTCATATCAGGGTTTTGCTTCACTATTCGGTTGATGATGAAAGGCAATCCAAATGCCTTGTCTTTTGAGGAGTTAGTCTCTGTTTTGTTGCAGGAGGACCAGTCCAAGCAGAATAGGTCCATTATGTGTGTTGCAAATCAAGCTTTCCTAGCTAGTCAGAAGGGCAAAGGAAAATGGAGCTCTTCAACTAGTAAGCAGAAATCTGCTAATTCCGCACAATCGAAGAGAGAAGACAAAGATGAAAAGAAATCAGAAAAGCAGAAATTGTTTTGCAAGTACTGTAAAGGAAATGATCATATCATCAAGAACTATCCTAAACTGGCTGCTAAAGAGGCAAAGAAGAAAGAGGCTGGAATGGTTGTTGCAAAGGCCTCTACACCAAAAACAGAGTCTACTAATCTTGTGCAGGAAGAAGAATGGGCGTTTACTACTGTTTGCAGTTTTGACCCATCTTCTCATGAGTAGTGCATGTTTGCAGTAGACTTAGATGTTTGGTACTTTGACAGTGGGGCGACCAAACATATTACCTCGTAGTGTAGTTTCTTCTCTTCACTCGAGCCTGCCCTACAGGAAATACTGTTACATGCGCCAACAACTCCTCTTATCCTATTATGGGAGTTGGTAAGATCATTTTGACTACTGCTGCTGGTAGTTCTTTCACTTTGTCAGATGCTTTATTTGTGCTAGGGATCAAGAAGAACATGTTATCAGTTTCTACATTAACCAAGATTGGCTTGGTTGTGAAATTTGTTGATGACAGGTGTACAGTTCATGATCTGTCAAATGGAGATGTGATTATTGCTTCTGGCATTTTATGTCATGGGCTGTATAAGCTCATAGACTATGAAATATCTCTGAATGATTCGGCATGTGCAGTACATGATTCTCAGGCTATGTCATATGCAAATCTTTGGCATGCATGCTTTGGTCATCTGAATTTTGCTAGTTTGCTATGCCTGCAGAAATCTAAAATGGTGTCCTCTTTGCCCGAACTTGAGGCACCTGGAAAACATGTTTATGAAGGCTGTATTTTGGGCAAAATGCAACGTTCCTCATTTCCAAAAGATGGTTCAATTCGGGCTACTCAGAAATTGTAGCTTGTACATAGTGATGTATGTGATCCTATGCAGACACCTTCTTTTGGAAATTATCTTTACTTCGTGACTTTCATTGATGATTTTTCTAGGCATGCATGGGTATATCCATTGAAGGAAAAGTCCGAAGTGTTCATGTGCTTCAAACAGTTTTTGGTTTTGGTTGAAAATCTATTAGCATGTAAAATGGGAACCCTCTGTTCTGATTGAGGGGGGGAATATATGTCTTCTCATTTTAATCCATTTCTGGCTAAACGTGGGATAAAACACCAGTGTACAGTGCCGTATACACCTCAACAGAATGGAGTTGCTGAACAATAGAACAGGTCATGCATGGAGATGGGGAGGTGTATGGTCAAGAGCCAGGCTTTACCACATAGTTTCTGGCTTGAGGCTGTCATGTGAGCAGCATATGTACTTAATAGGTGTCCTACCAAAGCACTGCAGTCTATCACTCCATATGAGGCTTGGCATGACCGCAAGCCATCTGTTGCTCATCTGCGTGTTTTTGGTTGTTTGGCATATGCATTAGTGTCCGAACAACATCGCAGAAAATTGGATGATAAAGTAGTAAAATGTATTTTTGTTGGGTATAGTTCAGAAAGTAAAGGCTATCGTCTATATCATCCACAGACTAAATGCATTCTCGTTTGTCGTGATGTTGTTTTTGTGGAAGATGCTATTCAGCCATTGCTTTCATGTACTAAGGAGACATCTGTTAGTTCCAAAGACATGTATGATACTTTGCTACCTCTTTTTACAGGTGGAAAGTCTAGTGCTGATCCTAATGAGGCAACTTCTCAGCCTTTGTAGGTTTCATGTGATGATGCAGATCATTCCATTTATGATGGAGATTTACATGATGCACTTATTGATGAGAAAGCTGATATTGAGCATGCAAGAACTAATGCCAAAATGGCTGGTGCAGACCTTGCGTGACAATACTGCATCTAGACTCTATGATGAGACTGAGCCTGTTTCATTTGATGAAGCACAAAATTCAAAAAATTGGATGGCTACTATGCAATCTGAATATGATGCAATAATGAAGAATGGTACTTGGTCTTTATGTGACTTGCCTCCTGGCAAGAAGGCCATTGGCCCTAAGTTGGTATACAAGCTGAAGCGTAAACCTGATGGTACAGTTGACAGGTATAAGGCTAGGCTTGTTGCAAAAGGTTATGCATAAGAAATAGGCATTGATTTTGATGAGACCTTTGCACCTACATGCCGTATGACTATTGTTCGGAGCATCTTTGCACTCGCAGCTCATCATGATTGGAATGTACATCAGCTGGACATTAAAACTACATTTCTGAATGGTGACTTGCATGAAGAAGTGTATGTTTTTCAGCCCCGTGGCTTTGTGCAGAAAGGGCATGAAAACAAGGTGTGTAGGTTAAAGAAGGCATTATATGGTTTAAAGCAAGCACCATGTGCTTGGTATGAGAAGATACATGCCTATTTGATTGCACATGGTTTTGAGAATAGTCCAACTGAAAGAACCTTATATGTTAAGCATGCTAATGATGTACTTCTGGTCATTGTGGTTTACGTTGATGACATGCTACTCACTGGTCCTCATGAGATGCATATTGCTGATTTTAAGGCTGATTTGCATGCCTCATTTGAGATGTCTGATTTGGGGCATTTGCATCATTATTTGGGCATTCAGTTTATGCATGTTGATGGTGGAATGTCTTTGTGTCAAACGAAATATATTGACACATTATTGCAATGTTTTGGCCTTGAAGACTATATGCCTATTGCCACTCCTATGGAGACAAGTTTACGATTGAGTCTTCATGATGCTGCAGATGCATTTGATGTTGTTCTCTATCAGCAGGTTGTTGGATGCTTGATTTACTTATGCATTACTCGGCCAAACGCACAATTTGTTATCTCACAGATGAGCAGGTTTTTGCATTGTCCAGGAGTCAAGCATTGGCAGGCAGTTAAGCACATCTTTCGCTACTTGAGTGGTACTCGGCCACTCGGGTTGTTTTATCCCAAGGGGGGATCACTACCACCAGATTTGCATGCTTTTTCTGACTCTAATTGGGTTGGTTGCTATGACACTCGTGTGTCCACTAGTGGCTTTTACTTCATGCTTGGTAGCTCATGTATATCTTGGTTGAGCAAGAAGCAACCTACTGTGGCCACTTCTAATTGTGAGGCCGAGTATAGGGCAGCTTTCACAGCGACTGTTGAGTGTGTGTGTCTCAGATGCCTTATGGATGATTTGGGTGTTGGTCAGTCTTCTACCACCACCATCTTCACCGACAGTCATAGTGCATTGGTAGTTGCAAGGAACCCTGTGTTCCATGCTCGCACTAAGCACATTGAGGTGCATTATCACTATGTCAGGGAGAGGTTCTCTGCTGGGGAGATCAGCTTGACATATGTGCCCATGCAGGAGAACATTGCAGACCTTTTCACGAAGGCTCTACCTTGGGAGAAGTTTGAAGATTTTTGTAAAACTTTGGGCTTACTTCCTTTTGTGGAGTGATTTCCACATAGCTTGGCACTTCCTTATACATGAGTGCCATCTCCTTGTTCACCGCATCACTCCCAGGGGGGATTTGCTGATATATTTAGGTAGTGATGTGTGTGAACACACTAGGACCGCCGGGGCACTTTTTTCCCTCTTTAGGAGGTTTTTTTCCCCTGGCTTGTATATATGCCTATTGCCCTAATGGGCTACTTATCTTTGTACATTCTCTAGTAATACATTTAGTATTGTGTGTTGTGCTCCAAGCTTCTTCTCCTTCCTTGTGTTCTTCATGTGCTTCTGCAAACATCTATCTCCAACACTAAGCCTCCTTCTTAGGGTGTGGTTCAACCATCTCTTGTCTATCATTCCTCGAGTCTAACACCTCATGCATGAAAGAACCTAATTGGCACACTCAATTGGCTGAGTAGCCCTTGCTGATAAAACATGGAACCCTAGATTAGGGATCCCCATAAATCTAAAGTGCAGTTCTCTTTTGTCACAGTGCCTTTGTTTGCACATCTTAGGCTTCTTCTAGTAGATCTAGGTATACATAGCACTTTGACCCCAAAATTGGTTGTTGTCAACTAATGTGGCCTTAGGTCGAGACCTTAGGTTGATGAGACCTTAGGTTAGAGCCTTAGATAAGAGTCCCAACTATTATGGGGTAGCGAAAATCTAAGTTTCCATGCTCACACACATATGATCTTATGAGAAATAATTACATACGTCCAAAATCAGCTCATGATATGTGGCATAGTAGGCTACCACAAAGCTTCACCATATGCCATCATAAAACCTCAATACTGCTATGTCCCATTTTGGAGTCAATGCACACCTATTCCAACCTAGAAGCTACATGATTTGGGTGCAACATTTGAGACTCAATGGCCCTTGATGATTATCTGCACCCTCACTTGATGAGGAGATGGCCAAGACTACAAGAGTTTCTCTAAGGGGTCCAAATATTTTCTCACTATATGTGCATTCTGCTAGGGAATTTGCCTAGCATTCTATCTTAGCTTTCCCTTATTTATAGTCGATAGTCACACTCTTACAAGCCAGACTATATCATGCCTTCATGAAGGTCTCCATGTTTCCCATGTGCATATCCATGGAATTGAGTCAACCAACCCAATGAATTGGGTGATCGTACATAAGCCTATCAAGCTCACTCCAAACCAACACCAACTACTAAATGACTAAGGGAATGATGATTTCTATGTGGCATCCCCCTCCCCCCCCCCCCCCCCCCCCCCAATATTTATGGTCAGATGATTGCACCCCTCATGTAGCTACAACCACAATGGGCCATCACAACTATTGTTGAACTACATTCACTTATCTCCCTAGTTATGGAGAGATAGTGTGATATTGTTCCCTCAATATCTCTCAAATGAAGACTATAAGAATAAAAGTGGTTATATGTGTAAAGTAACTCTCCTCCCAACCATTATATGATTGCTCCTAAAATAGATAGTGTCTAGAGTCCTCTAGTGTGGACATGCTGTCATCATCACCCTACTAACTATCTTGGAACTTTAGGATATATCCTGAGCTAGGGGCCTTGGTTACTAGCAGTTATCCCAAACGCACATCAAATGGTCTCTATAGATCAATGTCTAACACTCTCTCCCCGTTATAAAGATCATTTTCCTCAATGATCAGTGAGGGAAAGTACTTGCAATCCAGAGCTTCTGATACTCGTGGATGAGATGGTTCGTCAACTCTTTCTACGTCTTATCTAGTATCCTATATGGAGAATGATTTGTGTTGTCGCTTTCCTACAAAGATAAAATACCTTCTATTAGATTATCCTACCTAGAAATATACTTTCTAAGTTTACATACATAAAAAACTACATGGACTCTACAATCTGGAGGAAGTTCTAATCAATATTCAACATCACCAAGATTTTTAACTATCTTCCAAGGTCCACAAAACCTTTGTGAAAGCTTAGTGCACTTCCTTGTAGATAATGAAGTTGAATTTGCACGCTCTTGAATGAAAAATTTATCTCCTTCATCAAAGATTATAGGAGATCTCTTCCTGTTAGCATATTCTTTATCCCTATGAGATTCTTGTTGCATCTTGACTTTAGCTACTTTAAGTTCTCTTGGAGATTCTCTATGAACTTCACAAATTTCTCTGGCATTCCTATGGTATTGGGAGCAATGGGTTTCATACCACAACTCATATCAAAAGAAAACATCCTAGTCACCTTTTGAGGTCTAATACTATATGTGAACTCTACTAATGGAAAATAATATCCCATTATGTCTATCTCTCAAACATATATGCCCTCAAATGTCCTCTAATGTATACTTGAACCTCATGATTTGACCATTTGAGTGTGGATAGTCACCACTACTCATTTTTAATGACACTAAGATTCTCAAAGACAACTTCCAAAATTTTCCTATGAATCTATTATACTGTTTGAAACTATAGATCTCGATAACCCATGCAAGATAGAGATATGCTGGATAAACACTACCGCTAACTATGGAGGTTCTATTGTCTCATGCATGGGTTTGAAATGTGCTATCTTTCTCAATCTATCTACCACTACTAGGGTAACATTCCACATCCTTTGGGTCTGTAATAACCCCACTATGAAGTTCATGGATATACTATCCTAGTTCTAATTTGGAATATGTCAAGAGTGCAAAATAAGTGGTGTCCTAATCCTTTCTACCTTGTTGAACTAACACATAAAGCACTAGCAAACATATATGGAGACATCGCTAGATAATGCAAACCACCAAAATGTTCTTTTAATGAACTATATAGTCTTGTCAAATCCAAGATTCCATGCACAAGGAGCATCATGGTTATCATGCATGACTTTTCTTCTCAGACCCCTAGAACATGGTATGCAAACCTTTCCTTTTAGTTTAACTATTCCATATCTACTCAAAAATTGGAAACAAATGCTTCCTTTCTTTACTAGGAGAAGAAGAAAATGGAATTTCCCATCTCCTATAATAAAGTCATCAATAATAATCTATAAAAAATATGGATCTTCCACCTGAGCTTCCTTTATCTTTTCAAGCATTTAGCTTTCTAGAACTCATTAGATACATTATTTGAGATAATGCATCACCTACATTATGATATTTTCTTCTATACAAGATTTCCATATGAAACTCTTGCATGAGCTTAGCCCAGTGAGATTATTTACCTCAAAGATCTGGCTGACTACAAGGGTATGTGTTGTGTAACAATCATTGACTAAAGACTAAGTACCTAGCAAAACCACCAAGGTGAAGAGAGAGCATGTATTCACTCAACCAACTCCACCCATATATATACCTCAAGGCCGAGGGGGGAAATGTGAGAAGAGCTTGCCAAGTGTCCTCTCCACATGGATTCTAATCCAAGGCCTTCTAACCTTGGAAATCACATGGCCTTCACATGGATTCTTAAAAGGACTTCTCCCAAGCTCGTACGTACAAATCTCAAGGCTTGAGAGGCTCCCTAAGGGTTAAATACCATACCCTCGGGAAATATCAATCCTAAGGGTCAAAACCCTTCAATTTGGGAGTAAATAAATCCAAATAACTCAAGGGTTCAAACCACACTCTTAGAGACACTTTCCCAAGGGTTTTCCAGTAGAATCCAAGGGTTCTCCAAGTGGTTTTGGACCCTCTAAACCCATGTCTTTGGACACTTTTACCCATAGTTATAAAACATTCTTCCCCCCTTTAACATTTTCGTCCTCGAAAATGTGAGTACGTATATTATGTGGAGTATTCCCCCGTGCCCCATGATCTATACTTTGAGCATGGTCATCTCTCTCTTTAGATTCATTTCCAGTAATCAGATAAAGGCTAATCCCTACCTTAATCTTGAAAGGAAAAGAATCAAAATCCCTGCCCAAATCACTTTCTCTTAGTCCATCCGAATGTACATGCATGCCTTGTACCTATGGACTAGTGAAATGGGTGGACTTCTTTGGTGGTCTTTTTCTTTTGGCACTTTCACTAACATTGAACTCCATAAAATAATGCATTTTCGTACACTTTGTACTTCCCTAGAAATTTATAATTTTAGGAGTCTATGATAGAGATCCTATCTTTATCTTGAAAGGACCAGAAACTAGATCACTTTCAACAGAAAGGAGAGGAATCTTCAGATATTCTGAACTTAACTTATTCTTTTATAGTCCTTTTCAAATACAAATATACTTTATTTGTATTTGCCAGGACTTAGCTAAAGATGTGAACTTAGCAAAGTGGGTCTAGTGAGTCCCTGCCAAAACATGCTCAATAAAATGAGGAGAAATACTATCTTCTCATTCCTTGGCAACTTAGGTGGACTTATTTCAATCATCCAGGTTTTCTTGAAACATAAAGTTCAAGTATACCGAATGATAATATCCCCAATCTACAAGTTCATGTCTACAAGTGGATCCTTATCTTGATCATGTTGATTTTCCCTGGATTAATTCTCAGAATAGAGTTTAATCCTTTTGGAATTTTTAACATTAAAGACTTAGATCCAAAGATGACTTTAGGAATTGGAATTATTTGGTAGACCATCTTCCTAGGTCTCTACCCCATTTGTTCATCTTAGCTTAGCGTGTTCTTCCAATGAGAATCAGTACTAACTATCTTAAACCAACTATGGTTCAGTTAGTTATGTATACTAACCTCAAAGGTCATCAAAGCTTTGCAAAGAGAAACAAATCTTCATAAACCAATTCCTTCAAATCCTTAAAATTGAGGAACAATACTTCATCAAGACACCCTCTAGATTTTCTATTGGATGCAGCTTTAGTTCCAAGGCTTTGCAAGAAAGATATCTGTTTCTAGGCATCATATCTCTGATCTTGCTAGGAACATTCTTGAATCACTTGTTCTCACCAAAGATTCAAAAGAAGATCTTTTATAGATCATTCTTTCATTCAAGGTTATTATACTTGAATAAGCTTGACTTTACTTTTGGAGTTTAACTTAGTAAACTCCCAAAATTCTTTACCCTCTTACTTATCCAAATTTATTGTTCTACATAAAATTTGGCTATGCATTTTATTAAGAAAAATGCATCTGCTGAAGAGGATAAAGGATAGCCTTTTCTAGGGTAAATTTCATGTTCATTCTATTTACCCTTTTGTTCAGATGACTAGGTGTATTAAATTGGTTCAAAGAGGTACATTTCTACACCTCATAATGAACCTAAGACCTTAATCTGAATGGTCTTATCTTTAAGGCTTATCGTGATGTCTCCTATTGTATCTTGAGCCTATTTTCTCTCTGGCCATCAGAGAAAAATCTCAATGGGAGTTAGTTCTCACTGTCCCATACCAGTGAGTTCTGTCTCCAATCCGTAGAACCACATCCTAGTGTTTCCACCTTCTTTGCCCTTATCTCTTCAATGCTCTCTGATCATTTACCATGATCATGAATTTTACCTTGGAAATCCTTAGTATCATTTTCATGAGAGCAAAGACTAAGGTTTCTAAATCTAAGGTCTCTTTAGGTTGACCTTTGGACTTTACTTGGTATCAAACTATAAAAGATTTTGATCTTTTTGACAAATGGAGGCCTCTTGAATTATCCAACCATAAAGGTTTGATATATTTGACCAAGTTAGGTCACTTGGCTTTCTCAAAATTCCTCTAGCAAATTTAATAGGAGATAAGATCGAGTCTTTTCTCCTTTAGATCCCTTTTTCAATGGTTTTTACCCATGGGATTTTCTTGGGATCTCCAACTCATACCTTCATGAGTTGATATCTTTGCTTAAGTCTTCAACATCATGCTGATGTTCTTCAAACCATTAACCATTCTCCTTTTAGGGATCAACAATTATATGTCACCCTTTTGACTTAAGCAAGTTGACATCGATCCAAACTTTGGATCCATGTTTATCTACTCTCAAATACCCTACTTTGAATATGCTTTACGCCTTTGGCTAGCTTACCTTAGATAACTTGCCAAATTGGAATTCTTCAATGAATTCCCTTCTTACATATTTGTTTCTTACTTTGTTTGAGGTTTACCTCAAACATACTTGGGTACCTATGGACATCCAACGTACTCCTTAACTTTTATAAAAGAGTTAAGGAATATCTTTTGCTTAGAAGTATCATATTGATGATACCTTTCTTCCCCCCCTTTTAAAGAGTTTTCGTCCTCGAAAACTTGATGTTGATTCAATTTCCTCTCCAAATGGGAGGTTCATTTATGCTAAATTCTTTACTCAAACAGCTCTCCAATATCCTTGAGCTTAAGCTTCCATTATCCTTAAGTTCAGTGTCCCATACCACTGAAGCCACTTAAGTGACATTGTAAACCTAGATGTCCCATACCATCCGATTTACAATCCCACCTTAGTGTAGACAACTTTAGCTCTTACTCAAGGATTAAACTTCATTCGTTTTAGTCTTATCAAATATAATCAAAATCTTTGTAAGTTACATTCTTACAGAGTCTTGATTTGTTCTTTGAAAAGACGTTGAGCTTTTATTGAACTATTTCTTTGATTAGATGCACTCAAAGTTATCTTTGTTTATGTCATTTGATAATAGAGCTAGTATTCTCATACTAGATATCATCTATTGACATAAGTAGGCATCTGTGTCAAAGGATATAGTCAATCATAAGCTTTGCTAAATGGTTACCTTGTTAACCATCTTGATAAATTGTTTCTTAATCCTAGAGCACATTTTTTAGTAGAGGTCTTAAGAGTTTCTTTCAACCCTTTAATCGTCCTTTTCTCTAGATATGCTCAATGAGTTACAATTTTTCACTCTTGAAGCAATTTTCTCAAAGCTCCAAATGGATCCTACCTCTTGTCAATGAAGGAAGAAGCTTATTGGGGAAGAAATGAATGCTTAAAAGTGTAAAATGGTTCAACCATTTTTTCCCCTAATATGTCATTTGAGGATATTCTCTTCCCCCTTTTAGTGTGATCATTGTCCTCAATGATGAGTTGTTGAAGTTCCTCTGAACTTCTTAACCTCATTCACAAATGAAAAATTACCCCATGAGTATAGGGTCTCATATAAACTTCTAGTTTCTCCTTTGGATTTTTCAATCCAATTTCTTATTACTACCGTTTATGGTTTAATAAGAAGAGAAACTTGTTGGATTTGAAGCTTTTAAGTGCTTGGCCTTGCTAAACACGCATGCCATGGGTATGATGGAACTTGGGGGTCCATAATTAGGACTTGAAGTTTAAAGTTCCTCTTCCTAAGTTTAATTTTTGTTGGCTTTTGAATTAAGCCAACATATAAAAAGCATAAAAGTTAATGGCTATTGATTCACATAACATCAACATGCCATTAAACTTTTATGCTTTTGACTTCACATAAAGAAGTCATTTTTATATCTTAACTTTAAACTGATTGAACTTAATTACTCTCATGTCCCATCAACTCATGCATATGAGATTCAATATACCGTGTATGCGTAGAACTGATACATCTTTGCTTGAAGATTTTTAGCATGCGTAAGGTCCGAAAATTGAACCCCTCTTTAAAGCATGCATGGAATTCATATTTAGAACTCCATTTAATGCATGAATGCCTGCTTGTATTTTCCATTCATGTTCATGTCATGCTATAATGAACATTCTATGTCCATTTTATAACAATCTTTTAGATACTCAATATATTCTATGCTAATGAAAAACATATTTTTATTCAATTATGCCTCTAATGCACCATGTAAGCGAATAATTTTATGCACCATTCAATGTACATAAGTGTTTCACTTCATTCATTAGAAATGCATTCTTTCGTGCATTCCTTTCTTATGCCAAACAAAGAAAATAGATGAACAAATTGGAAGTTGTACTAACCTCCATCATAGCTTCGTCCATCTCTGAATCTTTGCATGAAGAGGCACATTCTTTTGGGCACTTCGTTCTTGAAGTTGAAGGCTTGAGTCATCATGACATTTCAATCTCTAATCTTATTTTTTTGAGGCATCCTTATATTTACTTGGGTGCCCAACAATGCATTCAACTTTACAAAAACTTTACGGATGCTTAAAGGCATAGTTGCAATAATATATGAAGCTCCACTATGCTTGTCTATTCAATGAATGCCACATCATTTATAAGATGAATTCAATGCATATTAGTATATGCTACATATCCTATAATAATTATAGTCATGCTTCTAGGAAGATTAATTCCATCCTTTCCACTTCATGCTCTCTTCACACATAGAATGCATACAAGATTTTGTTAAAATATCTCATACATATGCCTATCTGACTAGGTGTAAAGAGAATAACTGGAATATCAAAAAATGCAAGAGAGATTTGCTTCTTATGCTTAAAATCCATACTCCTTCTTTTATCAATGAGGGTGAAATGCGATACGTAGTGTGAATTGCAAAATTCTACGAATCATCGAGTTTTTTGAACGCAACTTGCGCTCGTGGCTCGTTCAAGGGCATGTCTGCCTGAGTGTCCACACGACCCCCACATCGACCCCCCCTTCCTCCCATGTATAGATTGGGTGGTGGAGGCAGAAATTGGCCGTCCGAGCATACCTTGGAGGTCGTTGTATCGCCGTTGAGAGAGGCTACGTGCCGTTTGAGCGTGGTGCGATGGTCGGTTGAAATGAATCGACGGCATCGTGCGTCGGTTTCGCCGTAAGGGTGAAAAATCATTCTATCTTCCATTATTATGAAAGAGTGCATGTCCTTGGCTTTCTTTGCAAGGGTAGAGATCATATCAAAGCAAGGGTAGAAAATACATTGTTTTCTTTGCGAGCCATACTTTTACTATAATTCTACTATATCCATGAGAGAAAACTCTTGACAGAATGGTTCCCTTTGCCAATAATAAGGTGTGAGTGAAATATTGGTGACGAGATGTGTTGCTAGTGTTCCAACAGCATCAAAGAGTCAACATGACTCGTGCATACATGCCTTCGGTCTTAGTCCCTCCCTTCAAAATGGGGGCATACACACTCAACGGTTGTAAATTTGGCTACACACACGCTTTTAAATGAAGAACTCCAACCCAGTTCTGGAGAGATCGAAGTTTCTCTAAGTGTATACACGGAAATCACTCCTAAGGCTACGCGCGCTGCGTGAGGATGCTATAAATCCCACATACGTGATAAAGGCGCAAGTCGTAGTCCTATAAAGGTAGAAGAACAAACCTATTTTATGAGTCCGAGCGAGGAAGCTGCTGGCCTTGGATTAGAATCCACAGCCTTGTCCTCTCCACATGGATTCTAATCCAAGGCCTTCTAACCTTGGAAATCACATGGCTTTCACATGGCCTTCACATGGATTCTTAAAAGGACTTCTCCCAAGCTTGTATCCACCAAAGTCTCAAGGCTTGAGAGGCCTCTCTAAGGGTTAAATACCATACCCTTAGGAAATATCAATCCTAAGGGTCAAAACCCTTCAATTTGGGAGTAAATAAATCCAAATAACTCAAGGGTTCAAACCACACTCTTAGACTTGAGAGGCCTCCCTAAGGGTTAAATACCATACCGTTAGGAAACTTGAGAGGCCTCCCTAAGGGTTAAATACCATACCGTTAGGAAATATCAATCCTAAGGGTCAAAACCCTTCAATTTGGGAGTAAATAAATCCAAATAACTCAAGGGTTCAAACCACACTCTTAGAGACACTTTCCCAAGGGTTTTCCAATAGAATCCAAGGGTTCTCCAAGTGGTTTTGGACCCTCTAAACCCATGTCTTTGGCCACTTTTACCACTTTTACCCATAGTTATATAACAGCCAAAACCCTCTAAACCCATGTCTTTGGCCACTTTTACCCATAGTTATATAACAGTATGGTTATTTGTGCATACATTAAATCTACACCATAAAAATAGTGTCTTTAGACTTTAAGAGCATGCACTAGTGCATACAACTCTTATCTGTGCACTAGCCAAGTGCACTATGCACAACTCAAATTTTTTATTTCAAAAGCTATAGGTCTATCATCTTAGCTCAAAACGGCCATTATGGCTACGCCATTAGCATCATCTCCAGTTCGAATGGCTTCTCTAGATCCACCGATTTGAGTACTAGAGCCTTTGTAATAGCTTGATTCTAACTATCAAGACTATCATGTTATTCTTGGTTCTAGGAAAATGGAACTTTGCCTTGAAGCATATTTGTCATAAGTGATGCTATCAATTAATAATATTAATGAATTTTTGAAAGAAATAAAAAATTCATAGGAATGACTAAAGCTCCCTTCATCCTAAGGATTTGGCCATTCCAAGGTAATTGAGCCCTTCTTGGGATCCATCTTGAATTACCTACCAAAAATACATGCCCTAGATACTTTGCCTCTAGAAGAAATAATTGAAATATGTGAAGATTTACAAATAACTAGTCTTATTTTAATTTATTTGATACTAATATTAAATGAATTTCATCCTTATGCAGTGACATACTATACACTAAAAAATCAAAACACAACAAACTTGCCAGTGAAAAGGTGCAAACTCTCATTCATTAACAACATAAAAGTGGTAGGTGCATTAATAAGACCAAATGCACAACTAAGTATCCATAATACCCGATTCTTGTCATAAAAGATATCTTATATACATCTTGCTCTTTTATGCTAAATTGGTGGTAGACACTTTTTATATCTATTTTACTAGATATGTTTGCTCCACCCATAGCATCAAGTTAATAATCTATTATGGGCATGGAGTATCTATGCTTGATGTGAATCTTATTGAGTGTGTGATAATCTATGCACATCCAATAAGACTCATCTTTCATCTTCACTAAGATAATTAGCACTTCAAAAGGTGAATAGTTTAGTCTAATTAGCCATTTCTCCAAAGACTCGTCCATGAACTTTTGGAATTCATTCTCCTCTTTCAAGATCATGAAAAATGGTGGTTGAGTGATCGGACTCATTCATAGAACCAACTCAATCCTATGTTCAATGTTCTTGAAAGGAGGTAAACCTGAAGGTAATTCACATAAAAATAATTCTCAAAACTAAGCTCTCAGATCCTTTGAAATTACTTGAGAATTCCAATTGCACTTCCTTGAATGTGAGAATCCATAATGACACAAGATGATGCACAAAATATAAAAGATAAGTATACTTACAATCAATTTTGAGTAGCTTGCTTGTGGTCACCAATTGCATGTCTGGGAGATTTATCTCTCCATTGCTTAATAGGGACCACATTTAAATGTGCCACTTGTGAAATCTTGAAATCAATATATCCTCATAGGACTAGATTTGTATAGGTAGACCAACTACTCATTAGTCCCATGTTTCACTGCCCCTCCCTTTGGCTAACTCCACTGCATAGGTATAATCTGATTGCACAATGTATGCATGTAGTCATTTGACAAGAAGAAATTGATGAAATCATATGTGGAGCTTGCATTAAAGAGTACCTTGATAGGCTATCCTTACATGAATTCTCTTTGTTGAGATGAAAAAGGAATACTCCTACCCTACTCACATGCACACATATCTAATAAGCTATGGAGGAAGGAACAAAAGATATCAAAACATGATGAATGAATTAAAATGGAAATAACTTACATACAATGCTCTATGAGCATGAAGAATCCATGAGGAAAGTGAGGGAACTCTTGCCAAGATCTTGAGTGCATGGCTTGTGAGGAGTGAAGTGAGTCCCTCCATATATGGAGTTGAGGGCAGATCTCCTTGCATGTGGGATATATATTCTTGCATGAGAATGATTCTTGTTTTGGACAAAAGGGTGGAGCATGGAACTCGCAACACCCCCCTTCATGTAATGACCCTTTTGTTTTTAGTATGGGGGAACTAGTGACATATGGAATCACTTAGTCCATTGGGTTTTTAGATAGTTTCATGGATATATGGCATCCATGTGGGTTTTGTATCCATGGACATATGGGATCCATGGTGCTGGGAAATATGACATCCCATCTTGGGACATATGGGATCCTAATAAATATACTTGGACATTTAGGATCCAACTGGTTTTGGGGGGTCTAGGCGCATATGGGATCCCTAGACATATACTTGGACACTTGGGACCCAAAGGGTTTTGGGGATTTAGGGACATGGGATCCCTAGACATGTAAGAGGGTTTTTCATCATCGGATGGGTAGTGCTTTGTTGATCCTTTTCGATGTGTAGAGCTTTATCCTCCTTGCCATATGATTGAAAAACTATGTATGTGCAAGCCATAGGGAAGTTCTTACCACTACTTTAATGTGGCTGTGTCTATTCTCTTTGCAATGGGGGAAATAATCTTTTGAAAAGATTGAATGCATATCTCATACAAGTGTTGTAAATTTACTCCACCAAAATGAATGGACACAAGTCTCTCACAAATTTCCTACTTCTTTTCATGGAATGATGTAATGTCTCCTACACTATGTGTAAGGAAATTATGGCTATGCTTTCTTATGATGTGCCTTAACCAAGTCATGTAGCTTTGTCAATAACCACCAAATGGAAATTATGGCAAGCAGATTAGGTTCTAGATACAATTTTACTCGTTTTAATTCTAAAAGAATCTTTTATAGCCCTCCCGATCTCTGTTGGAGTTAGACGTCTACGGAAGCACGCGAACAGCACAAGGAAGAAGAAGAAGCTTGGAGCACAACACACAATACTGAGTGTATTACTAGAGAACGTACAAAGATAAGTAGCCCATTAGGGCAATAGGCGTATATACAGGCCGGGGGAAAAAACCTCCTAAAGAGGGAAAAAAGTGCCCCGGCGGTCCTAGTGTCTTCACACACATCACTACCTAAATATATCAACAAATCCCCCCTAGGAGTGATGCGATGAACAAGGAGCTGGCACTCATGTATAAGAAGTGCCAAGCTATTGGAAATCACTCCACAAAAGGAAGTAAGCCCAAAGCTTTGCTGAAAGCTTCAAACTTCTCCCTAGGCAGAGCCTTCGTGAAAAGATCTGCTATGTTCTCCTGCATGGGCACATATGCCAAGCTGATCTCCCTAGCAGAGAACCTCTCCCTGACATAGTGATAATGCACCTCAATGTGCTTAGTGCGAGCATGGAACACAGGGTTCCTCGCAACTGCCAATGCGCTCTGACTGTCAGTGAAGATGGTGGTGGCAGAAGACTGGCCAACACAATCAGCCATAAGGCATCTGAGCGCCACACACTCAACAGTCGCTGTGAAAGCTACCCTATACTCAGCCTCACAACTGGAAGTGGCCACAGTAGGCTGCTTCTTGCTCAACCAAGATATACATGAGCTACCAAGCATGAAGCAAAAACCACTGGTGGACACACGAGTGTCATAGCAACCAACCCAATCTGAGTCAGAAAAAGCATGCAAATCTGGCGGTACTGATCCCCCCTTGGGATAAAACAACCCAAGTAGCCGAGTACCACTAAACTAGCGAAAGATGCGCTTAATTGCCTTCCAATGCGTGACTCCTGGGCAATGCATAAACCTGCTCATCTGTGAGACAACAAACTAAATATCTGGCCGAGTAATGCATAAGTAAATCAAGCATCCAACAGCCTGTTGATAGAGAACAACATCAAATGCATCTCCAGCATCATGAAGACTCAATCGTAAACCTGTCTCCATAGGAGTGGCAAGGCTTACAGTCTTCAAGGCCAAAACACTGCAATAATGTGTCAATATATTTCGTTTGACACAAAGCCATTCCACCATCAACTTGCATAAACTGAATGCCCAAATAGTGATGCAAATGCCCCAAATTAGACATCTCAAATGAGGCATGCAAATCAGCCTTGAAATCAGCAATATGCTTCTCAATAGGACCAGTGAGCAGCATGTCGTCAACATAGACAACAATGATCAGAAGCACATCATTAGCACGCTTAACATATAAAGTGCTTTCAGTTGAACTGTTCTCAAAACCATGTGCAACCAGATAGGCATGTATCTTCTCATACCAAGCACGAGGTGCTTGCTTTAAACCATATAATGCCTTCTTTAACCTTCACACCTGATTTTCATGCCCTTTCTGCACAAAGCCACGGGGCTGAAAAACATACACTTCTTCATGCAAGTCACCATTCAGAAATGTTGTTTTAATGTCCAACTGATGTACATTCCAACCATGATGGGCTGCAAGTGCACAAATGCTCCGAATAGTAGTCATACGGCATGTAGGTGCAAAGGTCTCATCAAAATCAATGCCTCTTTCCTGCGCATAACCCTTTGCAACAAGCCTAGCCTTATACCTGTTGTAGCTCAGTGATGAGTAGCACCTCCTTTAATGTCAATCCGGGAAGACATGAGGATGGTATGAAGACCATGAGCAAGTGGAAGCACAAGTGCGTGAGTGAGAAGCACACAAGCATGCACACACATACACACACACGCGCACACACCGTAAGAACAAAGAGAGTAAGACAATGGAATCACTTCTATTGCAAGAAAGTTCTCATACAAGCTCAAACTACAAGAAGCTAGCCCAAAAATGAGCTCTCTAGCTCTATTTATAGTTTTTGACTAGCTTCGGCCCTGTTCAGACTTAGTGTCCGGCCTAGTTAAAAATTAGGTTCCGGAGCTTATTTGAGGGCCCAAACGAGAGCTAAAAATTATGAAAATTGGCAGGCAACTACATCTAAGGCTCCCCAAGCTCGAGGACTCCTCGGCTTGTACAAAATGGAGCTACAAAAAGGTGAAATGATATTTACAAGGGTTTGTAGTGATGAGAATCACTTTAGAATGATGTTGGGGTTTTTGAAAAAAATGAAGGGTAGCCTCAGTGCTAGATCTGCATGTGTGTCCATACTTGCTTCTTCCCGCATCCTGTCAACACTCTCCCCCCCCTAGGGTCTGTCGCCTCTGACAGACCTCTTGTCCGCCGTTTGATCAATGTATTTTTGCAGAAGGTCGGTTGCCACTTCGTGTTCTTTGATTTTTAAACCTCTGATTAGATCTCGTTGCAAGGCCTCCCAATCCACTGTACCAGGTATGTCAGGTTGTGGCATCGTGTAAAGCTCGGAGTGCATCGTTTGCTCACATGCAAAGAGATGGAGTAGATGCGTAGGCCGTGGCGCAAATACCTCTGAATGTGCTTCCCAAAACCCCGTGGTGAACATGTCGTCAAATGTTTGCTTGTAGCAGGCAGGGAGATATCTTATGCGTGCATGCCATGCGTAAGCCACTCGTATGCTCGGGGTTGTGCTCATATCATATAGCAGGTCGTAGTTACCATTGATAAACCCTGGAATAGGAGGTTGAATACGGCATACATTGCGAAAAGTTTTGAGTACGACCTGCATCATGTCGAGGATCTTGAGCATCATCTGTGCAGCGACATCTGGCATAGGGTGGAGGCGTGGTATCCAATGTCTGATGGTTGCAATCATGTATGACACTGTAGGAGTACCGGTTGGGGGGGCGATCGCGGGGTAGTTGAGCCATTCTTTACAGTTTGCGTTATTCTGAACCTTGATGGCAAAAGCTTTCCATGATCTGCGTCTTTGCACTGGCCCAAAACACGGATTGTACTTCAAATGCATGGGGGCATGATCCCATGTTCGAAGCATTTCTGGGTAAGTTTCGAGTAACTTTTGCCTCCACGTTGGTTGGAATATGGCCCCTTTTCGTGCCGCTTCTGGTATGTCTTCTGGTTCGAACTGTGTGGCAAATGTTGGGCACTTGTTGGTGACTCGTTTGATTTCTGCATTGTAGTCAGCCAACAATACAAAATAGGGCTTGTATTGCAGTTCTGAACTAGTGATCAGGCGTCTAGGAGCGAGGTGCCTGAAGTATTCTGAGTGAAGGATGGTGTCCTCAATGGCCGTCATTGCCAGCATCTGAGTGGATATCCGCTCCTGATGAGTTTTCCCCATCTCCTCTACTTGTTTCATCCATGCCGATGGGGGTTCCTCATAGGTATCTTGACCTTCTTCTGTTACGCGTCCTCCTGGAAGTGGTTGAGGTTCGTAGTCGTCGTCGAATGCTTCCTCCACTGGGATGGTAACAGCTTCTTCTTCTGACGGTTGCTCTGGTGGGGAAGGGGGTCGTTCGTACTGCATCAACTTCAGTTTTAATTCTGCGATCTGCTGCCGTAAGTCCAGCACGTCGTTGGGCGTTGAATGTTCAGGTTCGGTTGAAGTAGTAGCGTCTGTCATTTCTTTATGTTCCTGTCGGTGTGGTGTAGACTCTTGGGGTCTCTGTAAGTCCTTTAGCTGATCGGCCAGCTGATCATGTGCTTCTAATAGATTGGCATACGTTTCCAATATTTGTTGTATGCTTTCTGAGGGGACCGCTTGAAATTTGACCGGGTCTATGGGTGCTCCCGGGGTGTTCTCCATGGCAGCCTCGAGGTTTTCTTGGTTTTGTTGTTGAAGCCGTCTATTCTCTTCTTGCGCTGCTGCCAGATGTCGTCGTACCAAAGCCATGTTTCGTTGAAGCCGTGCATTGCGGCCCATTTGATCGCGCAGCTGTTCCTCCATGGCTTTGCTCTCTTCCATATGCTCCGCTTTGAGTTGCGCATTTACCTGTTCGAGGGCGAATATCTTGCTTTGTGACTCCGTATGAATGAACTCCAAGGCATTGACACGCTCTTGGAGTGTTGCTGTGAGGGTGCAAAGCCCTTTGTTATTTTCTTCCAATAATGTATATTCTTGCTTAAGCTGAGTGGCAGCTTCAAGCATCGTGTCAAGTGCAAGACTAAATGAGGTGGAAGATGCAGGGGGTTGGGAAGTGGGAGTGGGAAAAGTGGATGTCGTGCCTACTGTGTGTGGAAGTGGTGATGTGAGTGTAATAACCTGTGATGGTGTTGTGAGAACAGTGGTGGTGGGTGATCCAGCGGATGGTGAGATGTCCATGGGATCGGACATGAGTGAGTGTGATTCGTGAAATGTGAACACCGGGATGGTGGGTGGTGTGATGGTGGTGGCTGTGAATGTGGGGAAGTGACTTTGGGGAAGGGACTTTTTCTTATGATCCTCAACCTGTCGAAGAATGTTTACAAATTGGGTCCACAAGGAGGGTTGGGTGATTAGTGTGGTGCCCGAGGCAGTTACAAGGGATGGAGTAGGTATAGTTTGGGAGGGAGGAAATGGAAGGGTGGAGGGTAAGGGAAGGGAAAGAGTCTGACTCGTGAGAGATGGTTGGCCAAAGGCATGGAGGAAGGAAGGGTGACCTAGTTGGGGTTCAAAAATCTGAGTGACAGAGATGGATGAGGGTGAAGGAAGGAGAGTAGAAACGGGGGTGCGTACAATGGTCTCACTATAGGAGGAGAATGGTTGTGTAGAAAGATAAGTGGAGAGAGGCTCTGAGGGTGGGATAGGAGATGATGGGGGGGATGGGGCATGCGTAACTTCCTCTAGTTCATCATTGTGCCTAGGGCTAATCATGTGAACATCTTCTGATGTGGACGTAGCTAGCGCGGTAGATACTTCCATCTGAATCATCTTTCCTTGTCGCGGCCGCGTATCAATTCTTCTTTGATCATAAGCAGGATTCTCTTGATAGACCAAGGTTCTCAATGCTTCACTGATGCCACAGGTGTCTGCCAAAAGATTTAGCGATTCTACAAAATGGGGGTCGATATGCTCTGACTGTAACATCTGGTTTACTAGGGCCCTATTTGCTTCTTCTGACATTTTATGGCGTCTTTGTACCTGCTTGATTGTCTGGTATAATCGTTTGAGCTGTGCCGTATAGGCAGGGGTTTCGTCTTCACTCTCTTCTGGGTTATTCTTTGGTGCCTGCTCCTGAGCTTGTGTGTTTGGACTTTGAGGAGGTTGCGTCACTCCTAGCTCCTGTACGCTGCTTATCTCACCTCGTGCCTGTTCTCTTTGGGTTGATGTCCCCGGATCGATATTGTCAGGGCAACCTTCACTGTCTGATAGATGAGCCGTCTGCAGAAATGTTTCAAAATCAAAATTTTGGTCTTCGGTGAAAGTGGCCATCGCTGCGAATTCTGCATCGGTAGGTAGCGGAGGGGCAGAGGGAGTGGGCTGTACCACCTCTCTTGGTTGAGACTCCTGGAGATGGATTGTGATTGGTGCCACCGGGGCTTCCTCTCTAGGGGAGACTTCGGTAGTGGTTGCTGGAGGGATCAGGACTTGTGAAAGGGATCCACGCATTCTTTTTGCAGGCTGACTCCCTGACTTTCGCCCTTTAAACAATTCTAGATGTGCATACTTTAGGGCTCGAGCAACTGGCACATCATACGCCAGACATCTGTAGATGATTCTAGTCAACGCACAGCAACCATGTAGGGTGGGCTTCCTCACCCCCCGCTTGCCTGCCTCATATACCTGATCTAAGATCCATACTGGCATCTTAATGGGCAAGCTTCCGGTCTCTGCTAAATACAGTCCGTACCATATCTTCTTGTGGGGCTGAGTGAAACGGTCTTGAGCTGGAAATGCGAAGTGCTGGAGACACATCCGCAGGGGTATGGCGATGTTAGGGGTGAGGGCGCACATGTCTTTGAGCTTCTTGACTCTATTGCTCTTCATTGATTCTGGTATCAGGGGGTCGCGATCTGAAGGCACATGAGTGCCATACATTTGAAGGGCTTCCCTGATTAATGTTACATTTAGTTCAAACTTCCTCATCTCCTCCAGATTAGATAAGGAGGGCACCCAGAATGTGCCTGAATGATCTTTATCCCCGGTAGGTTTCATCGTGGCAATCAAGTAGTAACACCTGAGGAAGTCAGGTTTTGGTAGAGCTGCACTGAAGTAAGTTTGCAGTCCTGCCTTTCGCCAGATCTCTTGAAGGGGAGCTGCATTTTGTAAGGCCTCAAATTCTCTTGAAAAGAATTGGAAGGTCCACCAAACCCCTCCACACTCCATCTTGGACTCCCAGATGTGGTCCGCGTCTCCCAAATCCCCTGGCATTTCATTGAACCAATGGGAGTGCCCTTTTACTCTTTCAGTTAGCCCACTGGGTGGATCTGGAATAGGGATCCTTCGCACATTCAAGAATTCTTCGGGCCTAGCCGTTGGTGGAGCTTCCACTGGCATGGCATCCCAGTTGATAGGGGCACCAGATCCTGCCTGAGAGCTTGTGCCTGCCGCGGTTGCCATGAGAGTAGGTCGCTTATCTGCTGGAAGACGAAAGGCACATTAGTGTTGCATAGGAAGCAAGATGTAATGATGTTCCCTTCACAATACTAACATGACAATCCCGGAGGTCAGTGGTTAGTGGTGAGGTGTTTATGATATGTGTGAGTGGTGATTAATGGTCAGTGTCATCCTAGATGCATACTTTGGTTATGCAATGGACTCGAGATGCTTTTGTGTTAGTGTGGACGGATTTACAGAATAGGGTCAGGGGGTTTAGTACACCGTTTAATTCTCCACACTTTGATACAGGAGTCGTAGCTCTTAGAGCTAAGGACATGTGAAGATTTCGGTCTGAGAGTGTGATGTATGTGGGATCTTGTGGGTACCCATTTCCAGACATTCCTGGGGTTGATGGGAGTGTGGACAGTGAGAGGTGTAGGTATCCTGTCACTTCCTGAGTTGTTGGCCAAGAGTGCTTGTGAGAGCTGCTTCATCCTTGTGCCTGTAGTTGAAGTAATTTGGGCTTGTAAGCTAGCCTTGGGCACCCATATCTGTCTAGCATTAGGGATGGCCTTCATTGACCGCTTGGGAACCCAAATAGAGATGGTGTGCCTAGGGGTTATATGAGGGGGCTTCTTAGCTTTGTTCCTTGATTGTGAGGCTCGTTTCTTGTCTCCTTGAGAATCTGCGATTGGAGCTGTGGGTCTCCCATCCTTGCGTATCCAGATCTGCTTCACGCCACGATATGCTCCATGTTGCGCGGGTTGGCGCTCCTTCCTCTTGATCAGCGGTCTCCTTCGTATAGAGTGATGTTCGGTCCGTTCGTTTAGAATCTTCTTTGGATCAATTAGGAACTCCTTCTTGGCTCCTGAGCCTTCAGTAAGATTGACATTTCTCTGCACCATAGAAGTTTGGACAAGCACAACGTGGTTATCTTCGTGTGGATTCCTGGAGGGACCAGGAGTTGTTGCCTGTTCTATTGGTTTGAGTGCTTGATTTTCTAATTCAATCGTGAGACGACTCTGGCCTACCCAAGCCTGAAGAAGTCCACTTCTTAGGTTCAGGTTGACTGCGTAATCATAGATCCAGTCTTGGCCCAAGACAAGAGGTTCGGTCAGATCCTCGTCTTCACACACTAGCACTTTTGCTGGCATGAGGACCTCTTGTATGTAGAGGGGAAGATCCACCTCTCCCATACAAGGGGTTTCAACACCTCCTAATCCTATCAGATATGCTTCTATGGGTTTTACCTCCAACTGCAGCTGCTGGCAGTAAGAAAGCCGAACTGCACTTGTGGCTGCTCCTGAATCAATCAAGGCCCTCACGCTTGTTGTGTTGTCCTTTTGTCCTATTTCTAGGGTCAGAAAAGGTCGTCGGTCTACTATCTTGTGGGTGCGTCCACCTGAAGCCTCACACATGGCCATGGGATAGCCTGGGGACTCTTCAGTGTTAGTCATAGGCTGGTCTCTTCCTTGTCTTCTCAACTTCATTCTTCTGATACGCTCTAAGGCCTCTGCCTGTGCTTCTTCCCGAATTCGTTTTTCCTCCTCTTTACGTTGCTTAGCAATATTGAGTCGGCTTAGCATCTCCTCCGTGAGGGGTTCCTGATACAGTTTGACTCTGCATCCGCTAATATAGTTTGGGAGGACATCCCCCTCTAAAGTGGCTAGTTGTACTGCTCCACTTGTGGAGATCCTATTAATGATCATAGGTCCATAGCCTCTCTTTTCTAGCTTCCTTGCGTGTTGTTTCAATGTGTAGACTAACACTAGATCTCCTGCCTTCAAGCCCTTATCCTTCACATGGGCATCAAAGTATGCTTTTTGCCGTTTCTTTGCAGCATAGATGCCTGCTGCTGCTCGTAGCCTCGTCTCACCTAAACGCTCTAGATCAAAGATCCTAGAGGACAACTCGTGTCCATTCCACTCATGCTCTTGTGCTACTCTTAAAGCTGGAATTAGGAAATCTAAGGGTAGCACCGCATTTTGTCCGAAGACCATCTGAAATGGGGTGGCATTGAGTACCGTTTTGTAAGCAACTCGGTATGCCCAAACAGCATGGTGAAGTTGTTTGTCCCAATCAGAGCGTTTATTATTGACCAGTTTCGTCAATACGTTACACAGGATCTTATTCGTGCTCTCGGCTTGTCCGTTAGCTTGTGGGTGATAGGGTGCAGACTTCTTATGTACCACCATGAATTCTTGAAGGAGATTTTCAATGACCTCATTCAAGAAGTGCGTACCTCTATCACTAACCAACTCTATTGGTAACCCATATCTAGTGAACACATTTTCGAATAAGAATTTAGCCGTCGTTTGAGCATCATTCTTTGTCGTGGCTTTTACTTCCACCCACTTTGTAAGGTAATCTGTGGCCACAATAATGTATTCTGCATGGGAGTTCCTAGCTGGGGGGTTGATGGGACCTACAAAGTCTATACCCCACTTTGAAAATGCACGTCCTCCCATCATTGGCCTCAAGGGCATTTCATCTTTTCTTGTCGGATATTGGGCACGTTGGCATGTGTCGCAACTCTTCACATAAGTATGTGCATCCATATGAAGAGTGGGCCACCATAGTCCTGAGAATAGAATAGTCTTAATCACTCTGTCAGGCCCAAAGTGCCCACCTGCAGCACCGCTATGTGCCGTTTCTAAGACTTTCAAGTAGTCTGATTCATGTACGCACAGTCTTAGGTAACCATCCTTGCCTCTTCGATACAGGTTGTCTCCTACTAAAGCATAGTCTTGAGCCTCTTGCTCCATGCTCCGTTTTCTTGCAATGCTAGCCTGATTGGTTAATGTTCCTGTTCTCATGAACTCGACCAGTGGAGCACTCCAATCTGGGATTAATGACATGTGATAAAGAGTGGCATGCTCCACTGGGGGTCTCTCCTGGCACTCTGGACAGCTCTGGATCCACTCTTGTACTTCTTTGTCCATGCTAGGCCAATACACTCCTAAGCGTTTTAGATTCTGCAAGGTTCGTTGTTTAGAGTAGTGATTCCCTAGCGGTCCCTCATGGGCTTGCTGCAGCCAACTAGCATGTTCATCCTCCTCGACACAACAAGCTAACACCCCTTCTGTATCTTGCTTGTACATACTTCCAGCCAAGATTTGATACTTTAATGATTTTACAACTTCTTCTTTGCTGGTTTTCACATTCTTATTTGCAGGCCCGAAGGTTAGGACTGGTACCAACTTATTTGCCCATTTAGGAACAACTTCTAAATTGAACAGATACGCATCGGGCAATTCATCAGACACTCCTTGCGGTGGCTCTCCTGAAGTGATGCGAGAAAGATGGTCTGCCCTAAGATGGGTTCTACCTTTCCTGACAACAACTTCAAAGTCGTATTCCATTAGTAAGAGAAACCATCTTACTAAGCGACCTGTATTGCAAGGTTTATTGACCAAATATAGTAGCGCTTGATGATCAGTGAAAAACTTGAACTTATTGGCCAATAGATAGTGTCTAAACTTCTTCACAGCATATATCATGCCCAAGCCTTCTCTCTCCGTTGTGGTGTAATTTCGTTCAGCTGCATTTAATTGCCTACTAGCATATGCTATCGGCAAATCTAGGTTTCCTTCACCTGTGGGTTGTGCTAGCACACATCCTATAGCATGATTGGAGGCATCTACATGGACATGAAAGGGTTTGCTCCAATCCGGAGTAGTCAGTATTGGTGCTGTGCACAAACGTCTCTTCAGCTCATTGAAGGAATTCTCGCATTCCTCGTTCCATTCAAAGTTTGTTAACAACCCATAAAGAGGTTTAGCTATGATGGCATACATGTGGATAAACCTACGGTAATATCCGCAATGGCCCATAAAGGCTTGTACCTCTTTAACATTCCTTGGTCTGGGCAACTCTGCTATTGCTCTTACTTTGGCTTCATCTGTTGAAATTCCATTCTTAGAAACGATGTGGCCTAAGATCTTACCTTGTCGTACCATAAACACACACTTTTCTGGATTCAGACACACTCGATAATCTCTACACTTGTTGAAGATTTGCCTGAGTTCAGGGATGTGGTAACTTCTCTCTTGGGAATGAGCGCACAAATCATCCACATATACTTCTAAGCTCTTTCGCAAGAACTCTTTGAAGACATGACACATGAGTCTTTGGAATGTTGCAGGTGCATTGGTGAGCCCAAATGGCATCACACGGAATGCAAAGATTCCCCATTCTGTGGCAAAGGCCGTTTTGTGTTGATCTTCGGGGGCAATGGCTACTTGGTTGTAACCTGAAAATCCATCAAGGAAGCTGTAAACCTCCTTGCCTGCAACACGCTCCAAAAGATGTTCGGTGATGGGCAGTGGATAACTATCTCTAATCGTAGCGGCATTAACTTTTTTAAGGTTAATGCACACTCGCAATTTCCCATTCTTCTTGGGCACCACTACAATAGGGGACACCCATTCAGTGTGCTCAATCTCATAGATGAATCCGGCTTCAATCAGCCTGTCAATTTCCTCTTTTATTTTGGCCGCATAATTGTCATTATATGTGTAGGGTTTTTGTTTGGTGGGCTTAGCATCAGCGGTCATCGGAATCGTATGAGAGCAGATCTCTGGATCTACTCCTTTCAAGTCTCTATAATGCCATGCGAACACATCCCTATATTCTCTTAATAGAGCTACAAGCTCTGCTTCTTCTTCTGCACTTAGGTCGTCACCTATGTACGTACATCTCTCTTCGTTCCCTTCAAGGGTCACTACAATTTTTTTGGTCTTTTCTTTATTGTCATATGCTTCTCCTATAATGGCCTCTCTCTTAGGCATTCGTACCAATATTTTCCGGTCTTCCACTTCATATTTCTTGAAATTTTCTGGTACTTCAAACAATGATTCTTCCTCTTCTTGTCTTACTGCTTTCCTTTTCTTTTTCTTTTGACTTCCTTCACTTCCTTTCTTTGAATTTATCGTTTTAATACTCGCAAGGGGTTCTTCTTCTTTTTGGGTTAACACTCCTATGTTTTCTAAGTAGTGTTCCTCTGAGTCGAAGTAAGTATCCATCACAATGGATTCTAGATCATCGTCACTCTCTTCTTCTTCCATGGACTCACTAGGATCACACTCCTCCAACAAGGGCCGACACATGAACACTGAAATATCGTAACCCTCCTCATCGCAATGGGGTGTCCATTGTTCCTCATTGACTGCAATGTCCATGGTAGCTAAGATTTCTGCCCAACCATGAGGCTCAAATTCCTCATCAGGAAATATCATCGGAGTATAGGCTGGGTCTTTTATTGGTCTATCTCCTGGGGGAGCTCCTTCTTCTCTCGCTTTTCGGCGCTTTTCCTCTTCCTCCGCGACCTTGCACATCCACAAGTGAGTATCTTCATGCAACCAGGATGGTTCAAGTGAACTTCCAGAATGCACGGAGATAGAGTCTTCTTTCGCTTTGTGGATAGGATTCCACTGTAGGGGTGGTACATCTCTGAAGGTGTGATCCTTCAGATTGACCTTGGTGGTGACCCCTAAGTGCTGTAAGTACAAGGAGTTGGTTCCCCAATCTTGTACTATTTGTAATTGTCGTAGGAAGGGTCTTCCTAGGATCATCTCGTAAACATTATTCTTCTCAAAGTCACATATGGCAAACGTATGTTCAAACTCTACTCCACAAGTGGTTAGAGTTATCCCTTCAAGCAATCCGAGAGGTCTTTCAAAATGACCATCTGCCATTTGAAGTTTCATTCTCGTTGGTCTTAAGGTGGGTTTGCCCCATCGCTTCCACAGGGAGATGGTCGCGATAGCAACACCGGCACCCGAATCCACAATTGCTTTGGTTGTGTAACCTTGATAGGTGATCGGAAGATAAGTGTTACCTTCTTCACCTTCGCTCATGTCTCCTATCTTGTCAAGAGGTATCTCGGGAACTTTCTGCTTAGAGCCTACTTTTGGCAAATTGGATTCAAGTTCTGGAACCTGATCCTTCACATGATTCCAGAGCTCCGGTTTTGCCTTGAGCAGCTCCTCTACAGTGAGGTGACATTGAACCTTAGTGTTTTTCACAACATCAGTGTTCCTGGGAATCACTGAGTCTTTGTTTCTTACCAATATCGTGGGCGCTCTGATCTGGAGAGATTCAGATTCCCATGGGCCTGTCAAATGAGGCAACTCTTGTAAAGAATTAGATTCAAAATCTAATCTCTCATCCTCTTGTTGCTCTGCTTGATCCCCATAGATAGAGGGAATGTCTTGGGGAAATTGATCATGAAGGTCATCAATCTCAGGAATAGGAGGGGAATCACCCTTCTCCTTGGCCCATTTCTCTTCTTGTATTTCCCGCAAGAACTCTGGAGAGTACTGTTGTATTGAAGGAGGTATTCCAGCATCCGTAGAATTAGGAACATAAGCTACCATTTGTGGTGAGCGTCCTCTTTCAACGACTGGTTGAGCCTGTGGAGGTAAAGAAACTTGTGATTTGTTTACCAACTGCTCTAATCTTTCTAGTAAGCCTTGGAAATGCAACTCTGGCTTGACAGAGTTTGTCTGATTGAACTTTTGGCTAGTCTCAAGTATAGCTTGAGCTTGTTCTACCATTTTCATGCACATCTTCATTCGTTCAATCTCTAAGTCGGCTCTAGGGTAACTCCTGTCTAGGTTTGCAGCTGTTGGCCCTTCTTGAAGTCGAGCCTGGTAGGCCTTGAACATCATGTCCAAGCCTTCAGGAGTGGGGTCAGCTAATACTGATCCTACTCGGGGTGGTGGGTGGGTTACGTGGGGTGTATTAGAGGGTGGAGGAATGGAGGGTGATGGGGGAGGTAGTGGTGGAAGTGTGTGGGAGTGCGGTTGAGATGTGATCTCTGTGATTTTTGCCTTGGTTTCTCTCAAGCTTTCTTCAAGTTCGTTTATCTTTTTTGCCCATTGCCTCTTCATCCTTTCACGACTCTCCTTCCAGGCTCTAGTCCTCTTTTTGGTTATGCTCTCTGTTTCACTCACCTCGGGGCTCTGTTCGGGACCAACACCTTGGTGTTGTTGAAGTGCCTGGGCTCTTGTGATCACCTGCACAGGTGCAGTGGAAGTCACGCTTCCTATGGAGTCTACAACTAACCCCACAACATTGATAGGAGTGATCTTAGGCATGTTATTGGGGTTTTTTGGGCAATCTCGTAGGAGATGCTCTTTCCCGCAGTCTTGACAAAAGCCCTGAATGGTTACTGGCTGAGGCTGTGTAGGGGCAGGTAGTGGACAATCACGTATAAGGTGATCTCCCTGACATCTGAAACATGGCCCTCTAGGAAATGGGGGTCGTACCTGCCTAGGTTGAGGTCTAGAGTTGGGGTTTGTGTACATGACATTAGAATACTCCGGTTCCCCACTATTTTCACTTGGGTCCTCATAGTAGTATGACTCGTTATGCTCGGGTGACTGCATGTAGTAAGCCTGTGGGCTATCAATATGTGCGGAGTCAAAACTATGGTCACTGGGGTCACTGTCTGATAGCAATGGGGTGACTGGGACTATGGCTCTGTTCGGATTTTCTTCAGTAGATGCATACTTCACTGGGATCACATTGGTTGGAGTAGGGGGTTGCTGCACTAGGACTGGTTGAGGTCTCTGCTGCCCTTGATAAGGTGGCTGATAAGTTTGTTGCGGTCTGTTGTATTGTGGTGATGGGTACTGATTCTGGTATCTACCCTGTTGTGGATATGGCTGAGGATAATTTTGCCTAACAGTTTGTTTGTTATATGGGCAGTCTTGTGCCATGTGATTGGTGTACCTGCGCTCTATGGTGCAGTACTGGCCACTAAGGTTCGCCTGAGGTTGAGCCATAATGGGGCATACACTTGCCATATGTTCGCCGCCACAATTGTAACACCGCTTAACTGGGGCAAATCTTGGAATTTGCTTGCTAGAGACGCCTAGTTTTTGGGCTACCTTCTCTGCAAGTTCCTCGATGGATGCGGATTGACCAGATGTCTGTGTGCTAGCGTTATCAGAATCCTTATAGATTTTTGATAGTCCTAATTCCTCACCGAGATTGTCCTCAATGTCTATGCACATGCGCACGCACTCCTCTATCGTTCTAGGGTCCTTCAGGTACACATATGACCTGAGCTTAGTGCTCAACAATCCATCTAGGAACAAGGCCACCTGTTTGGCTGGTGTGGGCAACTCCGGCATGGGGCATCTCTCCAGGTACTGTCTAAATCTTCTTCCAGCTAGTCTGACCGTCTCTTGAGGTGTTTGTTTGAAGCTATGAATTAGTGAGGAGGTGTTGTGCCTGATTCCACTCTTAGAAAACTCAACAATAAATGCCTCTAAGAGTTGGTCTATGTTTCTGAAATGCCTCTCATTCAGTGGTTGGAACCACGTAAGGGCAGTGTTCCTAAGGGTTAGACCGAAAGCATTATATTGCGTGAATAGGTCCTCCACTTGTTCAGCTTTCAACACTTGTCGAAATTCTGCCACATGGTCATACGGGTCTCCCGTGCCATCGAAGTAATTCTTCATGGACTTCACAAGTTGGGTTGGACGCAGGGTCCTAGTGTGTTCTCTCGACCTTGGCAAAGGAAAATCATCAATGTCCCGGTGATTCCATGGGGTTCTATGTCTCTCAGTTTCTACTCTATTCCTTTCTGTTCCCGTTCTTTCTCTTCCCAGGGAGTTGGCGAAACTTACCTCAGGTTTGTCTCTACCTCTATCTCTTTGAGCGCCATGAGCTTGGGAGGTCCCAGCTCCTTGATGACCAAAGGACACATTAGACCTTGGTTGGGGAAAAACTAATTCACCCTTCCAAGTGTAGGCATGTCTGCCCTGCTCAGTGACCACGAAGATTCTCTCTGATGCAGTGTCTAGGTAGGTTACTTGGCCTGGACTATCAGGGTCTTTAAACTCGTAGATTGTGAGGGTGTTCCCCTCCTGAGGTTGAGAGGTTCTATATCTCCAAAAAGCCTCATCGGTTTCCCGATTTAAAAGCAGATCTATGCTTTTATTATCTTGTGGAATCCACTCAGGAGTCATGATTCTGGTCAAGACAGACTTACCACGGGGAGTTCTTGGCTCTCTCTCTAAGTTCCCTTGCTCTATATCTCCCATGTCGGTCTCTGCAATCACATTTCCAAACTCATCAGTTCTATCGGGAAGAGTGGTGACTACATATATAGTCCCCTCTTTATCTAGGTATGCTCCATTCTCAAACTTGACTACCGGGTGGTCCATTCCATGGGGTTGGTCGGGGTTCTTAATCTGGACCACTGATCTTCTCAGTCCGTCTTCGTAGATGCGAGCACCTAGACGATTCGTCCTGATATATTCCAATTGAGTCTTATAAGGCCCCTCTAGCTTTTCTAGATAAGCCAACCCTGAACTCCCTACGGGTCTCTCCATGTGATAGGACATTTCAGAATCACTGGTTTCTGATCTGGGAGTGTATGGGTACTCACTCAGCTGCTGGGCCCAAGACCTGGCAGTGTGATTGACACTAGCTTCAGAAGACCTGAGGCTTTGTCTGTCTCGGCCTAAGTGTCTGCCTGATCTAAGGTTCATAAGCCTGATTTATTCACCCCCTGGAACCCAGGCACACTCTCGTTGCAGGCTGATTTTGCACCAATCACTTTGTTCTTTTTAGTTGAATATTGTGTTTATGGTCTTGTCTGAAATTGCGTCGTCAGGAGTACTTAAGTGAATTTCCGCACTTGATGAGTGATCGTTTCCCGTTTATCTTTTGTCCCTTAGGGTTTTCGCACTTAAGACCTATTTACTTCTTGCACTTTGTTGATTAATATTCTTGGACTTGATTCGTGCCTAACGTTGCCCTAATTAATTACCACACCTAAGTCGTACTTAGCCTAGGCTAGGAATTGACAAAGGAGGGTTGAGAGATCTTCCAACCTCAATTAGCTGATTGACCAAACTGCTACACAAGCCCAGGAAGCCTTCTCCCAAGCTCGGTACTCACCCTTGCTAGCTTGCTTTGGATTGCCTTGAGTGCCCACAAAGTTCCTGCAAAAACTCACCAGTTAGTATAGCTTTATTGTCACCAGTATTTGAAAGACACACTTCAATAATTTTAGTCCCCCTGGAGTAACTCACTGTACCCCCTGAATCTGAGAACAACTTAGTTTCACCTAAAGGTCAACTTAAAAATGCATGATCTGAAACTCCGCGTATGATTCTTACAAAAACCAGTCGAGGTCCACGTAGGATTCTCAACGAGCTTTCCAACAAGACCAAAATCTCATCAATCGGAGTTCGTATGGTCAAGTTATGACCATTCAGGCAGATAGGGGTCAAAACAGGCTCTCAGGGTTCAGGGAATTCCTCACAGGTTCCTAGGTCTTGTCCCACTTCTAAGGCTCTAATGTTACTCCAATGTGACCAAAACTAGGCTCAATTGTACCTCAATTTACTCCAAAAATTCACTCTAAAATTTCGTGCGTTAAGGCCATGTATCGCGATAGGTCGGGTCGAAGTGTCGCGATACCCCCAAGTGTCGCGATAGCTCGTGAAGTGTCGCGATACCCCCAAGTGTCGCGATAGCTCGTGAAGTGTCGCGATACCCCTAAGTGTCGCGATAGGTCGGCTCGAAGTGTCGCGATACCCCCAAGTGTCGCGATAGCTCGTGAAGTGTCGCGATACCCCGAAGTGTCACGATAGGTCGGCTCGAAGTGTCGCGATACCCCGAAGTGTCGCGATAGCTCGTGAAGTGTCGCGATAGGTCGGCTCGAAGTGTCGCGATACCCCAAAGTGTCGCGATAGCTCGTGAAGTGTCGCGATACCCCCAAGTGTCGCGATAGCTCGTGAAGTGTCGCGATACCCCGAAGTGTCACGATAGGTCGGCTCGAAGTGTCGCGATACCCCGAAGTGTCGCGATAGCTCGTGAAGTGTCGCGATAGGTCGGCTCGAAGTGTCGCGATACCCCCAAGTGTCGCGATAGCTCGTGAAGTGTCGCGATAGCTCGTGAAGTGTCGCGATAGGTCGGCTCGAAGTGTCGCGATACCCCAAAGTGTCGCGATACCCCGAAGTGTCGCGATAGCTCGTGAAGTGTCGCGATACCCCGAAGTGTCGCGATAGGTCGGCTCGAAGTGTCGCGATAGCTCGTGAAGTGTCGCGATACCCCGAAGTGTCGCGATAGCTCACGGGGTGTCGCGATACCTTGAGGTGTTGCGATAGCTCGAGATATGGCGAATTTTCCTGTTCTATCTAGGGTTCCTAGGAGCTCTAGGCCTGTGCAATGCCGTGGTGTACTCAGAATCGTGAGAAGTCGAACTTTTCGGAGTGTCGCGACAGCTCGAGCTCAACGCCTCGGGGACTGTGCAGGCAGTTTCTGTACCTGCTGAGCTTGCTGGAGATGATGATGGAGCTGGTACCTGCAAGAAACATGCAAAAAACACACAAATGCAAACACACACAATCGCTCTCTCTCAAACTCGCACACAACAAATGAGGGAAAGAAAGGGAAGAGGGGATATGTAGTGGGGAAGGAGGTGAAGGTGAAGATGGAGATGGAGGAAAATCAGAAATTTACCTACTACTTACCATTCCAACGCGTCCTCTCTACGTCTTACCATCACACGCTCGTCCTCAAAGCTCGATCCCCGGCAACGGCGCCAAAATTTGGTGTAGCTCAGTGATGAGTAGCACCTCCTTTAATGTCAATCCGGGAAGACATGAGGATGGTATGAAGACCACGAGCAAGTGGAAGCACAAGTGCGTGAGTGAGAAGCACACAAGCATGCACACACATACACACACACGCGCACACACCGTAAGAACAAAGAGAGTAAGACAATGGAATCACTTCTATTGCAAGAAAGTTCTCATACAAGCTCAAACTACAAGAAGCTAGCCCAAAAATGAGCTCTCTAGCTCTATTTATAGTTTTTGACTAGCTTCGGCCCTGTTCAGACTTAGTGTCCGGCCTAGTTAAAAATTAGGTTCTGGGGCTTATTTGAGGGCCCAAACGAGAGCTAAAAATTATGAAAATTGGCAGGCAACTACATCTAAGGCTCCCCAAGCTCGAGGACTCCTCGGCTTGTACAAAATGGAGCTACAAAAAGGTGAAATGATATTTACAAGGGTTTGTAGTGATGAGAATCACTTTAGAATGATGTTGGGGTTTTTGAAAAAAATGAAGGGTAGCCTCAGTGCTAGATCTGCATGTGTGTCCATACTTGCTTCTTCCCGCATCCTGTCAACACCTGTCAACTGTACCATCAGGTTTACGCTTCAGCTTGTATACCCACTTAGTGCCAATGGCCTTCTTGCCAGGAGGCAAGTCACATAAAGGCCAAGTACCATTCTTCATTATTGCATTGTATTTAGATTGCATAGCAACCATCCAATTTTCTGAATTTTGTGCTTCATCAAATGAAACAGGCTCATTCTCATCATAGAGACTAGATGCAGCCATAGCATAGCAATCTGATGCAAAAGAGGCACTATGAGAGCCTGAACGAGTACGATATAACAGAGGTGCATCTAATTTGCTGTCACGTAAAGTCTGCACTAGCCATTTTGGCATAGTTTTTGCCTGCTCAATATCAACTCTCTCATCAACTAGTGCATCATGTAAATCTGCATCAGAAATGGAATGGTCTGCATCATCACATGAAACCTGCAAATGCTGAGAAGTTGCCTCATTAGGACCAACACTAGACTGTCCACCTGTAAAAAGAGGCATCAAAGTATCATACATATCTTTGGAGCTAATAGATGTCTCCTTAGTACATGAAAGCAATGGCTGAATAGCATCTTCCACAAAAACAACATCACAGCTAACCAGAATGCATTTAGTCTGTGGATGATACAGACGATAGCCTTTACTTTCAGAACTGTACCCAACAAAAATACATTTTACTGCTTTATCATCCAATTTTCTGTGATGTTGTTCAGGCACTAATGCGTATGCCAAACAACCAAAAGCACGCAGATGAGCAACAGATGGCTTGCGATCATGCCAAGCCTCATATGGAGTGATAGACTACAACGCTTTAGTGGGACACCTGTTCAGTACATATGTTGCACACATGATAGCCTCAAGCCAGAAACTATGTGGTAAAGCCTGACTTTTGACCATGCACCTTGCCATCCCCATGAGTGACCTGTTCTTTCGTTCAGCAACTCCATTCTATTGAGGTGTATAAGGCACTTTACACTGGTGTTTTATCCCATGTTCAGCCAGAAATGCATTAAAATAAAAAGACATATATTCCCCCCCTCGATCAGAACGAAGGGTGCCCATTTTACATGCTGACATATTTTCTCCCAAAACCAAAAACTGTTTAAAGCACATGAACACTTCGGACTTTGCTTTCAGTGGATATACCCATGCATGCCTGGAAAAATCATCAATGAAAGTCACGAAGTAAAGGTAATTTGCAAAAGAGGGTGTCTACATAGGACCACAGACATCACTATGTACAAGCTACAATTTCTATGTAGCCCGAACTGAACCATCTTTTGGAAAGGAGGAATGCTGCATTTTGCCCAAAATACAACCTTCATAAACATGTTTTCCAGGTGCCTCAAGTTGGGCAAAGAGGACACCATTTCAGATTTCTGTAGGCATAGCAAACTAGCAAAATTCAGATGACCAAAGCGTGCATGCCAAAGCTTTGCATCTGACATAGCCTGAGAATCATTTATTGCACGTGCCAAATCATTTTCAGATCTTTCATAGTCTATGAGCTTATACAGCCCATGACATAAAATGCCAGAAGCAATAATAACATTGCCATTTGACAGATCATGAACTGTACATCTGTCATCAACAAATTTCACAACCAAGCCAATCTTGGCTAATGCAGAAACTGATAACATATTCTTCTTGATCCCTGGGACAAATAAAGCATCTGACAAAGTGAAAGAACTACCATCAGCAATAGTCAAAATGATCTTACCAACTCCCATAACAGGATAAGAGGAGTTGTTGGCGCATGTAACAGTATTCCCTTTAGGGGCAGGCTTGAGTGAAGAGAAGAAATTGTGCTGCGAGGTAATATGTTTGATCGCCCCACTGTCAAAATACTAAACATCTGAGTCTACAGCAGACATGCACTGCTCATGAGAAGATAGGTCAAAACTGCAGACAATAGTAAATGCCCATTCTTCTTCCTGCACAAGATTTGCAGACTCCGTTCTTGGTGTAGAGGCCTCTACAACAACCATTCCAGCCTCTTTCTTCTTTGCCTCTTTAGCAGCCAGTTTTGGACAGTTCTTTATGATATGATAATTCCCTTTACAGTACTTACAAAACAATTTCTGCTTTTCTGATTTCTTCTCATCTTTATCTTCCTTCTTCGAATATGCAGAATTAGCAGATTTCTGCTTACTAGTTGAAGAGCTCCATTTTCCTTTGCCCTTTTGATTAGCTAGGAAAGCTTGATCTGCAACTCACATAATGGACCTATTCTGCCTCGAGTGATCTTCCTGCAACAGAACAGAGACTAACTCCTCAAATGATAAGGCATTCAGATTGCCTTTCATCATCAAACGAAGAGCAGAAGCAAAACTCTGATATGAATCAGGAAGACCATTCAAAACGGTCTGCACAAGTGAGCTATCTGGTATAACCTCATCAGCAGAAATCAATTGTTCCTTCAAGTCTTTGATCTTCGTTAGGAAACTGTCCATAGAATCATCTTCATTCATGTGCTCACTCTCCAACTGTTTTTGGAGGTAAGCAACACGAGCCTCATTCCTAGCTTGGTACAATGTGGTAAGTGTATCCCAAGCATCCTTAGCTGTTCTGTAAGAGCGAATGTGAGGAATAGTGGCACGTTTGACAGACAAAGCTATCAATGCATGTGCCTGGGCATCTCTGCCATCCCAGCGAATCTGCTCTACAGTAGGTGCAATAGAAACAACAGCATGAACAGGGATTTGCAGAATATCATGAAACACGAGATTTTGTGCAACAACCAATGCACTCTAGCTATCAATGAGAATATGCATAGAAGCATCGATCTCCATGCAAAGATCCATCAATAGGCATGTCAACCATATACACTCCACTATAGCTATGAAAACTTTTGTGTGCTCAGCTTTGCAAATTGATGTCACCACTATAGCTTGCTTCTTACTCAACCAAGATGTGCATGAGAATCCAAGGAAAAAGAAATTACCACTAGTGGACATGTGAGTATCATAACAACCAACCGAATCACTATCTGTAAAAGCATGCAAGCATTGTTGGATATCTCTACCATAAAAGAGACCTAAGCTCAAAGTGCCTTTGAGATATCTAAACACACATTTCACTACTTTCCAACTCTTAGTGCCAAGGCTATGCATTAACCGTATCAATTGGGAAACTACA
The DNA here is from genome assembly GCA_020310875.1 of Ceratopteris richardii. Taxonomy (NCBI): domain Eukaryota; kingdom Viridiplantae; phylum Streptophyta; class Polypodiopsida; order Polypodiales; family Pteridaceae; genus Ceratopteris; species Ceratopteris richardii. Next base: position 75,599,755 of record CM035412.1, on the reverse strand, counting down.
TATTGTATATCCGGACTTGTGTTGCATGCACATATAAGATGTCCCACAACTTGTTGGTTAAAAGAAGTATCAAATGCATCATTGAAATCCTCAAATGAGAATGTAAATCCTATCTCCACTGGTGTGGAAACTAGCTTGTAATCTTCAAAGTCAAAATGTATTTTTTCAACATACTTTGCATGATGCATAATGATTTTGTTGGAGCTTGAGGTCTACAAAACCACACAGACAACACAAGGAAGAAGAAGAATCTTGGAGCATAATACAACACTGAATGAATTACCAAGTGAATGTACAAAGATAAGTAACCCATTAGAGTTATAGGCATATATACAAGTTGGGGGAAAAAACCTCCTAAAGAAGGAAAAATGTGCCTTGGAAGTGCTAAGTGTGTTCACACACATCACTACCAAAATATATCAACAAATTCCCCTTGGGAGTGATGAGGTGAACAAGGAGCTAACACTCATGTATAAGGAAGTTCCAAGCTATGTGGAAAGAGATCAATCCACAAAAGGAAGTAAGCCCAAAGCTTTGTGGAAAGCTTCAAACTTCTCCCTCGATAGAGCCTTAGTTAAAAGGTCTACAATGTTATCCTGTGGGCACATATGTCAAATTGATTTTTCCAATAGAGAACCTATCCCTGACATAATGATACTGCACCTCAATGTGCTTTGCACAAGCATGGAACACAAGTTTCCTCACAACTGCCAATGCACTTTGACTATCATTGAAAATGGTGGTGGTAGATAATTGACCAACACCCAAATCAACCAAAATGCATCTGAGCCACACACACTCAACAATCACTGTGAAAGCTGCTCTATACTCATCCTCATAACTAGAAATGGCCACAATAGGTTTCTTCTTGCTCAACCAAGATATGCTTGAGATACCAAACATAAAGCAACAAGTAGTGGTGGATACATGAGCATCATGGCAATTAGCCAAGTCAGAGTTAAAAAAAGCATGAAAATTTGGCAATAGTGATCCTCCCTTGGGATAAAACAATCCAAGTAGTGGAGTAGCACTCAAGTAGTGAAAGATGCACTTAATTGTCCACCAATGCTTGAGACTTGAGCAATGCATAAATGAGCTCATATAAGAAACAACAAACTGAATATTATGCTGAGTTATGCATAAGTAAATCAAACATCCAACAACCTATTGATACAGAACAACATCAAATGCATCTCCAACATCATGAAAACTCAACCATAAACATGTTTACATAAGAGTGGCAATAGGTTTGCAATCTTCAAGGCCAAAATATTGTAATAATGTTCCAATACATTTTTTCTGAAAAAAACTATTACCCCATCAACTTGCATGAATTGAATGCCAAAATAATGATGCAAATGCCCCAAATCTGACATGTCAAAAGAGGTATGCAAATCAACCTTAAATTCAGCAATATGCTTCTCATTAGGGCTAGTGAGTAGCACATCATTAACATACACATCAATGATGAGAAGCACAACATCTGCACAATTACCATATAAGGTGCTCTCAGTTGGACTGTTCTCAAAACATTGTGCAATCAAGTAGGCATGTATCTTTTCATACCAAGCATGTGGTGCTTGCTTCAAACCATATAACACCTTTTTCAACCTACACACTCTGTTTTTATGCCCTTTCCATGAAAAACCATGAGGTTCAAATACATACACTTCATCATATAAGTCACCATTCAAAAATGGAATTTTAATGTCCAACTGGTGTACATTTCAACCATGATGATCTGTAAGTGCACAAATGCTATGAACGGTGGTCATTCAACAAAGTTCTCATCAAAATCAATGTCTCTCTCTTGGGCATAACCTTTTACAACAAGCCTCACCTTATACCTGTCAACAGTTCCATCAGGCTTACATTTCAGCTTATATACCCATTTAGTGCCAATGGCCTTTTTGTGGAGGCAAATCACATGAAGACCAAGTACCATTCTTTATAATAAAATCATAGTTTGATTGCATGGCAACCATCCAACTTTATGAATATTGTGCTTCATCAAAAGGAACGAGATCGTTCTCATCACAAAGACTAGAGGCAATCGTTGCATAGCAATCTGATGCAAAGGAAGAACTATGCGAGCATGAAAGAGTATGATATGATAAAGGTGCATCTAATTTACTATTTGTCAAAGTCTGCACTAGCCATTTAGGCATAGCATTTGCATCTTCTATATGAGTCCCCTCATCAACAAGTGTATCATGTAAATGTGCATTTGAAAGAACTACCATCAATAGTAGTAAGAATGATCTTACCAACTTCCATTATAGGATAAGAGGAGTTGTTAGCACATGTGACAATATTCCCTATAGGGGCATGTAATTTTAAGGCCTGTGCTCTAGTGACTACTTGTATAGGGGTGATATTAGTCACATTTACATTAGGTTCTATTACCAAGCCAATAACATTGATTGGAGTAATCTTTTTCAAGTTGGCTAGAATTTTTGGAGATGCTCCTTTCCATAAGCAGGGCAAAAGCCTTGGGTCACCATGGGGTGAGGTTGCCTTGGTGGAGGAAAAGGACAATCATGTATGAAGTGATCTCCCTGCATTTGTAGCATGGGCCTCTAGGGTTTTGAGGTCTCATTTTCTTGAATTGGGCCCCATGGTTTGGATTTGTGTACATGACATTAGGGTATTTGGGCTCCCAATTAGGTTCCAATGGTGTTTTATAGTGACATATCTCATTATGCTCAGGTGATTCCATGTAGTAAGTTAGTGGACTATCTACATGGGTGGAGTCAAAACCTTGAGCATTAGGATCACTATCTGAGATCATAGGGGATGCTAGTACTATGGCTCTACTTAAGTTGTCTTTTGCCGTTGCATATTTAACTAAGATTGCATTGGCAAGGGGTGGTTCTTCATCAACTTCACTACTTGAGTGGGCCTCAAAATTCTAGGGTGTTTTCTTAGTCTAGGCAAATGGAATTTGTCCATGCCTCTATGGTGCTTATGTCCTCTAGGTGTATCTTTCTTTGCTCGATTAGTTTCTAGTGTCGATCTATCTCTTCTTAAAGGATTTGCATAAATTTCCTCTATTCTCTCTCTAGACTTCTCCCTTTGACTTTGTAGGATGTGAGAGGATCATGCTCCATGCTAACCATGAAGATCAGTAGACGTGTGGAAGGGAATCGGTTCACTCTTCTAAGTATACACATGTCTACTATGTTTCGTAACCACAAACATCCTTTCAGAAGTGTTATCTAAGTAAATAACCTTCCTTAGAACATAGGGAACTCCAACATGGAGGATATCAACTTTGTAAATATCAATCAGCAGAGACATGAGGATGATATGATGACCATGAATGAGAGGAATGCTCAAGTGTGAGAGTGAGAAGCACAAGGGCATGCTGACACATACACACACATGCACACGAGGTAGGATTAGGACAATGTATTGTTTCAACTAAGAGCTCTTAGTAAAAATTTTCATAAAAAATCCAACCTCAAAAGTGAGCTCTCTAGCTCCTTTTATAGTGATTGACTAGCTTTTGAACTAGTTCAAGACTAGTGTCCAACCTAGTTAGAATTTAGGTTCCTAAGCTAATATGAAGGCTCAAACGAGCTTTCAAAATTACAAAAATTGATACATGGGCTCTTCTAACACTCCTCAAGCTTGAGGACTCCTTTACTTGTAAGTGGAGTTATATCTACCAAGAATGGGTATTTACATTGAACTGGAGTGATGAAAAGCATTGTTGATAGAATGATTGATTTGAAAAAAATATTTAGGCCTATTCCTTTTTGGATTAGTGTTGGCTACTCTGTCTAATCGGTCGTGTGCTGTATCCTTGCCTCTCTTGACTTCCTTATTATCTGAGGCTTCCTTGCCTGCTAAGTCATCCTTAGCTGCTAACAATATGTTTGGCACAAAAGGACAAAATTGCATGCACATGTACTGCGATGGTGCATTTGGAAGTTGAAACGATCTCAAATCAGAATTTCGATGCCACAAAACAAAGTTGTTTTGAACTCATCGCCTTGAGTATGCTTACCAATTTTTATGCGATTATGAGACTATGATTGGAGTGGTGTTGATGATGCCCTAGATGAAGCAATGACCTAATCTAATACCAATTGTTGGAGTTTGAGATCTGTGGAAGCACACAAATAGCACAAGGAAGAAGAAGAAGCTTGGATCACAACACAACACTACATGAATTACCAAGTGAATGTACAAAGATAAGTAACCCATTAGGGTTATAGGCATATATACAAGCTCGAGGAAACCTCCTAAAGAGGAAAAAAAGTGCCTCGACAGTCCTAAGTTGTTCACACACATCACTACCAAATTATATCAACAATTTCCCCCCCTCAATGGATACAAATAGGATGCCAAGATAGTAGCTCAAAAGACCAAGATAAGTGACATCAAAATCATGTTGCAAATCAACCGTAAGGATGTAAACTTTTGCATCACATGACCCAATCAAGAGTATGTCATCAACATAAAGAACAAGCACTATAAGATCAAGCCCATCTTTCCATACATAGAATGCGCTTTCAATGGGATTACACATGAAGCCAAGAGCAATCAAGTGCTTATGGATTTTTGACATATCATGCACATGGAGCTTTCTTGATACCATACAAGACTTTATGCAAGCAACAAACCATATGCTCTTGCCCCTTCATGGCAAATCCAGGATGTTGCTTCACATAAACCTCTTCTTGCAAATCACCATTCAAGAAAGCTATTTTTATGTCCACCTAATGTATTTTCCAACCTTGTTGGGTAGCCAATGCAACCATGGTATGAATGGTATTCATTCATGAAGTAGGTGCAAAAGTGTCCTCATAGTCAATGCCATATTGTTGTGCATATCCTTTGGAAAAAAATCTAGCTCTATAGAGAATAATGCTACGATTTTACTTTCTTTTGATCTTGTAAACCCACTTTGTACCAATGAGATTTTCTCCTTTTTTCAATTCACATAACTCCCAAGTACCATTCCTACGTATGAAATCCATTTTTGATTGCATAGGACTCATCCGATGGGGATCATCACATGCATCTTCAAAGGTAATTGGATCTTCATTACATGTTGTTGACCTTGTTCTACCAAGTAAAGGTGCACTCAATTTGTTGTCCTACAAAGTCTGTTTCAACCACTTTGGCATAGTTTGTGCACTCTTGATGACATGTATTCATTATGTAATACATCATCATGTGTGGACTGAATTTCACGCTAACTTTCAACCATATTTGATGTAAATGTTGAGCCATATGTGACTAGACATTTCCAGTGGTCCCAACCATGTTTGGTTGGAAAATTTAAGCCATGTTTGGATGGAAATTCTTTGCATTTTCAGCTCCATTTTGGTGGAATTTTTTAACCCTTTAAACCTCACTTAGGTGATCTACGTGGCCATACTCAAGTGCACCACTCTGGAATAAAGGCATCAACATTTCAAACAAATCTTGTGAGCTAATTGTTGGCTATATTTTGCATTCAAGTAGATAAAAAATTGACTTTTCAGCAAATATCACATCTCGACTCACAATATTGTGTCCATCAATGGATGGTACAAATGATATCCCTTACTTTCAACACTATAACAAATAAATATACTTTTCTTTTTCTTTTCATCAAGTTGATGATGTTGTTGTGATGGCACAAGAGCATGTGCCAAGAACCAAACACACATATATGACTAACAATAGGTTTATGCCCATTCCAAGCCTCATAAGAAGTGATGACTCTCAATGCTTTTGTTGAGTAGTGATTCAACACACAATTTGCATACATGATTGTTTCCATCCAAAAATTGTCAGGAAGGTGCTTTCCTTTAACCATACATTGTGTCATTTCAAGGAGTGGTGTATTTTTACCCTCTCCAACACCATTTTACTAAGGTGTATATGGCATTGTACATTGGTGTGAAATTCTTCTTTAATGAAGAAATGCATAAAACTCATATGGCATGTATTCACTATAAGAAAGTAACAACACAGCGGAATAGACCTGTAGACAGAGTTGAGAAAAAAACGCAGACAAAGATAGACACAGACGGAGAGATAGAGAACTCAAATTCTCAGATTTCTGAGCATAATGCTGTTACAATGATGGTGTTGTCCACCCGTGCGCTCCCACTGTGGAGCTTAGATGGGGATCTAGACAGACTCTAGATGAAGGGCTTACTAGTGCGCAATGCTATGTAAAGCTCAACCTGGGCCGTGCTTATATAGCTTTTACAAGGTGGTTCAGTATAGATAAACATAGTCGGGAGATACAAAATAGTCGGTAAAATATATGATCCGATAATATCTCCACGACCAGAAGTCCTACCGTCTCGGCCCTACGGGCCGGGGGGATAGGCCCCCCGGACCCCGCAGAAGGGGGCAAGCCCCCCTCTGCACTCCCCCCATTAAGGTTCTATGGAGAAATCACGCGATGCCACAGGGCCTTTATTTTCACCTTAAATGGCAACCCAATGTCTTGGAAGTTTATGCCCTACCTAACCTAACGGCTAGGCTCACAAAGATCATCTTCAACCATCAACGGTCACACATAGACCTCATCTAACTTGGAAGTTAGGGTTCCACAAATGTCTGGGCCCTCATAATGGCTTCTCCTCATAATGGGGGCCTTAGAACTTAGAGCACCATGGATCATTTGTGGTCACATGAGGGTGGAGTATTGAGCATATCTAACACCCCCTGTCAATGTCCACCCGATGGTGAACTACCTCCTTGGTCCAATCCCAAGCTTTGGAAAGTGTCGAAGAAGTTGCTCTCTCCCAAGAGCCTTGGTGAAGATGTCTGACCCATTTTCTTCACTAGGGAAATAGGTTATCTCCACGACCCCATCCTCAATCAACTCACGCACATAGTGATACTGGATTTCTATGTGCTTGGTACGTGCATGGAAAACAGGATTTTTGGCAATGGCCATGCAACTTTGGTTGTCACACTTCAACTCTGTAGCCTCCTGTCCTTGTATTCCTATGTGCCATAGGATCCTCCTCAACCATACTGCTTCACATGGTGCAACGCATGCAGCTTTGTACTCAGCTTCAGTAGAAGATAATGCTACAGTCGGTTGCTTCTTACTGATCCAAGAGAAAATCCCTGATCCTAAAGAAAAGCAATATCCAAAAACTGATTTTCTGGTATCAATGTCTCCTGCCCAATCTGAGTCACAATATCCGACTAGAGATGATCCTTCTTCATAAAGAATACCATAATCAGTGGTTCCTTTCACATACCTGAGTATCCGCATGCTTGCCTTCCAATGAGTTTGGCAAGGCTTATTAGAGAACCTGCTTACTACTCCAACAACATAAGAGATGTCTGGTCTGCTATTGCACAAGTAGATGAGACTTCCAACTAATTTCTTGTATCTTCCAATGTCCAGTAGAGGTGAAGTATCTTCAATAGATAATTTTGTGTTGACCTCCATAGGTGTAGAAATTTCCTTGCAATCCTCCATGTTGAATGCCTTCAATATCTGCCTTGCATACTTTTGTTGAGAGATGAAAATCTTCCCTGGTTCTTGCCAAACTTCAAGACCTAAGCAATAATGCATTAAGCCCAAGTATGTCATTTCAAATTCTGAACTCAGGGCATCTTTTGTTTGTTGAAGACGAGCATCATCATTTCCTGTAATCACAAGGTCATCTAGATAGAGTACAAGCACAATTGTCTTCCCTCCTTTCTTTAGAACATACAAGTTAGCATCAGATGCACATCTTTTGAACCCTAGATCCAAGAGATACTTATCTATCCGTTGGTACCATGCAATTTCTTCATCTTCTTTCTTGTTTCTGTTTCAACAAGCTGAAGCCATTCTTTAAACTTACCAAAAGCTTGAGCCTTATCACGAAGGATGTACACCCACATCTTCCTGCTATAGTCGTCGACCAGTAACATGTAGGAAGATCTGCCCAAGGCCTGTGTAAGCATTTTTCCGCACAAGTAAGCATGCACCAACTCTAGAGGATAGCTTGCCCTGTTCTTGCTTTCTTGTGGAAACGCCTTCCTCTCTTGCTTGCCCATCATGCAAGCTTCACATGGTTCCTTCATTTCTGCAATCGATGGTAGGTGTGCAACCATACCTCTGCGATGCATCTCCTTCAGTACAGGGTATCCAATGTGGCCGAATCTCTCACGCCATAGCTTACTTGTGCCCACGTTTGTAGTGGCTGTAAGAGCACACAACTCATACAGGTTGTTCCTCCTTATGCCAGTCCCGATGTTGTTATTACCGTCCATAATCTTAGCTCCTGTCTTACTGAAAGATACTTGGTGACCTTGATCAGTTATAGAAGCTATTGAAAGTAGATTCCGTTTTATTTGTTGAACATACAGCACATTTGAAAGCTTTCTGATATCACCATTAGAGTTAATGAAAGAAATCGTACCTTCGCCCTCTGCAGGACATCTTGCATTGTTCCCTACCTTTACTGTGATGGGTTCCTTTAGAGGCTGTAAGGAACTGTAAAGGTCTTTTCCTTAGGTGGACAGATTTGAAGACAACGTCGAGCTAGCTCCTCACTTGACTTTTGAACACCTGCTCCCGCCATTTGATCTCGTAGATTCTTTATGTGAGTGATGAACACCTCTGCAGTCTCCCCATCAGCAAACCGTTCTGCTGCAAGCTGATTCTCCAAGTTCTGAATCCGTGTCTGGTTATGAGTTTCATATTGATTTCTCAATATGTTCCATGCTTCACATGCCTTCGTAGTATGCTGAATGATAGTCAGAATACTATCAGAAGTACTTGTAATAAGAGCACAGAGTGCATCTGCATTTCTACGTTTCCAAGCACGTAGAAGATCAGCATCAGGAGGAATCATTCGACCAGGATTATTTGGATCAGGTCTTTCTTGGGGCTCATGATCAGTCCCAAGAACAGTCTCCAAAAGCTCATACAAATCAAGAATAGAAATGATTTTGAACTTCCACAGGGTGTAGTTCGTACCATCAAGTTTACCTTCTGTGAAGGCTGATGGCCGTATCCGCAACGTTGGGATGATCGACATCATTGCTGCTCCTGCTTGTGCACCACCTACTCCTGTTGATGAACCACCTTGGCCCCCAGTTGTAGATGATGATGCACCAATTTAAATCTTCTCTCTTTTGTTGTTCAGACCTCTGCAACCTCTGCGTTTCTGCTTCTGCACCACTCAGAGCCTCCTGAGCTTTGATACCATGTAAGAAAGTAACAGCACAGCGGAATAGACCTATAGACAGAGTTGAGAAAAAAACGCAGACAAAGATAGACATAGACAGAGAGATAGAGAGCTCAATTTCTCAGATTGCTGAGCATAATGCAGTTACAATGATGGTGTTGTCCACCCGTGCGCTCCCACTGTGGAGCTTAGATGGCGATCTAGACAGACTCTAGATGAAGGGCTTACTAGTGCGCAATGCTATGTAAAGCTCAACCTGGGTCGTGCTTATATAGCTTTTACAAGGCGGTTTGGTATAGATAAACATAGTCGAGAGATACAAAATAGTCGGTAAAATATATGATCCGATAATATCTCCACGACCAGAAGTCCTACCGTCTCGGCCCTATGGGCCGGGGGGATAGGCCCCTCGGACCCCGCAGAAGGGGGCAAGCCCCCCTCTGCACTCCCCCCATTAAGGTTCTATGGGGAAACCGCGCCTTTATTTTCACCTTAAATAGCAACCCAATCGCCTGGAAGTTTATGCCCTACCTAACCTAATGGCTAGGCTCACAAAGATCATCTTCAACCATCAATGGTCACACATAGACCTCATCTAACTTGGAAGTTAGGGTTCCACAAATGCCCGGGCTCTCATAATGGCTTCTCCTCATAATGGGGGCCTTACAACTTAGAGCACCATGGATCATTTGTCGTCACATGAGGGTGGAGTATTGAGCATATCTAACATTCACCATCGCAATCTAGCATGTATCACTACCACGATCTGTGCATAGAGTCAAAAGCTTGTTTTCGGAAAAAATTTCAGCCATAGCAAAAAATTATTTTAAGCAAGAAAATACCTCATCTTTGCTTTCATAGGATACACCCATGTATGTCGAATAGCATCATCAATGAAGTTAACAAAATATACATGATTCCCCAAAGATGGAGTCTTGATGGGACCACATATATCACTATGAACAAGTTGTAATGTTTTTGTAGCATGTGCATGATTATCTTTTGGAAAGAAGCATGATGCATTTTTCCAATATGTAACCTTTGCATGCATGCTTTTCAATGAGCTAAATTGCTCTTAAACCAATAACCGTGTGCTTCTATTTCAAGTAAAGCAAACTATTAAGTTTCAACTGACCAAAATAAGCATGTCAAAGCTCCATTTCAGCCATGGAGGAAGTATGAGGAATCAAGGCGTTCGAGGCAGCCCTCTTGTATTTATCCAAGCGATTGCATAATGTATTCGACATCAGAACAGTAACGCCATTGCTGAAATCATCAACTATACACTTATCATTAACAGTGTATATGAGGGAAATCAAAGGAGCTAAAATTAGATCTTCTTGATACCAAGTAAATGCAATGCATTTTTCAAGAGAACCACACCTCCATTTGCAGTCGTAAGATTAATTTATCCTATTCCAATGATAGGATAAGAGGCATTGTTTGCACACACCACATTTCCTCCTTTGGGTGCATCTTTTAAAGATGCATAAAACTTTCTCATGCAGTTATGTGCTTCAAAGCACCACTACCAAAGAACCAACCTGAATCAGCCTCACTCACAACCATACATTTAGAATGTAATAATGCATCATAATGACATGTAAAAACACATGCCCAAAAATATTGAGCCATGTTGGCTTCATCATTCTTTGCATTTGAAGAATTTTCAACAATAGACATGCCAGATTCCTTCTTCTTTTCATTGCACTTAGCAAGCTTTCTACACTCATCAATAGTATCAACTCGTTCTAGCAATATTTGCATCTCTTCTTCTTCTACAAATCAGCATGATTAGATGAATGAGTGGAAGAGGAAAGTTGAGGGTTTGGTTTTGATTATTGATATATTTAGGTAGTTATGTGTATGAAGACACTAGGACCATCGGGGCACTTTTTCCCTCTTTAGGAGATTTTCCCCCCCTAGCTTCTATATATGCCTATAGCCCTAACGAGTTACTTATCTTTGTATATTCTCTTGGTGATATATTTAGTATTGTGTTTTATGCTCCAAGCTTCTTCTTCTTCCTTGTGTTGTTTGCATGCTTCCATAGACCTCAAACTCTAACAATTGGTATCAAATTAGGTCATCGTTTCATCTAGGGCATCATCGACACCCCTCCGGTCACAGTCTCAGAATTGCACGAAATTTGGTGAGCATGCTCAAGCTGATTAGGACTTCAAAACTGCTTCACTATATACAAGTTTCGGTTCGCTAGTATAAGCATTTTGAAGTCTGCTACAGGTTTAGCAGAGCGTGATAGGGTAGTTCTGTTCAAATTTTTGAGATATAGCCATTTTTCTACATTAGGGTATTTTAGTCAATGGCCATGGCTGAAAGCAGTGATGTATTTCGTATGTTGGCTGTTGAGGATAAGTTGGATGGTACCAATTATTCATTATGGGCTTATATGATGCATCATGTATTGGTTGCAAAAGGACTGTGGAATATTGTGCAGGGTGTTGAAAAACATCCTATTACACCTACAAATACAATTACTAAAGTGTTGATATTATTTAGATATTGATGTGTGAGAACACACTAGGACCACCTTGGCACTTTTTTCCCTCTTTAGGAGGTTTTTCCCCCTGACTTGTTTATACACCTATTGCCCTAACGGGTTACTTATCTTTGTATATCCTAGTAAATGGGCACCCTTCATTATGATCAAGGGGGGGAATATATGTCTTCTAATTTTAATGCATTTCTAGCAAAACATGGGATAAAACATCACTCTATAGTGCCATATACACCTCAACAGAGATGGCGAGGTGTATGGTCAAGACTCATGCTTTACCACATAGTTTTTGACTTGGGGTTGTTATGTGTGCAACATATGTACTTACCAAGTGTCCCATTAAAGCATTGTAGTCTATCAATCCATATGATCTTGGCATGGTCCTAAGCCATCCGTTGTTATCCTGTGCATTTTTGGTTGTTTGGCATATGCATTGGTGCCCAAACAACAACATAAGAAATCAGATGATAAAGCAGTGAAATTGTAGCTCAATGATGAGTAGCACCTCCTTTAATGTCAATCCGGGAAGACGTGAGGATGGTATGATGACCTCGAGCAAGTGAAGGCACAAGTGCGTGAGTGAGAAGCACACCAACATGCACACACATACACACACACACGTGCACACACGGCAAGACAAAGAGGAAGACAATGGAGTTCTTTTAGATTACTTCCAAAATGCTCTTACAAGTTCAAATCTATTACAAGCTAACCTCAAAAATGAGCTCTCTAGCTCTATTTATAGTTTTTGACTAGCTTTTGGCCCTGTCCAGACCTAGTGTCCGGCCTAGTTAAAAATTAGGTTCTAGGGCCTATTTGGAGGCTCAAACGGAGTCTAAAAATAATGAAAATTGGTACGACGATACTTCTAATACTCCTCAAGCTCAAGGACTCATCGGCTTGCACAAAATGGCGTTACAAAAAGGTGAAATGGTATTTACAATGATTTGTAGTGATGAGAATCACTGTTATGAAGATGTTGTTTTGGAAAAATTTGAATGGCCTACTTGCCAGATCTTCGATGACTACTTAGTCTACTTATGCCTTCTCTCCGCTTTGGCTCCCTTCTTTGGCTTCCTTGTCTTGTGAGTCCTTCAGTGCCTTGACTACTGCTGCCAACACCCCCCCCCTCTCTCGCGTCTGTCGTCTCTGATAGACCCTTGTCTAGCTGAGCGTTGGACATAATATTGAACCACATCGGAAGCAAGGTGGTGTTCTTCAAATTTTAGCCCCCGTGCTAGGTCTGTTAACAATGCATCCCAATCCACTGGACCTGGGACGTCTGTATGGGGCACCCGCAATTGATATGAGTGGATGGTCCTCTCCATAGCGAATAGTTGGCGGATATGTGAGGGCTTGGGTACAAATATTTCTGAGTGATATTCCCAGAACCCTGTGATGAACATCTCCTCGAAGGTCTGCTTGAAGCATGCTAGGAGGTATTTTATTCTTGCGTGCGAGGCATATACTACCTTTATTGAGGGGGTAGTGCTCATGTCATATACCACGTCTTGGTTGCCTGCAGTGAAGCGAACTCCTGAGAAGTGGGGGTCCTTGATGTTCTTGAATGTCCTGAATGTGATCAGCATTAATTCAAAGATTTTCATGCACATTTGCGCCATCACATCAGGTGTGTTCCGTAGTCAAAGGCTCCAGTGACGGATTGTAGAGATCATATAAGCAACTGTGGGAGGTCCTTGTGGAGGTGCTAGATAGACATAATTTAACCACTTTGCACAACCTTTGATGTTCTTTACAGCAATGGTAAACTCGGGCCACGTGCGTCTTCGGAGGACTGGAACATAATAAGGGTTGTATTTGATAAATAGTGGCATGTTGTTCCAGGTACGAACCATTTTAGGGTAAGTTTCTAAAAGTCGTATCCGCCAGGTGGGTTGATGAATGAATCCTTTTCTAGCACTCTCTGGGATATCGTCTGGGCCAAATTGTGTGGCAAAGGTTGGAGCCTTGCCACATCGTTGTTTAATCTTTGCGTTATAATCTGCCAAGAGTACACAATATGGCACATACTGATCATCGTTGGTGCCGATCCATCTGTGATGAGATATACTTCAGAAATATTCTGACTTTATGATAGTGTCTTCCAATTTAGCCATTGATTGGATTTGGACTGCCACTCGATCTTCATGGGTTTTAGCTGTCTTTTCGAGTGTCTGAAGCCATTCGGGTGCTTCGACTTCCAGGGTGTCCATTCCTTCCGAGGTTTGTTGACCTCCTAGCATCGGCATAGGAACATATGGTTCCTCATATGACTCATCCACCTCAATGGGTACCAATTCATCTGGCTCTGGTTCTATAACTGGAGAGGGTTGTCTTTCATATTCCAGTAACTTCTTCTGCAATTCTGCCACCTACTCCGTTAATGCCTTTACCTCCTCTGAAGTCGAGGTTGTCTCTATGACCTTGGGTTGTTCCTCTTGTTCCTTGAGCTAGTGGCGTAGTGCATCCCGTTCCTTTTCCAAATCATCATGTGCTTCTAATAGATCGGCATAGCTTTCCAAGATTGTCTTCATGGTATCTGAGGGGACTGCTTTAAACTGCTCTGGGTCGATCTCGTGCGGGGAGCCTTCCATTGCAGCTTCTAGATTTTCTTCGTTTTGCTTCTGTGGATGCTTGTTCTCTTCAAGGGCGGTAGCCATGTGTTTCCTGAGTAGGGTCAAATTACGTCGGACTCTTAGATTATCTACTTGGTAGACTTCAAGTAAAGCTTCGAGTTGTTTGACGCCTGGCACTTGTGATGGTTGGGGTGTCTCCAGGAGGGTTTGATGGGCCTGCTCGAGTGTGGTATAGCGTTGATTGAGGTCAGCGTTTTCATCTTCTATAGTTGTAAGCCGCCTCTGGAGTTGTTGGTGATTCGTACTTAGTTGACGATGACGGTCTTCGAGAGCCTAATACTCACTTTGTAGTTGGTACACACATTGATGCAACGTTGAAAACATATTATTTACATTAAAGAATGTAGGGAAAGGAGAGGATGCTGGGGGAATGGGGAGGGGAAAGGGAGTCGTGAATGATGTGGAGTCAAGTGGTGAGGTGGGTGGAGGGGGTATGGGGGATTGAGGCTGCAGGGGGGGAGGGAGTGGTGCTGTGGCTGGTGATGTTTCCATGGTGTCAAACGTGTGTGTGACTGTGTAGATGGGGAAAGTGGGTGGGGTTGGATGTGATGTTCGTGAATAGTGTTGTGAAACTGGGCATGGTAACTCCTCCGAATTGGATGCCGGGAGAGAGAGGAATCCCCATGACATATGTGGTAATGGTGGAAATGGGGGTGGTAGTGCCATGTGGTGAGGTGAGTTGTGTAGTGAGAGGTGAGGTGTGTGGTGAGAGTGGTTTTGCCTGATGTTCTTTTGTTTGTGTGTTATCTCCTGGTTCTAATACATTGATGTGAATTTGCTTGCCGGATCGCATGGGGCGGGTAGGCACTCGTTTCTCAAAGCGATGAATATAAGCCATAGCTGCATGAACGGCTTCATCTAAGCCCACCGCATCTGCGTACATGTTCATTGATTCAATAAACATGTCATCCATGCCTTCCTCGGCTAACATTTGGCTCATGAGCACCTTTCTAGTCTCGAGCGACAGTTTGTGTTGTTCTTGGACTCGCTTCATGGTTTCATACAATCTTTTTATTTGGGCCGAGTATGCTGGGGCACTTGCTAGTTCTGAAAGTTCATCATATTCTTGATCATAGTCCTCATTTGCTTCTTCTTCTTCTGTCTCTTCTTCATCCTCTTCTACTTCTACTACTCCCGGTTGGGTCGGGGCTGAAGTTGTAGTTGTGGGTTGTGGTCCTTGGGTCTGCTCTGCTTCTGTCTCCAGGTTAGACTCATTGATCATGCGGGCAATTTCTTCATCTATCAAATCGGCTAGGGTGTAGCCTTGTGGGAACTCCAAGTCCGATGGAATCAGAGGGGACACCAGATTGGGTCCTTCTGCACTTGGTCTAGGTAGGCGAATGGTAAATGGTCGGACACGTCGCGTTTGTGGAGGGGTCACTTCTGGTGTGGTGGTGGCTCCCCTCGCTTGGGCACACGGTAATTGCTTTCCCCCTCTCATTTTCTGCGATGGAATGCTTCTCGTACTAGGTTGAGGGTCAATTTGAATCTTTTGAGCTCGTGGCCTGGTGTCAATGAGGGTAGCACAAAGGTACTATCGCCTCCTTTAGCCCTGCTAGGGGTGATGGTACTGATAAAGTAGGAACAACACATGAAATCCGGCTTAGGTAAATGTGCCCAAAAATAGCCATCAAAGCCCGCTTTGGTCCATACTGATCGCGTTACTTCTGCATTCTGATACTTCTCAAATTCGCAGGTAAAGAAGTGATATCGTCCCCATTTGCCATTAAACTCAAGTTCTGCCTCCCAAAAGTAGGTGCCATCTCCTAATGGCCTTGCAACATCACTGAACCAATGTGCGTGTTTCCCCACTTGAGAAGTGTGCCCCTGAGGCGGGTCCTGAATAGGAAGCACGTGCACAGCTCTAAGTTCTTGAGGTCTCTCAGTGAGTTGTGGTTCCAGCAGGAGGGTTTCAATGTCCACTATCTGGGCGCTAGACCCTGCCTGGGAACTGGTGCCTCCCATTTCTGCCATGTTACAGCTTGCTTGCTAGTTCTGTGAGAATATACAAGCATGCGTTAACATTGTAAAGGACAAGGTAGAACAATTTTTTTCCCTGTTACAACATTAACATGAAGTGAATGATGAGTTAGTGGATCAATGAGTGCACGATGATTGTGTGTGTTGTTAGTCCTATGAGCTAAGTGAAAAGATGCAGTTGGAGAATGATGCAGTTAGTAGGTGGAGATGAATGTACAAATGGGATCGGGGGGTTTATTACAAGCTTTGGGCTGCCAAACACAGTGAATGACTTTATGTTTTGGTTTTGTGGAGATTTTGGAGGGCTTAATGAGGGTGTCTGCTTGGAAATGAGGCATTTTAGGGACCCATTTGCAAGTGATTCCGCTCGTGCTCATGTGTAAATGTGTGTTTGTGTGTATTGAATGAGAGTGGGCATCCGCTCTTCAAGTGAGTGAACCCTGTTGTACATGGTGCGATTTGTGTGTGACTAGTTGAGCCTGCAAGCAAGCCTTAGGCACCCAAATTTGTCTTGATTGTGGGCCAGCCTTCATCGACTTCTTGGGTACCCAGATAGATTTCACTTCCACAGAAGAATTTTTGGAAGGCTTCTTATTAGTATCATGTCGTTGATCACTAATAGGAAGTTGAGCTAGTTGTTGTGGCTTGACCACGATAGGACGCTCTCCTTTCCGCACCCACACTTGGTTTGATGGTTGAGACACCGTGCTTCGTATTTTCTTTTGGCTTCGAGCATAAGTCGTCTGCTTCTTCTGCCTTTTATCTGTCTTTGGTTGCTGTATCCCGATGGCCTTTGGGAAAGAAGGGAGTTCACTTGCATCCTTGACTTCTGTGTTGCGATAATCATCCCTCTGCATCACATAGTTTTGGACAAGAATAGCATGGTCATCTTCATGTGTACTCCTGGAAGGACCAAGAGCTTGTGCCTTTCCTAGTTCCTTGAGTGCGCCATTGTCTAATTCAACTGTAACTCGACTCTGATTTACCCATACTTGAAGAATTCCACTTCTTAGGTTTAGGTTGACTGCATGATCATAGATCCAGTCTTGACCCAAGACAAGAGGTTCAGTGAGATCCTCATCTTGACACACTAGTACTTTAACTGTCATTAGAACATCTTCAATGTAGAGGGGGAGTTCCACCAAGCCCATGCAAGGGGTTTCCATGCCTCCTAGTCCTATGAGATATGCTTCTATAGGATTGACATTTAATTTCAACTCTCGACAGTAAGAAAGTTTAACAGCACTAGTGGCTGCACCTGAGTCAATCAAGGCCCGTCCCGTACAGTTTTTGCACTCTTTCCTTGTCCTATCTCCAAGGTTACAAAAGGACGTCGGTCAACTATTCTATGGGGGCTTACACTTGAGACTTCACACATAGCCATATGATATCCTGGGTCCGCATAGTCATTTGTCCTAGGCTGATCTCGTCCTTGTCTTCTCATCTTCATTTTTTGGATGCGTTCCAAGGCTTCTGCCTGTGCTTCTTCTTGAACTCATTTTTCCTCTTCTTTACGTTTTTTGGCAGTGTTGAGTCGATTGAGCATTTCCTCAGTGAGAGGTTCCTGATATAACTTGACTCTGCATCTGCTTATGTAGCTAGGGAGAATATCGCCTTCGAGTGTGGCTAATTGGACTGCTCCACTAGTCGAGATCCTATTTATGATCATAGGTCCATAGCCTCTCTTCTCTAATTTTCTCGCATGTTGTTTCAGGGTATACACCAAAACTAAGTCTCCGGCCTTCAATCCTTTATCCTTAACATGGGCATCAAAGTACGCCTTCTGTCGTTTTTTAGCTGCATATATTCCTGCGACAGCCCTCAGTCTTGTTTCTCCTAATCGCTCAAGGTCAAAAATCCTAGAGGAGAGCTCATGGCCCGACCACTCATGCTCCTGTGCTATTCTCAATGTAGGAATCAAGAAGTCCAACGGTAGCACCACATTTTGGCCAAATACCATCTGAAAGGGTGTGGCTTGGAGTACCGTTTTATAGGCAACTCGGTATGCCCAAACAGCATGGTGTAGCTGTTTGTCCCAATCAGAGCGTTTATTACTCACCAATTTAGTCAGCACATTGCATAGAATCTTATTTGTGCTTTCAGCTTGCCTATTAGCTTGTGGATGATAGGGGGCAGACTTCTTGTGTATAACCAAGAATTCTTGGAGCAGATTTTCAATAACTTCATTCAAGAAGTGAGTCCCCCTATCACTAACTAGCTCTATAGGTAGCCCGTATCTAGTGAACACATTCTCAAATAAGAACTTAGCAGTCGTCTGAGCATCATTCTTTGTCGTAGCTTTTACCTCTACCCACTTGGTTAGATAGTTTGTGGCCACAATGATATATTCAGCATGTGAACCCTTAGCTGGGGGATTAATAGGACCTACAAAGTCTATTCCCCACTTGGAGAATGCACGTCCACCCATCATAGGTTTCAGTGGCATCTCATCTTTGCGTATAGGATACTGAGTTCGTTGACAGACATCACACCGCTTCACATAGGTATGTGCGTCCATGTGAAGGGTCGGCCACCAAAGTCCTGCAAATAGGATTGCCTTGATCACCCAATCTGGTCCAAAGTGTCCTCCTGCTACACCCTGGTGAGCAGTTTCCAAGATCTTAAGATATTCGCTCTCATGGACACATAATTGGAGATAACCATCTTTACCACGCTTGTATAGATTATCACCAATGAGTGAGTAATCTAGGGCTTCTTGTTCTAGACTTCTTTGTCTGGCCAATGTCATATCTTGTGGGAATGTTCTCGTCCTCAGGAAGGTTACTAGTGGTTCACTCCAATCTGGCACTATGGTCACTTGATAAAGAGTGGCATGCTCCACGGGTGGTTTAGTGCAACAGATTGGGCATTCTTTACGCATTTTATGTACATCAACTTCCATAGTAGGCCAATGCACTCCGAATCTCCTTAGTGTCTGTAAAGTCCTTTGCCTCGAATGGTGTTGCTCTAATGCACCTACATGTGCTGATTGCAACCACTTTGCGTACTCGTCCTCTTCCACACAACAAGCCAATATCCCTTGATCTGTTTGTTTGTACATGCTTCCTGCCATGATATGGTACTTCTAGGCTTTTACCACCTCCCTATCTTGAGTGTTTATGACTGGGTGGTTAGGCCCGTATGTCAATACTGGCACTAATGGCTTAGCCCACTGAGGTACAACGTCCAAATTAAACAAGTAAGCATCAGGAAGGTCATCTGATACTCCTTGTGGGGCTTCCCCAGATGTGAGCCTAGAGAGGTGGTCTGCTCTGAAGTGAGTCTTGCCTTTCCTCACCACGACCTCAAAGTCATATTCCATTAGCAAGAGAAACCATCTTACTAACCGGCCTGTATTGCATGGTTTGTTTACCAAGTACAATAGTGCTTGATGATTGGTAAAAAATTTAAACTTATTTGTAAGCAAATAGTGTCTAAACTTTTTAACTGCATATACCATGTCTAATCCTTCTCATTCAGTGGTGGTATAATTTTGTTCAGCTGCATTCAACTGTCTACTAGCATAGGCAATTGGAAGATCCATATTACCTTCGCCTGTAGGTTGTGCAAGTACACATCCAATAGCATAATTGGATGTGTCCACATGAACATGGAAGGGCTTATTCCAATTTGGTGTGGTCAAGATTGGTGCTGAACACAATCTTCTTTTGAGCTCATTGAAGGAGTTCTCACATTCATTAGTCCACTCAAAGTTGGTCAAAAGTCCGTACAGTGGCTTGACAATGATGGCGTACATGTGTATAAAGCGGCGGTAATAGCCACAATGCCCCATGAAAGCTTGTACTTCCTTGACAATCTTTGGCCTAGGTAACTCTGTTATGGCTCTTACTTTCTCTTCATCGGTGGATATGCCATTCTTTGACACTATCTATCCTAGAATCTTGCCTTGCGTGACCATGAAAACACACTTTTCTGGGTTCAAGCAGACTTGATATTCTCTACATTTGTCAAAGATTTGACTGAGTTCAGGTATATGTGTCTTTCTAATGTTGGAATGAGCACAAAGATCATCAACGTAGACCTCTAAATTCTTCATCAGGAATTCTTTAAATACATGGCACATCAGTCTCTGAAAGGTTGCAGGAGCATTGGTAAGCCCAAATGGCATTACCCTAAAGGCAAATATGCCCCATTCTGTGGCAAAAGCAATCTTATGCTGGTCTTCCAGAGCAATGGCTACCTGATTGTAGCCAAAAAATCCATCAAGAAAACTGTATACTTCCTTGCCTACTACTCTTTCCAATAGATGCTCAGTGATAGGAAGCGGATAATTATCTCGAATAGTGGCAGCATTAACCTTCTTCAAGTTAATGCACACACGTAGCTTTCCCATTCTTCTTGGGCACAACTACAATGGGGGATACCCACTCACTGTGCTCAATTTCATAGATGAATCCAGCTTCGACCAAACGATCTATCTCTTCTTTGATCTTGGCAGCATAATTATCATTGTATGTGTATGGCTTTTGCTTGGAGGGTTTGGCATCTGAGGTCATGGGAATAGTGTGTGAGCATATGTCAGGGTCGACACCTTTTAAATCCTTGTAACTCCAAGCGAATACATCTCTGTATTCTCTCAGCAAGGCTATTAGCTCATGCTCTTCTTCCTCTGTCAGGTCATGGCCTATGTATGTGCACCTTTCTTCTCCTTCTTCTATGGCTACGACTACTTTCTTGGTAGTTTCTTTGTTATCATAGGCCTCTCCTGCTTATGCCTCGCGTTTTGGCATTCTTACCATGACTCTCCTATCGTCTATCTCATACTTTTTAAAGTTTTCAGGGACCTCAAACAAAGATTCTTCCTCTTCTGGTGTGACTTCTCTCTTCTTCCTTTTCTTTCCTTCATCCTTAGGGGTCACTTGTGTGGCTAACCTTACATCATTTGTAAGCTCTCCATGTCTCTGTGGGTGAGCTTCAAGTTCATAGAAGTATTCTTCATCTGATGCAAATGGTGGGTCCATAATGATTGACTCTAGATCGGAGTCACTTGCATCTTCAAATCCATCAGGGCTAGGTTCGCATTCTTCCAGAACTGCATCTCCTATGATTGGTTCTATGGAGAAGACTGAAATGTCATAGCCATCCTCATCACAGTGGGGTGTCCATTGTTCCTCATTGATGGCTACGTCCATTGTTGCTAAAATTTCTGCCCAGCCGTGAGGTTCAAATTCTTCATCAGGAAATACTACAGGTGCGTAGGCTGGGTCTTGAATTGATCTATGGGTTTCTTTTGCACCTATCTCTCTAGCCTTTTCTCTCTTCTCTTCTTCTACTGCTACTTTACACATCCATAAGTGAGTGTCTTCATGCATCCATGAGGACTCCGTGTCATCCTTGGCTTTATGGATGGGATTCCATTGAATAGGCGGTACATCTCTATGAGAGTAATCCTTGAGATTGACTTTGGTCGTAACACCTAAGTGTTGCAAATACAAGGAATTGGTTCCCCAATCCTGGACCACTTGCAGCTGTCGCATAAATGGTCTTCCCAAAATCATCTCATAGGCATGGTTCTTGCTGAAATCACATATGGCAAAAGTATGCTCAAAATCAACACCGCATGTAGTGAGAGTTATTCCTTCCAGCAAGCCTAAGGGTCTTTCTATGTGACCATCGACCATTTGTAATTTCAATTTCATTGGCCTGAGTGCTGGTTTGCCCCAACACTTCCATAGGGAAGTGGTAGCAATAGAAACTCCTGCACCTGAGTCTAGAATTGCCTTGATTGTGTACCCCTCATGGGTAATGGGAAGTAGGGTGTTTCCTTCTTCACCTTCACTCATATCTCCTATCTTGTCTAGAGGAATTTCTGGCACTGTTCTAAGAGAACCTACCTGGGATCGGGGTTTCACTACTTCTGGCACTTGGTTAGCTACATGTTTCCATAACTCTGGCCTAACTTTGAGTAGCTCTTCTAAAGTGAGGTTGCACTGCACTTTAGTGTTTTTCACTACCTCCGTATTCCTAGGTATGACTGAGTCTTCGTTTCTTACCATGACCGTGGGTGCTCTCACACAAGTAGACTTGGCTTCCCATGGGCCTGTGAAGTGGGGTAATTCCTGTAAAGAATTAGACTTGAAGTCTAATCTCTCTTGACTTTGTGCACTCTCCTGCTCTCCATAAATGGAGGGAATATCTTGCGGGAATTGGTCATGTGCGTCATCCACCAGTTCAATGGGAGGATGGACTTCACTCTCTTTTGCCCATTTTTCTTCTTGAATCTCTTGCAAGAATTCTGGGGAATATCTATTCATAGAAGAGGAGGTGTCTGGTTCAGTGGAATTGGGCACGTAAGCTTCCTGTGGGGGAATGCTTATTCTTTTACTTGCCTCATCTCTTCCTTGGTTTTTTTCTTCCTTGGCAGATCTTGCAATTATGCTCTCTAACGCGCAAAGCTTGGTTCTTTCTATCTCTAGGTCAGCTCTAGGGTAGCACTTGTCATGATCTGTCACATTTGGCCCTTCTTGGATTCTAGCCTGATATGCCTTAAGCATCATGCCTATGTCTTCAGGAGTGGGGTCTGCTAATACTGATCCTACTCTAGGGGGTGGTGGGATGGTCTGAGGTGGGTGGAAAGATGGTGGGTTAGATGGTGATAGGAATGAAGGTGGTGGTGGTATGTGAGAGTTTGTTTGAGAGGTGAGTTCAACAATTTTGGCTTTTGTTTCTCTTATGCTTTCTTCTAAGTCGCTCATCTTTTTGGACCATTAACTTTTCATTCTCTCTCGGCTATCCTTCCAGGCTCTCGACTGTCTCTTGGTTATGCTCTCAGTTTCACTAACCTCTGCACTCTTTTCTTGGCCTAACCCTTGGTTCTGCTGCAAAGCCTGAGCTCTAGTGACCACCTGTACTGGTGCAGTGAAGGTTACACTACCTGTAGCATCTACTACTAACCCAATAACATTAATTGGAGTGATTTTTGGAATATTATTGGGATTCTTTGGGAAATCTCGTAAGAGATGCTCCTTTCCACAATCTTGACAGAAGCCCTGGATGGTTACCGATTGGGGTTGTGTAGGTGCAAGCATTGGGCAATCACGAATGAGGTGATCTCCTTGACATCTATAGCATTGTCCTCTAGGGAATGAGGGTCTTACCCTGCCTAGGTTGAGGTCTAGTGTTGGGATTTGTGTACATGACGTTTGCATACTCTGGATCCCAACTAGGTTCACTCGGTTCTTCACTATAGTAGGATTCACCATGTTCAGGAGACTGCATATAGTAAGCCTGGGGGCTAGCAATATGTGTAGAATCAAAGCTATGATCACTGGGGTCACTTTTTGAAAGCAATGGTGTCATGGGCACTATGGCTCTATTCAGATTCTCTTCTGCAGTTGCATATTTTACTGGGATCACATTGGCTGGAGTAGGGGGCTGTTGTGCTAGCACTGGTTGAGGTCTCTGCTGGGCCTGATATTGTGGTGGGTAGGCTTGTTGAGGTCTAGCAAACTGCTGTGGTGGGTATGGGTTCGGATATCTTCCTTGTTGTGGATAAGGTTGAGGGTAAGTTTTCCTAACCGCTTGCTTATTGTAGGGGCAATCTTGGGCAGTGTGATTTGTGTATCTCTGTTCCATGGTGCAGTACTGGCTACTAGGATTCACTTGGGGTTGAGCCATGATGGGACATACGTTCGCCATATGGTCACCTCCACAAGTATAGCACCGTTTAACTAGGGAAAATCTTGGAATTTGTTTGCTAGAGACACCTAGTTTTTGAGCTACTTTCTCAGCGAGTTCCTCAATAGATGTGGATTGCGTGGACGAGAGGCTAGTAGAACTATCTGAATCTCTATAGATTTTTGAAAGCTCCAACTCCTCCCCTAGGTTATCTTCAATGTCAATGCACATGCGTACACACTCTTCTATGGTTCTAGGGTCCTTCAAGTACACATATGATCTCAATTTGGTACTTAACAGTCCATCTAGGAGTAAAGCCACTTGTTTGGCAGGTGTGGGTAACTCAAAAATAGGGCATCTCTCTAAATATTGCCTAAACCTTCTTCCTGCAAGTCTAACCGTCTCTTGAGGGGTTTGCTTGAAGCTATGAATCAGTGAGGAAGTATTATGCCTTATGCCACTCTTAGAGAATTCAATAATGAATGCCTCTAGAAGTTGGTCTATGTTTCTGAAGTGCCTCTCATTTAGTGGTTGAAACCATGTAAGAGCGGTGTTCTTAAGGGTTAGACCAAAGGCATTGTACTGCGTGAATAGATCCTCAACTTGTTCTGCTCTCAAGACTTGCCTAAACTCGGCCACATGATCATAAGGGCCTCCAGTGCCATCAAAGTAGTTCTTCATGGACTTAACTAGCTATGTAGTTCTCAAAGTCCTCGTGTGCTCTCTGGGCCTCGGTAAGGGAAAATCCTTAGCATTTCTTAAGTTCATTGGAACTCTAGTTCTCTCTGTTTCTTCTCTATTTGTCTCTATTCGCATTCATTCTCTTCCTATTAGGTTGGCAAAGCTCACTTCTCGCCTATCTCTACTTCTATCCCTTGGAGCGCCATGAGCTTGGGATGTTCCAGCCCCTTGGTGGCCAAAAGAGACATTAGATCTTGGTTGGGGAAAAATAAATTCCCCCTTCCAAGTGTAGGCATGTCTACCATGTTCTGTGACCACAAAGATCCTCTCTGAAGTACCGTCTAGATAGGTCACTTTGCCTGGGCTATCAGGATCTTTGAACTCATAGATTGTGATCATTCCTACCTCATTAGGTTGATAAGGAGTCACGATTGACGTGTCGATCATGATTGACAGGTCGGTCGGCAGGTGTCCGTCGTCGTTTGTCGATCGCGATTGACAAAAAACTGAGGAATTTTAAAATTTCAAACACACATTTAGGATGCCCTAGGCCTACACATCATGGTTATGCACTTTGTTTTGTAAAATAGTCAACTTTTCTGTCGGTCGCGATTGACAGAGGTCAATGCCTCGGGACCTGCACAGTCAAATTTTTTACCTGCTGGAGCTGATGCAGCTGCTGGGGATGCTGATTCCTGCAAAAAATCTCAAAAAACACAGAAAAGCACAAGCGCACAAACGCTCTCTCGCTCTCTCTCACAAGTGAAATGAGGGGAGTGGTGTGGGAATGGTGATATGACCAAAAAGTGGGAAATGTCGCGATGATGGAGATGGAGGTGGAAGATGGTGGTGATGAAGATGATGAAGAAATTTAAGCAAATAGATAAAAGTGAAGGAAATACCTATGACTCTAACGCCTCAACTCTACGTCTTACCATCACACGCTCGTCCTCAAAGCTCGATCCCCGGCAACGGCGCCAAAATTTGGTGTAGCTCAATGATGAGTAGCACCTCCTTTAATGTCAATCCGGGAAGACGTGAGGATGGTATGATGACCTCGAGCAAGTGAAGGCACAAGTGCGTGAGTGAGAAGCACACCAACATGCACACACATACACACACACGTGCACACACGGCAAGACAAAGAGGAAGACAATGGAGTTCTTTTAGATTACTTCCAAAATGCTCATACAAGTTCAAATCTATTACAAGCTAACCTCAAAAATGAGCTCTCTAGCTCTATTTATAGTTTTTTACTAGCTTTTGGCCCTGTCCAGACCTAGTGTCCGGCCTAGTTAAAAATTAGGTTCTAGGGCCTATTTGGAGGCTCAAACGAAGTCTAAAAATAATGAAAATTGGTACAATGATACTTCTAACACTCATCAAGCTCGAGGACTCCTTGGCTTGCACAAAATGGAGTTACAAAAAGGTGAAATGGTATTTACAATGATTTGTAGTGATGAGAATCACTGTTATGAAGATGTTGTTTTGGAAAAATTTGAATGGCCTACTTGCCAGATCTTCGATGACTACTTAGTCTGCTTATGCCTTCTCTCCACTCTGGCTCCCTTCTTTGGCTTCCTTGTCTTGTGAGTCCTTCAGTGCCTTGACTGCTGTTGCCAACATTTTTGTAAAGTAAAGGCTATTATCTATATCATCCACATACTAACACATTTTGGTTAGCCATGATGTTGTTTTTGTGGAAGATGCTATTGTTGCAGAGCAAAGAAGAGTAAAAGGCGGAGAAAAAGACACGCCCCAAAATTTTTCCGATTTGGACACTATTTTTGTATTATATCCATTTTTGTAAGATATTTTCTGATTGTAAATGCACTAGAGGAGTCCTCTAGATGCATACCCATGGAGATTAATAGCTTACTCATGTATATTAGTAGGAAATTAGCCTTTTAGTGAATAAAGTGCCGGTCTCTTGTGTGAAAGGACCATTTTTAGGGCACATGTATATAAGTCAATTTGTTACTCTTTGTAAGTACTTTTTGCCATTGTGAGAATTAGGAGCATAGAATTTCGAATTTGTGTCTTCTCTTCTCTGTATCTTCTTCTTTGTGAGCTTGTATGCATGTGTGTTGCTTGAAAAGAGTGTTAGGAAGTGTTGTCTATCCATGAAAGTGTTTGTTTGCTGTGGTTAAGGTGTGTGTGAAGTGTAGGAAGTGCTGAAGTGTAGCAAGGTCATTCCCGTGACTCAGTATTTTGCTCATAACTTGAAGCAGAAGCATCAAAATTGAGTGAAAATACCACCATTGGATGCATCTTCTCGAGAGCTTCGAAAGGCATATGCTATTTACTATATTTGGAGTTGAGAGCTGAGAGAAAAGCTCAATTTAGTGTTGGCTACTGCTCCAAGTATCGTGACACCATGATTGACACTTGAAGCTTGTTTGGATTAGTTTTTGCCTTGTTTGCAATCTTTGGGAAGCACATTTGCATTGATCATCATTTGAATGCATGTCTTCATACACTCGGCTAGGTTTTGATACTCCTCGGATTGATAAATAAAGCATGAATCCCCACTATATGCACTTGAGGGGGATCGAGGTATAGTCTCTTTCTCCACAAGTCCCTAAGTTGGATCTTAGGTACACATGTTTTTGGCGCCATTGCAAGAGAGTGTCGAATCAAACCGAGGCATTCGTGTGATGGTAAGTAGCTTTTAGCATTGAAGTGAGTAGAGGAGTTGTGAATTTCTCTTCTTTGGTAAGTCACATTCATCCGCACTTATTACTTCTCACTCTGGGAGTGTGTGTAGTGAGTTGTTAGTCTAGGGAAGTGAGTGGAGTGAGTAGAGTAGGAGGAGTAAGGGAGTAGGTTAGGAAGCTAGTGTAGTTATTAAATTTAGCTTTGTTGAAGTCTTTGAAATTAGGAGAATTTTTCAATAGGTATAAAAAACAAAAAAATCATCATTTTTCAATCACTTGTTTTTTGAGCAAGTATCGTGAGAGTCTATAGCCGAGTATCACGTTCGGATAGCAAGGAGATTGGGGGCAGTGCAAAGCGAATATGAGTGTTGGAAGAGTTGGAAGATAATTTTTAAGGTGAACATCTTAATATTCCATTCCTCTTTGCCACTAAATCAAGTATTTCAGGAGAACGAATTGCCGTAAGTATCGTGAAAGATTGAATAGGGTTGAGAGAGTTTATTTTTGGTGATACAATGGGTAAGGAGAGGGTAGATGCACTCTAAGAACATGTGTATGAACTTAAAACCAAAAAAACACTTGCAAAAATTTGAAAAAGTGTCAAGTATCGTGTTCTCCCTGTGGTTGAGGTATCGCGATACCTAGGTGTCGTGAACTCCTGTGGTCGAGTATCGCGATACTTGCAAGTGGTTGAATATTGTGTATCGTTGAGAAATCCTCACGATACCCGCCACATATCGTGTATCGAATATCGCTGTAAATATCCTCGCGATACTTGTCAAGTATCGTCGATCGTGAATTTTTCAATCACGATACCTGTGACATATCGAGTATCGTCAGAATCTTTGCGCGATACTTGCTAGGTATCGAGTATCGTGTTCACAGAAAACGATCCCTGTGTAGTATCGATTATCATGAGGAATTCACTTGTGGACTATCGGGTATCGTGTATCGTGAGTTCCAAATGCGATACTTATCTGATATCGAGTATCATGGAGGCGGTTTTCGTGATACCTGGTAAGTATCGAGTATCGTGAGACACTGCAAGGCCAAGTATCGTGTATCGAGTTCATAAAGTATCGAGTATCGTGCTCACCAAGTATCGTATATCGTGTTTCCTGAAGTATCGTGTATCGAGTTTTTGCAAGTATCGTGTATCGTGTCCAGTTAAGTGGCCGAGTATCGGGTATCGTTTGCTTAAGTGTCGAGTATCGTGGTATACTCTTTTTGCGTGAGATATCGTATATCGTGTTCCTCAGAGGAAGTTCCCCAGTCACTCAAGTAAATTCCATAAATTGGGACCATAGCAAGGAGCTTTGGAGGCTAGTAGTGGTTAAAACAAGAAGAGAACTTTTAAGTGAATGAACCTAAGGTCTGGGAGAACCCTAGGAAGCCGAAGAAGTGTAATCTCTTGAGTGGGAAGTGTAGCCAAACCCAGTAGCCGTTCCCATTATTCTGACACCTCTAGTGAGTGAGAGGAAGAAATTCCCATGGCTTCAGAGGATATGCAAAACACCGTACCAATGATTGGCATGATGTCAATTATTGAGGGAGAATATCGGACATCTTTGGAATACGTGAACACCAACCAAAATGAGATAGCTATCTACCTAGATGGTCTAAACCGATCAGTGGCCAGACTGAAGAAAGCTTGAGATGCGTACATAGTGCCTAGGCCAGCAGTTAAGTATGCTGGAGGATTTTATATGGACAAAAGGGATATCCAGTATGTTGTTACAGAACACCCAAAAAACATCAATGAACATGGGGAAGAAGACAATGCTCGCAACCTTAATGAAGAAGGATATGAAGAGCAGGTAACCACCCCGAGAGGGAGATCTACTGTTGTTAGGGTTTGGAGAGGAGACCTGGTTCCCCAAGATGACTCCTTAATGGATGTGTATTTGATCAATGGAATGGAGCATCTCCTTAGAGCCCACTCTTCATTATGGGAAGTAGCCCCTAACCCAGTTACTATCTATGAGTTACAAGATCCAGAACTCCCCACCATTATCACATATTTAGACAAAAACCAAAGGAGGTACTGGCCTCTAACGGAGTTAGAAAGAGCTGGGTTGAAATATCAAAACATTCCAGTGTTCCCTCCTAGGGATCAAGCTACTACTTCTCAGAACCCTCAAGGAACCTTCCAAGATAATTCACATGAACAGTCGGGACAAACACAACAAACACAAATCCCAGTTAGAGCCCATGTGCAGTTTGCTATGCCTACAAATAATCCGAACTATCGGCCTCAGCCACCTGTTGACCCACGGAATAGAATCCCTGTTCCAGTCAGACCACCTGTAGCAAGAGGACCTGGTATACCGATAGGAAGACTAGTTTTCCCTGTGATGCCTAGACCACCTGAGGCAGGAAGAAGATTAAGACCCATCCAAGTCGCCAAGTGCATGAGAAACCATTATGATGGCTCTAGTGAACCTTACAATCATATAGCTGAATTCAAGCAAGTAATCAGAGCCAAACAAGTGGAAGATTTCTTGATCCAATATGAATCCTTTGGTCTAACTTTGAGAGATACGGCTTTAGCTTGGTTCCAGCCATTAGACCCTAATAATTTTCAAAACATGGAACAATTTTTTCAAGAAATGAATGAAGAATTTACCAAGTCTGGGATTAAAAACAACTCTTCCTCATTGATCCATAGCCTTAAGCAAGTTCCTACAGAGTCAGTGAGATTGGCGGCAAGAAGATTCAAGCAGTATGTGGATAGATGTCCTGTGGAAGAGAGACCCACTCAAAACAAGATGGTGTCTTTGTTTTTGGAAGGGTTAGTGAATGGATCATTAAGATCTTTGGTATATGTGAAAAGAGTTCAAACTTTACAAGAGTGTATGAAAGAATGTATTGATCTAGAGGACAACCTAGCGGAAGATCTGAAACTACCTCAAGGTAGTGTGAAAAGTGAAGATTCAGTCAGCAACACATCAAACCCTAAGAACAATGTAGAGGAAATAGCCGACTTAGTAGCAAAGAAACTGAATGTTCAAGGACAGAGGAATTACCCCAACAACCCAATAAGAGTACCCATGCTTAGAAGATGTATGCACTGTGGAGGTGATCATCCTTCTCATTTGTGCACTAGGGGAGTAGTCCCACCACCTGCTTATGCTTACCATAGACCACCCGTCCCGGGTCCTCTACAATATTGCAACATAGAACAAAAATACACAAACCACAGTACAGAAAACTGTCCTTACGATCGGCAATCATGACCCGTCCAACCTCTCATGAGACCTTATGGATACCCTCAGAGAGATCAAGGAGGAGAAGCCTTTAGATATCCCACATATCAGCAGCAGGCACCAGTATCACGACCTTATGCTTATCAAGGTTACACTAAGCCACAACCAGTGTTAGGACAACAACCGCCCCATCCTCAAAATGTAGTCTCAGTGAAAGTAGCTAGACAGGAAGAGAACCTTGAGAGAGCAATAGTTCCAGCCATGCCTTTGACTAGTAGCGGACCATATGATTCATCCTATGACCATAATCAAGGAGATTATTCCGCATATGAGAGCTCTATAATAGAATATGGACAAATGTACGAACCATATACCTATGGCATGGAAGTACCAGATAGTTCCTACGGATATGAGCAGGATTATGTGTCATTAATGTACACAGTGCCCAGAGCACCCATACCCCCCCGACCTATGAATAGATCGCCTATACCCAGAGGACCATGTTATAGATGCGGAGGTGATCATTATATCAGAGAATGTACACTACCAAACCCACCACCACCACAACGAGTTTGGGAAGGATATTATAGTGATTGCGGTAAAGAGCACCTATTTAGAGATTGTCCCAAGAACCCCAACAAAGTTAAATCGAGTGTGTAGATCAACGTAATAGAAGCGATAGAATCGCCAGGAAGTGATAAGGAGTACAATGTGCCATTGAAAGCAATAACAAGAGCTAGAGCGAGAGAGACACCAGAAAAAACAAGAGAGAATGACCAAAGCGACAGAGAGATGAATACACCTACACCTCAAAAATTTGAAGACTCAGAAGAACCTGGAAAAAATATCACAAGTAAACGAACACAAAGATGGAAGAACCGTAGAGATAGGTTAAAGGAAATGAAACTACAACAAAAGAAGGAAAATGAGAAGAATGAACAAGATCAAAAAGAAAAACAGGAACTTGAAGAAGAAAATAGAAAAGGAAAGTATAAAAAAGAAGAGGTAGGATCAGTTTTAGCAGATCCCATGCCAGAAGAGTTAGCCATGTGGATCCAGGCATACCAGGCACGAATCAGAGCAGGGCCTACCATTGAACAACATGAAAAAGAATATCCTAGAGGTGACTTAGAGAAAGAAAGGTTGGAGATTTGCAAGAAATTAATTGAAGTAGCTCAACAGACCTTAGAAAAACCTGTCCGTAGACTACCCAATTCACGAATTCCCGAAAAAGAATTCCAAGAGTGTGTCATCCCTAATGACCCCAAGAAAACCAAAGAAGGTGAGACACATAATGAAAATCACTGTGAGGATAAAAGAGAAGGATCCATTGTCCCCGAAGTAGATGGAGAATGGCCTAAGGACTTGTGGGCAAGAGTCCAAGAAGACGGATGGAAGAAAGTGGAAGGAAGAGAACCACCCTTTGAAGAGTTAGAAGCAGGAGGTGAAGTAGAACATTCAATACCCGAGCTGAATTCAGAAGGATTATTACCCTTTGACCAAAGTGAAAAGGAGAATGACAGTGAAAAGATCTTGCCAAATTACACAGGAGAATACGAACATAATTCGGAATTATACTGCATTCCCTCAATAAGAAAAGAAGAGCAGAACCCATCAGTCCACACATCGGACATCATACAACACCTTAGAAAGATAAAAATCCCTTGCACTCTGACATTGGAAGAATTGTTGAAGGTCAAACCACATTTGAAGGAGAAATTAACCAGTCAATTGGAGACAAAGGCTGACGAGAAGGAAATGCTTGATGAGGTGACCACAGTAAAAATCCCAGTTGATAAGGTTGGAGATTTTAGTGAGGGAGATGAAGGAAACATGTATCTTCTAATTACCTATAGGGGTTACACCACTAAAGCCATGGATTCTGGAGCCGGAGTAGGAATTGCAACTAAAGAAATCTGGGAGAAATGGGGAAAACCAGCTCTAAGACTAACATGCATGAAGATACAAATGGCAGACGGACACACAGAACAACCCTTGGGATTATTGGAACGGGTAATTTTTACCACTTGCGGAGTTGAATTCGAGCACACCTTAACGATATGTCAATTTGAATGAGCGAGCAATTATGAAATGATACTTGGAAGACCCTTCATGAGACAGCTAAAGGTAGTGCAAGATTGGGGAAAAGACGGAGTATACTTACAACATGAAGGAACCACAACAAGAATAAATCTCCACACATACACATATCAAGATGTTCCCCCCTTACAATGGAATCAGATTCATAAAGAGGAAGATGAGCAGTCGATTCACAGTATAGGATCAAGCGATCAATCGTGGATGAATGAAGACACTCATCTATGGATATGCCAAACTGCAAAAAAGGAAGAGGATAGGAGGAAAGGATGGAAGCAAAGGCAAGGAATAGCTAGGTCTATACAAGATCCAACCTACATGCCTCAAATATTCCTAGATGAAGAATTCAAACCTCATGGTTGGATGGAGATTTTAGGCACTCTCGATGTGTGTGTAAACGAAGAAGTGATAACCATGAATGAATGCATTGACGAGGAAGGCTATGACATTAGTCAATATGTGGTAGTTCTTCAAGAGGTGGAAGAAGGAGAAGTAATCGAAAAAGAATGGAAAGAGGATTATGAGAGCATTGAAATGGAGCAAGAGCCAATGGAAACACAAAGTGAAATTCAAGGAGTAAGTGTCATAGCTAATGAAACAAATCAAGAAATGACACAGGAACAAGAGCTTGGAATAGATAAAGCAAAAGATGATGAAGAAAACAAGCCTCAAGATCAATTTGAAGTGCCTGCCCATTTCAAAAAATATGAAGTAGAAGAAAGGAAAATTGCTATTCAGATGCCGAAACGAGAAGCACAACCAGGAATAGGCTATGACAACAAGGAACAAACTAAGAAAATTGTAGTAACCTTGGAGGAAGGCAAAGAAAGATGTACTTTTATAGGTCAAGATGTCTCAATGGAGGAAGAACAAGAGTTAATACGACTCATAAGGGAATATAGGGATGTCTTTGCTTGGACATATAAGGATTTGAAAGGAGTAGACCCTTCTATATGTGCCCATAGAATCCCTATGACATCTGAAGCTAAACCTTCCAAACAACGACCATACACATATAACGATGTCTACTCAACAAAGATGAAGGAAGAGATAGACAAGTTGTTAGACGCTGGGTTCATTTATGAGATCGAACACACGGAATGGGTGTCACCATTGGTGGTCGTACCGAAAAAAAAAGGCAAGTTAAGGGTATGCATTAATTTGAAAAAAGTGAATGCCGCCACTATAAGAGATAGTTACCCATTACCCATCACCGATCATCTTTTGGAAAGAGTGGCAGGAAAAGAAGTTTACTATTTTCTAGACAGCTTTTCAAGATACAATTAGGTAGCGATTGCTCCTGAGGACCAACATAAAACAACCTTTGCAACTGAATGGGGAGTATACGCCTTTAGGGTTATGCCTTTTGGTCTAACCAATGCCCCAGCCACTTTCCAAAGATTGATGTGTCATGTATTCAAGGAGTCCTTGAGAAAGAGCATGGAGGTGTATGTGGATGATTTATGCACTTATTCAGCTATACAATCAGAACATATCCCTGAAATAGGAAAGATCTTTGTCAAATGTCGACAATATAGAGTATGCCTCAATCCAGAAAAGTGCATCTTCATGGTTCGACAAGGAAAGATATTAGGACATATTGTCTCTAAGAATGGAATCTCAACCGATGAAGACAAAATCAGAGTGATTATGGATTTACCGAGACCAAAGACTGCGAAAGAAGTACAAGAATTTATGGGACATTGCGGATACTACCGAAGATTTATACATATGTATGCCATAATTGCTAGACCTCTTTATGCATTATTGTCTCAATTTAATTGGACAGAAGAATGTGAAAAAGCCTTTAATGAATTAAAGTGTCGATTGAGTTCAGCACCAATCCTTCGAGTACCTAATTGGAACAAACCATTTCACATTCACGTAGATGCTTCCAAGTTTGCCATTGGTTGCATCCTAGCTCAACCTGCAGATACAGGGAAGTTAGACCACCCTATAGCCTATGCCAGTAGACAGTTGAATCAAGTGGAGCGCAATTACACCACGACCGAGAGAGAAGGCCTAGGGATGGTGTACGTAGTAAAAAAATTTCGACACTACTTATTGGCAAACAAATTCAAATTCTTCATTGATCATCAAGCTTTACTGTACTTAGTCAATAAGCCTTGTAATACAGGACGACTAGTACGATGGTTTCTATTGCTAATGGAATTTGATTTTGAAGTAGTAGTCAGGAAAGGGAATACCCACATTAGAGCAGATCACCTATCAAGAATGACACATGGAGAACCACCCATAGGAGTACCTGATGATCTACCAGATACCTATCTGTTCAATCTCGAAGTATGTCCCCAATGGGCTGAAAAGTTGATCCCAATACTCACATATGGACCTAAACATGGGATCTCTCCAAACTGAAATCAAGATTTATGGAAGACTAAAAACCTTCATATAATTGCTGGAAGCCTATATCACCAAGAATCAAGTGGATTACTCATGAGATGCGTGGAAGAGGAGGAACAAGAAATGTGGCTTCAAAAAGCACATGTAAATCAATGGAAAACTCATTTAAATGCAAACGGAACATGGCAAACATTGAAGAGATTAGGCATATATTGGCCAACCATGCAAAGGGATACACATAACTATGTATCAGCCTGCCCAACTTGTCAAGAACGAAATCCAGAAGAGAACTCTACTTTATGCTACTCCACAGTGGCACCGAGATGGAGCATGCCTCTGGTAAAGTTCTTGAAGACCCAAGAATACCCAGAAGGATCCACTCTAGCAAGGAAACATGCACTCACAGAACAAAGCAAGGACTCTTCTCTCATAGGAAAACAACTCTTTAAGCGAGGAAGAGACAATCATTTACGAATGTGTATTCATGAAGATGAGTATCTTGCTGTCTTAGAAATGGCACATACTGGGGCTACAGGAGGACATTTTTCTGCAGATAAAACTGCAAAAATGATTCTCTTCGCTGGAATGTGGTGGCCAACTCTACATCAAGATGCAGCCACTTACGTGCAACGATGTGATACTTGTCAATGAACAAAATATCCAATTAGAAGAGATGAAATGCCGCTGAAACCCATGATGAGTGCCAGAGCTTTTACTAAATGGGGAATAGACTTCATAGGACCTATTAGCCCACCAGCTAAAGGATCCCATGCTGAGTACATAATTGTAGCCATAGATTATTTGACCAAATGGGTTGAAGCCAAAGCGACCAAGAAAAACGATGCAAGGACTACGGCCAAATTCCTCTTTGAGAATGTATTCACTAGATTTGGACTACCGATAGAAATTGTGAGTGATAGAGGCATGCATTTTGTGAATGAAGTAATAGAAGCCCTACTAAATGAATTCCTAGTAATTCATAAGAAATCAGCCCCATATCACCCGCAAGCCAATGGACATGCCGAAAGTTCAAATAAAATCTTGTGTACAGTTCTCCCAAAAATTGTGAACAATTGTAGATCGGATTGGGACAAACAATTATATCATGCTTTATGGGCATTCCGAGTAGCTTACAAAACTGCCATAGGAACTACTCCTTTTAACTTAGTGTACGGACAGAATGCTACTTTGCCAATTGATTTCTTAATACCCACTCTCAGAGTAGCAACAACTTATGAGTGGACTGGACATGAACTATCAGCTCAATTGGATCAAATAGAAAAGTTACATGAAACTAGGTTACAAGTGGTAGCTGGGATTTATGCTGCCAAAAGGTGACAGAAGGCATATTTTGATGCTCATATTAAAGATAAAAGTTTGAAGGAAGGAGATTTAGTTTCGG
Source organism: Ceratopteris richardii (assembly GCA_020310875.1). Lineage (NCBI taxonomy): Eukaryota > Viridiplantae > Streptophyta > Polypodiopsida > Polypodiales > Pteridaceae > Ceratopteris > Ceratopteris richardii. The sequence continues at coordinate 75,563,424 of CM035412.1, read as the reverse complement.
TTTATACTTTGAAATAACAAGCGAAGAAATTGCAAAAAAGAGGATATGGCCCATTGATCATCAATCGCATATCCACCAGCGGAGCCATCAGCTTAGCAACCCTAGATGGAGAGGTAATGCCAAACTATATCAGTGGTTGCCGAGTAAAAAAATATTTAGAGCCATTGACTGAAGAAATAATGTCACGACTAATAATTGGTAAGAATAGGCGCATGGAGGAAGAAAGAATACGAGAAGAAGCTAGACAAGAAGCACTAGAACAAATCAGGAAACAAAAAGAGTGGATGAGAGAGAGAGAGATGAGAGATATCGACTAGGAGAAGAACTCATCCCAATGGCTAATTTTAGAGCCACTGAAAACCTAAGTCAGCAAATGACGCAACCTTATTTGAATTTGGGTGCTGGAACGAAAGAGTATCACTTGGTGGATGCTCTCATTGACACAGGAGCTGCTATAAGCTGTATCAAATTTTCATTGACCCAGAAACACAAGGAAGAATTACATCCTTTTAAGGCACAACTGATAGGAATAGGAGGAACAGTTACTCAATGTATCGGTGAGATCACATTACTTTTACATCTTGGAAACAACACAATGGAACAAAAACTCTTAGTATGTCATGACCAGGATTTATTAGAAGAGCTTGTGTTAGGCCAAGATTGGATATACGAATATGAAGTGACCATACAGTTGGCCCTAGGATACATCTCGACCAAGATAGGACATCATGAGGTATTCAGCTTGCTAGACGAATGACCAGTCAAAGCCAAATGTAAAGACCCAAGAGATCACTCAAACAAGTGTGATGATGAATGCATGTTCACTCACACTAGGGAAACCCCTTCATCGAGTACTTCATGTGAGGATGCACCGAATTCCGCTTGCACACAATCGTCTAATCCAGTAAATCACATGACTAGTGTTCTATCTAATAACAACCTCAGTAAGGAACCAAGCACAAGAGAGACTAGTCAGCACGACTGTAAAAAACCTACACACATTAGAATTTACCCTATTCCATACACCAGACAGGCTTGGATCCGAAAAGATCAAGTGACGGCATATCTTCAGCAACAGAACCACTATTGACATCAGAAAAAACCACAGAACAAGCATGCAAATCACTTTCAACACCTAGGTCCACAAAGAATTCAGAAAGTATGGATTCCGAAGAAGGCGGTAGCTGCCCAGCCGGCCCGAACACAAATATGGATTCCCAAATCATGTACTCAAATGACAATCATCAAAACCGACGAATCAAGGCACAAGGAGAATCAGTATGATCTTAAAGCAAAACAACCAAAGATGAACAACTACAGGACAAAGCAAAAATCTACATACGCATCAAAAATCATTCCAAGATTCAAAAAGCAGACAAGGCAAATGCACTACATGAAAAGCACTACATTCACCAGGAATGTTGGGAACACAATCTGTCCCAACCGAATAAAGCAGATTTGGATGCCGAAAGGCAAGACAAGCTGTATACATCCACCAAATAATTCAAGTTGCACAAATTTGGAGTTACCAGAACCCAAAGTATGCATGATAGGGTCACATTACAAGGCCAAGCATTTGGCACATTCTTTTTCTATTTCAAGATAGTGAAGCACATTTCCCTATCGGGAAATAGGAGATCACTTGTACATAATCTAAAAAATCACTCAAAAATTAATAACCGCTTCGGCTATGAACTAACTTTTCTGTTTTTCTTTCAAACAAAAACACCAAAAATATAAAAGTATGAAGAATTCTAGATATTACCTTTCTCACACCCACGGGGAAGGGACGACACAATTCATGCGGAGAATTGCCAATTTAATGAAGGATGATTCTTGATACTAGCTTGCCACTGATTTCTAGTATATATTGAGTGCAGATGCCATCATCCAATTCCGAGGCGACCCAAGAGGAGGAGGTCCTACTTCTTCCCTTGGAATCCATCATGAAGGCGAGAGGTCATTGGTTTCTTGATGATCAACCAGTGTCCGAGCTTCTTTTTATGGCAACCATCAAGATCATGGATAGGGATCACTACTTTCCTATCATGTCCCAAGATTTCAAGACTATCATACAAGGATTACCGCGCATGACAGATGTCTGGACACAAGCAGGAATTGATGCATTCCTAAGACTACCAATCTATCTGCCAGATTTCCAGAGATGTACACAAGTGATGAATACGCTACAGTCTATATCAAATAAGGTATCAGTCCCAGAGGCAAGAGTACTTGACAAAGTTGGCAACTGGAAAACAATTCAATTTACTCATGAGCTAATTAACAGAGCTTTTGGATGGAATCAAGAGGGACTCACGAATGTCAAAGATGAATGTCATGATCCGAAAAAAAGAACATTTTTTGAAATCAACAGAATGGATATTGAAGAATCTGTTCGCTTAGTTCACAAGCATTTTTGCTTCCCAAGTATGCATAGATACACAACACCACAAAAAGATTGTTGTACAACTACTCTCACATGCTATGAGGCAAGTAGGAAATAAAAGTGAATATGACTCCGTATATTCAGGACCGCCTATTCGAAGCAAAGAAGAAGTGGGGTCAGAAAAAGTTCTTGAATGGAAGTTCGGCATTGACACTGCTAATTTATGAAGCACTTGACATGAAGAACTGCTTACGTCTGATGCCAACTTCAGCAAAAATTGCAAAATATGCAAAGTCAGCAACGGTCCCGAAGAAGAAAAAAACAGTAGTCTCTATTGAAGAAGTGGGAACTAGTTCAAAGAAACCTATGAGAGAGACTAAGCGCCTAAGAGAGGAAGAAGCTCAAGAGACACCACAATCAAAGAGGACCCATACATTGCCAAATATTCCAATGACACGACAACCTATTACGAAAAGAGACCTCTCGGCAGCTCTAGAAGAGAGACATATGTACATGCAAGGGCAAGTAAATTTAAACATTCAAGGCCATCAATACAGACAGGCAAGCGAAGCCAAGCAACAAAAGAATAAAGAACAGACCCCCGAGCAAGCTGCCAGGTATAAAGCACTGGGATTAGATGATTCAAGTTCTAATGAGGAATCCAGCCCAGAGAAAGACACCTTAGACACTGATATACAAACTGAATTAAACAACGAAGAATGGACAGAAATAAATCAGGTGGAAGTTACACCTGACAATAAACAACAAGAAGTACAACACCAGGAAGTACAAGCTGAACAAGAACACTTGATTCAATTAAATGATCATTCAAAGATAAGCATCAAAGAAGTACCAATAACTAATAAAGATGTAGTGCCACCTATCAAAGAAGAAATACAAACTCCAGTGGACACGGACTCAGGCCTACTACAAAATAAGGAGCCAACCGTGATTGAAGTGCCTAATGATACACCTCAAGGTAAGATTGACCACAAGGAGGTTGAGCCAAGGATTCAACTTCATATTAGGCAACCCCATGATACTACGTTACACGTTGCACAAGGGAAAGATGTTACAACAAGTGAAGAACCTAGCATCCCAACCCCATGGCTAAACGTTGATGTGACTCAATTGAAACCTGTTGTCAAGCAAATGATACAAACGGCAATGGATACACAACAACAAATGATGGACACAGATGCGGATTATGTCAAGGCCATTTGGGAAAAGAATCAATTTGAAATCATGAGTGAACAATTGTCCGTGCAGCTCATCCAGGCCCAACAAGAAATTTCAGCTAAGGATACGGAGATAACCGTAGTTAAAGAGCAATGTAATACATTGATGAAACAGCATCATCAGCTTCAGACACAACTTGCGGAATTACAAAGACAACATGAAGCTAGTGAAGCAGACCAGGAGAGAATGAAAGCTCGAAGCAATCTGCTCAAAACACAGCTTAAAGTATATATGGAGGAGAATGATAACTTACGCAGTAGAAACAAAGAATTCATGAAGGCATTACTATATGACCAACCTATAGAAAAACAAGAGACTTCAGCTACTGACCAGAAGGAACTCAGGGATCAGATTGAGAAATATGCAGATCTGCTCAAACAAGAGCAAGCCCGAATAGAAGAATGGGAAAGAAAATATATCAATGAAACAAATGAACTTAAAATGCAACTACAAAATGTGAATGCCAAACTTGTAAAAAGTTACAGCGAAAACATGGATCAAGTAGCAGAGATTGGTAATGAGTTACTTGCTACCAAAGAGGCACTCCGAGCGGCAATGCAAGAAGTTAAAGAGAAAACTGAATGACTTGTACAATTCTATCTCTCCCGATTTATAATTCTCCAATAAAAGAGAAGATGGCGGACCCATGTGATGATCATCCCATGCCATACACTGCAGAAATAGGTCAGAAGGAACGGGCAACTATTGGTGTCCCGGTTGACCGAGGATTTTGAAAATGAAATGGTCAAAGTTATGAAAGAAGCCAAGATAAAAGACAAAAATCTAGACACAATCATGAAGCCTTTCAACATTTCGTATGGACTATTGAAAGAGAAAACAAGGCAATATATAAAGAGAATAACACAGAAAGAGCCAGATGAGCAGCTGTAATTCAAAGATAATACTTTCAATTATACTCAAGAGGAATTTGAAGCGGCACAGCCTATCTGGAGAAGAAAATTTTTGGAGAAAAATCCTACATTGTGGGTGCACTTGCAAGCAGCACCATACTTATTACAGGTAAACCCTTCATTTTGCCCAACACCACGTCGCCGAGAAGCTAGAGAATTTTTGGATATGCAAAAGAATGGTGTTATCAATAAACAATGGCTGAATTATCCGCTACTCCCAAGTCCACCCCATAAATATTTACCAACAGAAGATTATTTGGTAAAAACCATTGAATTTTGGCTACATTGTTACGCAACAGTGCTCGATTTAACAATCAAGATGACAAATAAAATCCTCAGCATGATCCTTACAGTTTTGAAGGTGTTCAAACACGCGGCGTATACCTTTTTGAATTTCATTGGCATTAACCAAGGAATAGATATCCTCATTTTTGATTTGTCAGTTATGCCTACCCGACCCACAATAATGGCGTATTATTCTAGGCTGATATTTTTACCAAGTACATATATGCAAACATTTGAAGAAGCCTTTTTCACAAGGTTTTTTGAAATAGACACATAAATTTTCTTAAAGATGTCATCCAATTTGAATGCCAGACTGGTTGCATATGAGCTAAGCTTCTTCGCTGACCACAGAAAGCCACCACATGATGGTGTGAAAGCAGAACAGTGGAAGCAACTCATGATACGTGAAGCTAATCTGCTTAATGAAACAAAGCAAAAAGTACACAAAACATACTCCCGTCGACTTCCAAAGCCTATCGGGGACGACAGAGTTCAGGAGGGGGCAGTGTTGAGGGAGAGTCCAACAAAAAGAAGAAAAGAAGAAGACAAAAAAAGAAGCTTCACTAAAAAGATCATATCTGAAGATACATCTCTGCAAGAAGCCCTGCAGGGGTGCAACACTCATCTCTACACAGAGCCTCGCAGGGGCACACATCAAGGAAAAGCACGGAGGTGGAAGGAGGAACCAAGGCCAGGAAAGTATCCATGAAGAAGTGCAAGAAGATATCCGGCGGTTCCATAGCCACACGAGGGTGCTTCAACCTCTTGATCTTTGGAAGGTCCAGATCGAAGGCTGAAGGACCACATCCTCATACCTTCCACTGGTGGTGTGCATGGCAGCCCGACTTAACAGGCAACACGAATGCATCAGGCCCAAAGGATGTAAAAGAAAAATCAAGAAGAGGCCATCAAAACTGAACACCTGCATAACAAGCAGGCAGAACTGACCAAGAGATGCATGCGGACAACAAGTGATAGACAAGAAGGAAAGCCTGTCAAGGGACGACAGAGACAAAGAGGGGGAGAGTGTTGCAGAGCAAAGAAGAGTAAAAGGCAGAGAAAAAGACGGGCCCCAAAATTTTTCTGATTTGGACACTCTATTTTTGTATTATATCCATTTTTGTAACATATTTTCCAATTGTAAATGCACTGGAGGAGTCCTCTAGATGCATAGCCATGGAGATTAATAGCTTACTCATGTAGATTAGTAAAAAATTAGCCTTTTAGTGAATAAAGTGCCGGTCTCTTGTGTGAAAGGACCATATTTAAGGCACATGTATATAAGTCAATTTGTGACTCTTTGTAAGTAGTTTTTGCCATTGTGAGAATCAGGAGCACAAAATTTCGAATTTGTGTCTTCTCCTCTCTGTATCTTCTTCTTTGTGAGCTTGTATGCATGTGCGTTGCTTGAAAAGAGTGTTAGGAAGTGTTGTCTATCCATGAAAGTGTTTGTTTGCTGTGGTTAAGGTGTGTGTGAAGTGTAGGAAGTGCTAAAGTGTAGGAAGGTCATTCCCACGACTCAGTATTTTGCTCATAACTTGAAGGAGAAGCGTCAGAATTGAGTGAAAATACTACCATTGGATGCGTCTTCTCGAGAGCTTCGAAACAAACATGCTATTTGCTATATTTAGAGTTCAAAGGTGAGAGAAAAGCTCACTTTATTGTTGGCTACTGCTCCAAGTATCGTGACACCATGACTGACAGTTGAAGCTTGTTTGGATTAGTTTTTGCCTTGTTTGCACTCTTTGGAAAGCACATTTGCATTGATCATCATTTGAATGCATGTCTTCATACACTCGGCTAGGTTTTGATACTCCTTGGATTGATAAATAAAGCGTGAATCCCCACTATATGCACTTGAGGGGGATCGAGGTATATCTCTTTCTCCACAAGTCCCTAAGTTGGATCTTAGGTACACAGCTATTCCACCATTACTTTCATGTACTAAGGAGACATCACTTAGCTCCAAAGACATATATGATGCTTTGCTACCTCTGTTTACAGGTGGACAGTCTAGTGTTGGTCCTAATAAGGAAACTTCTCAACCTTTACAGGTTTCATCTGATGATGTAGATCATTCCATTTTTTATTCAAGATTTACATGATGAACTTGTTGATGAGAGAGCTGATATTGAGAAGGCAAAAACTATGCTAGAATGACTGGTGTAGTCTTTGCGTGATAGCAAATTAGATGCACATTTGTCATATCGTGCTCATTCAGGCTCTCATAGTGTGTTTTTTGCATTAGATTGCTATGCTATGGACACCTCTAGTCTTTGTGATGAGAATGAGCCAATTTTGTTTGATGAAGCACAAAATTCAAAAAATTGGATGGTTGTTATGCAATCAAAATATGATGCTATTATGAAAAATGGTATATGGTCTTTATGTGACTTGCCTCCTGGGAAGAAGGCCATTGGCACTAAGTGGGTATACAAGCTGAAGCATAAGCTTGATGGAACAGTTGGCACGTATAAGGCTAGGCTTGTTGCAAAGGGTTATCCTCAGGAAATAGGCATTGATTTTGATGAGACCTTTGCTCCTACATGTTGAATGACTATTGTTCATAGCATTTGTGCACTTGCAGCTCATCATGGTTGGAATGTACATCAGTTGGATATTAAAATTGCATTTTTGAATGTGGACTTGCATGAAGAATTGTATGTTTTTCACCCCGTGGCTTTGCACAAAAGGGGCATGAAAACCAAGTGTGCAGGTTGAAAAAGGCATTATATGGTTTGAAGCAAGCATGTGCTTGGTATGAAAAAATACATGCCTACTTGATTGCACATGGTTTTGAGAATAGTCTAACTGAGGGCATCTTATATGTTAAGTGTGCAAATGATGTGCTTCTGATCATTGTTGTCTATGTTGACATATTGCTCACTAGTCCTCATGAAAAGCATATTGTTGATTTTAAGGTTTATTTACATGCCTCATTTGAGATGTCTGATTTGGGGCATTTGCATCATTATTTGGGCATTTAATTTATGCAAGTTAATGGTGGAATAGCTTTGTGACAAACAAAATATATTGACACATTATTGTAGGATTTTGGCCTTGAATGCTACAAACCTATTGCCACTTCTATGTAGATAGGTTTACGATTTAGTCTTCATGATGCTGGAGATGCTTTTGATGGTGTTCTCTATTAGCAAGCTATTGGATGCTTGATTTATTTATGCATTACTCATTGAGATATTCAGTTTGCTATCTTGTTGGTGTAGGACAATCAACAATTGATGATTTGGACAAGGTTTGAAGTCAAAGAATAAAGTAAAGATAAAATTCTGAGGCTTAAAGATTAGTGCATGGTTAGAAGATGAAGACTTGTATATACATGTACATTAAGCTTGAAATTAGTTCACATATACCTTTGTAATGGTGACAAGTTTGTACATATATGCCTATGTATACACCGAACATAAAAGATAGAAGAGATCTCGAACAAGAATAGATGAGTATAAGAAGAATATGTGTGATGAATGAATGAGATTCATTAATCAATTGTTTTCATGTGAATAGAAGAAAACTTCTGAAATTGGAGTCGCGATCTTTTCTCCATCTCTCCTTCTGTGCTTGTTAATTTCATAAAACCTTTTGTAGATATTTAAGTCCATACTTACTACATCTATGGTCAAGATTTGAGATTCTAATTGTAATCAAACTAAGAGAATTAAAGATAGGAACATTTACATGTGTAAATGTGAAGGCAGGAACAGGTGCATTCTCAATGATCAATGTTCTGATCAGATGCCCCTCCACAGTGTAAAGTTTTCAGCAAGTAAGTACTCATTCTTTAAATTGAGAGGTAAGCTACTTGTGGCTAAAAGAATTTGAATAAAGAGGTCTAGTTTGGGAGAACCGTGCATTAGAAGTTGTAGGTGTCAAAGTCAACTACATAGAAGAACAATTTCACACATAGGTAGATTGTTGGAGGAAATCTTAAGATCTACTGATTCTTTTGAAGAGATTTAACTTGGAGAAGGTGTGGAAACTTTAGGAGACACCTTGTATAAAGTTTCATTGAAAACTTTATGCATTTGATTAGTCAATAAGTGAATTAAGTGCAACATACGTTTCTGTGTAAAGAATTTCTTCACAGTTAACTCAACTCTGGATAATTTGGCATTAGTTTTCCAAAATAGGTTGAGGTTATGACTTTTTCTTGATATAGAGTGCTCTAAAATCAAGGATAACTTGTTCTTTTGGAGATTAACACTCTCCATCAGTGGTATTAGAGCAGGAGTCATCAGATTTGAAGAAAGGAAGACCTCGACTATTGCAGATATATAGAATATAATCTTTGAAGATTCAAAAGGTGAAAGCCTGAAGTGAAAGCTAGAGAAGGAGGCTTGAAAGCAATCAAGAGGATCAAAAGGAACTATATTCGAGTTAAAAGTGCATAGGTAAAGAAAGGATGGGAGATTCTCTTCAGATAGAGAAATTGGATAGAGAAAACTATCTTGCTTGGTGAATGAGGATGGAAGCTCATCTTATGAGCAAAGATATGATAGGATACATCACAGGTGAAGAAGAGAAACCAGAATTTAGGGATCCTAGTGTTCCGACTAGGGAAGAGTTCTCATATTTGAAGACATGGATGAAGAGGGATGCTTAAGCAAGGATCATTATCTACATGGGAGTCAATGATTACTTGCTACCTCACATTAGAGGACTTGAAAGTGCAAATGACATATGGAATGCTTTGGAGGAGCATTTCCAAAACACTACAAAGTCAAGGAAGGCATCTTTATGGGAAGAGTTATCTACATTCAAGAAGAAGGCTTCGCAATCTATTTCTGATTATGTAGCAAGGATGAAGGATATTGCAGATGCATTAGGAGCAATTGATGAAGACATTGAAGAGGAAAAATTGGTAAGAAAAATTCTCATAGGTTTGAGAGGAGATGATAAGTGGAAGCCATTCCTTCTATCCACTCAATTGTCACTAGATCATTTCACTCTTGATTTGAATCAATTACTAGGACATATGCTAACCTTTGAGCAGGATGTCAAAGGTGATGTTGATAAAAGTACAAGTCAAGCAATGTATTCAAAGGATAAGAAGAAGATTAACAAAGGCAAGCAACAATTGAATGAAGATGAAGGCATTATGAGTCAAGCCAACTTCCTAAGAGGAAGAGGAGGTGACAAAGGAAGAGGAAGAGGCAAAAGCAATAAAGATGGTGTCAAAGCTTGCCGGATTTTGTGGTAAGACTAATCATTTAGCTCATGAATGTTGGCATAATAATCAGAATGGTGGAGGATATAATCAAAATTTTAATTCAAGAGAACGAGGTGGTAGAAATCAGAGAGGTAATTTCAGAGGTAGAGGTAGTATAGGCTTCTTTGTAAGAAGTGTAGGAAGAGGCTTTCAAAGTCAATCCTATAATAATACCTACTACAACTATGCTTCAAATCAGAAAGCAGATTCAACTCTAATTATGAATGCAACTTGTGAAAGACAAAGTGAAGATCAAAGAGTTTTCTACATTGACTCAGGGTGTAGCAATCACCTGAGTGGCAACATAGCTTTGATGACTGATTTGGAGAATAAGGTGAGTAATCATATAGTCCAAACAGGTGATAACACAAAGCACAATGTGAAGTCCATTGGATCAGTAAAGGCCAAGGATGGAAGCACTCTTTTGAGCAAGTTTTTGTATGTTCCTACAATCCCAAATAATTTGATGTGTAGGGCAAATCATAGAGAAAGGATATGAAGTAAGGTTCACTAATGATGGAGTTTATGTTGAAGACCCTAGCCATGGGTATAAAAAAATTATTTCAGGGAAGAAAGAAGGAAGACTCTTCACATTGAAAATTCATGGAAATGTTGGTCATCCCTTGTTCACTTATGGAGAACATAAGATCTCTGAGTTAGATCTTTGACACCAAAAGGCTTGGACATTTTAATGAAAGAGGTATTAAGGATATGATTGACAATGGTTCAGTGCTTGGATTTCCTAACATTGCAGGTCAACACATGACATACAAGTGTGAAGCATGTCAATCGGGTAAAGCACACAAGAATATTATGGTAAGAAAGGATTTATGTATTTAGAGAAGCTTGAATTGGTACATACAGATGTGTGGGGTCCACCAAAGGACTTTAGCATTAATGGTTTGAGATATTATGTGATTTATGTTGATGATGCTACTAGGTGGATCACTATATATGTGATCAAAGATAAATAAGAGGTGTTCAATACATTTAAACATTATCCTGTGTATGCAGAGAGAATCACAGGGCAAAAATTGAAGAGACTAAGGTTAGATGGAGGGGGAGAGTATTTCTCTAATGAGTTCAGTGATTACTTATGGAATGTAGGTATAAAAAGGGAAGTTACTTGTAGGTACTCTCCTCAACAAAATGGTATAGCAACAAGGAGAAATAGAACTCTTGTTGAGTTTGAATGAGAAAAATTGCCCTAATTATTTGTGGGTTGAGGCTCTAAATACAGCCACTTATTTGGTTAATAGACTTTAGTGTAAGTCTTTGAATGGTATGACACCTTATGAGCCATGGTGGGGTAAGAGACCTACCTTAGATCATTGCAAAGTGTTTGGATGTCTGGCTTATGCATATGTACCATCTCAATTAAGGCATAAATTGGAACCTAAAGCTGAAAAGTATGTGTTCATTGGTTATGATGATAAGCAGATGGGTTATAGATTGTGGAGTCCATCCACAAAGCAATTCCTTGTGTCAAAGGATGTTACATTTGATGAGCAAGGTACTTGGTATGCAGGTACAATTAATATTCATGCAGGTAATGAAGAAGTCATGACCCAAAGAAAGGGGAAAGCAAAGATTCAAATTCCTAATGATGAAGAGATTGTTGATGCTCAAATTGATAATGAGGCGTTGCCAAGGTTTGATCCAAAATATGAAAAACCAGAAAATTTAAAGAGTGGAGAAGCTAGAAGGTCAACAAGGAATAGAAAGCAACCCATAAGGTACATTTATGATACTTCATTTTTGAACACTAAAGATTATGCTTACATGGTGAAAGTAGAAGAAGATCCTTCTACATATGAAGAAGAAAAAGGTAAGGAAAATTGGGAGAAAGCTATGCAGGATGAGTATGATGCATTAATGAAGAATGAGACATGTTATTTGGTCCCTAAACCAAATAATCAGAAAATCATTGGATGCAAATGGGTCTACAAGACAAAGAGGTATGCAGATGGAAGTGTGTATAGGTATAAAGCTAGACTTGTTGTGAAAGGGTATGCTCAAACATATGGTGTAGATTATGATGAGACTTATAGTCTTGTGGCAAAGATGACAACTATAGGGACTCTCATAGCTATTGTTGCATGTAAAGGTTGGAAGCTATGTCAATTAGATGTGAAGAATGCTTTTCTAAATGGTTACATTTCAGATGATGTTTTCATGGAGCAACTAGAAGGTTTCAAGGGGGAAATGTTATCCAGACTATGTATGTAAGCTCAAGAAGTGATGATGGGTTTATTTACATTTGCATATATGTTGATGACATAATTCTTACATGTACATATGAGAAGGGCATACAAAGTCTAAAGAAGCAAATGGAGAAAGAGTTCAAGATCAGTGACTTGGGAGACTTGTCATATTTCTTGGGAATGGAGATTTCATATACTCAACATGGAGTGTATGTGGCTCAAGAAAGGTATTTGAAGAATTTTCTAATCAAGTTTAAAATGGAAGATTGCAGGGTAGCACCTAATCCAATGGAGTTGAATCATAAATTGAGCAGATATGGAGGAGAAGAATTCAAGGACATGAAGCTGTATCAAAGTTTGGTTGATAGTCTAATCTATGCTACATTGACTAGGCCTGATTTGTCATATGCAGTTGGAGTGTTGTCTCGATTCATGCATTGTCCTAGGAAAGAACATTGGATTGCACGACAAAGAGTGCTAAGATACATTCAGGGTACACTCAAAGAAGGTTTGTATTATGGATTCACATCAGACACAAAAAAACAAGATATATAGTGATACAGATTGGATAGGTAATCCTGATGATAGGAGGTCAACCTATGGGTATTTATGTTATGTGGGAGATAAGTTAATCTCTTGGTGTTCTAAGAAGCAAAATACAGTTGCCTTTTCATCCACAAAATAGAGTATAAACGTATGATTGAAGCTGCAAAGGAGGTTAAATGGTTGAAGACTCTCACGAAAAGTTTTGATATCATTCAGAGTACACCCACTATTCATAGAAATAATATGAGTTCATTGTATCTAGCTCCTAACCCTGTGTTTCATGCTAGTACTAAACATATTGAGATCCAATATCATTTCTTGAGAGAGAAGGTGATTGATAAAGAAATTGAAGTCATACATACTTCTACAAAAGATCAGATTACAAACATGTTGACCAAAAGCTTGGATGGACCTAAGTTGCAGAGGTTCAAAGACATGGTAGGTATAAAGAAGATGGAGAAAATCACAATTGATGATTGAGGGGGAGCTGTTGGTGGAGGACAATCAACAATTGATGATTTGGACAAAGTTTGAAGTCAAAGAATAAAGCAAAGATCAAATTTTGAGGCTTAAAGATTAGTGCATGGTTAGAAGATGAAAACTTGTATATATTTGTACATTAAGGTTGAGATTAGTTCACTTATACCTTTGTAATGGTGACGATTTTGTACATATATGCCTATATATACAAGTGTAGAGTCAGGACATAAAAGATAGAAGAGATATAGAACAAGAATAGATGAGTAGAAGAGGAATATGTGTGATGAATGAATAAGATTCAGCAAACAGTTGTTCTCATGAGAATAGCAGAAAACTTCTGAAATCTGAGTCGCGATCTTTTCTCCATCTTTCCTTTTGTGCTTGATCATTTCAAAAATCCATTTGTAGATATCTAAGTCCATTTGTAATCAGGTTGAGATAATTAAAGCACGAACATTTACATGTGTAAATGTGAAGAAGTGAAGGCATGAACATGTGCAATCTCGATGATCAATGTTTTGATTGGATCTCCCTCCACAGTGTAAAGTTTTGAGCAAATAAGCACTCATTTTTTAAGTTGAGAGGTAGCCTACTTGTGGCTAAAAGCATTTGAATAAATGGGGTCTAGTTTGGGAGAATCATGCATTAGAAGTTTTAGGTGTCAAAGTCGACTACACAGAAGAACAATTTCATACATAGGTAGATTGTTTGGAGGAAATCTTAAGATCTACTGAAACTTTTGAAGAGATTTAACTTGGATAAGGTGTGCAAACTTTAACAAACACGTTGTATAAAGTTTCATTGAAAAATTTACACATTTGATCAGTCAATAAGTGAATTAAGTGCATCAGACATTTCTATGTAAAGAATTTCTTCACAATTAACTCAAGGCTTGACAATTTGGCATTAGTTTTCCAAAATTGGTTGAGGTTATGAGTTGTTCTTGATATAGAGGTGCTCTAACATCAAGGATAACGTGTTCTTTTGGAGATTAATACTCTCCATCATATCTCATAGATGAGCAAGTTTATGCATCGCCCATGTGTCCTTAGATTGTTTTATCCCAAGGGGGGATCACTACCACCAAATTCACATGCTTTTTTTGACTCTGATTGGGCTGGTTTCTATGACACTCGTGTGTCCACTAATAGCTTTTGCTTCATGCTTGGTAGCTCATGTATATCTTGGTTGAGCAAGAAGCAGCCTACTGTGGCCACTTCTAGTTGTGAGGCTGAGTATAGGGTAGCTTCAATAGCGATTGTTAAGTGTGTGTGGCTCAGATGCCTTATGGCTGATTTGGGTGTTGGTCAGTCGTCTGCCACCACCATCTTCACTGACACTGAGAGTGCATTTGCAATTGCGAGGGACCTTGTGTTCCATGCTCGCACTAAGCACATTGAGGTGCACTATCAGGAGAGGTTCTCTGCTGTAGAGATCAGCTTGGCATATGTGCCCACAAAGGAGAACATTGTAGACCTTTTCACAAAGGCTCTGCTTAGGGAGAAGTTTGAAGCTTTCCGCTAAGCTTTGGGCTTACTTCCTTTTGTGGATTGATTCCACATAGCTTGGCACTTCCTTATACATGAGTGCCAACTCCTCATTCACCACATCACTCCCAGGAGGGGATTTGTTGATATATTTAGGTAGTGATGTTTGTGAAGACTTTAGGACCACCAAGGCACTTTCTTCCCTCTTAAGGAGGTTTCTTTCCCCTGTCTTGTATATATGCATATAGCCCTAACGAGTTACTTATCTTTGTACATTCTCTTGGTAATCCATTCAATATTATGTGTTGTGCTTCACGCTTATTTTTCTTTCGTGTGCTATTCATGTGCTTTCATAGACCTCAAACTACAACATTGATGAACCCAAAGTTGAATCATACTTGCTTTTCCTTTTTTGTAAGATAGCAAGTGCTTGCATGCTCTCAATCAAACCACTCATATTCACTCTAGATTGATCTTCTTGCAAAAGAAGAGACACAACCTCATCAAATGCATACATATTTGGATTCTCTTCTGCAACCAAACAGAGCATAGTGGAAAAGCTTTGAAAAGATTACGGTAATCCTTTCACCAATGTAGAGATGAGTGATGCATCCAAAATAATCTCATCTATGTTTCCAAATTTCTCTTTCAGTTCCTTGATGTGCGTCACATACACATCCATAGACTCATTTTCAATCATACATATATACTCAAGTTGCTTCCTCAAGTATGCAACACATCCTTCATTACGCATGACATACAAAGAAGCAAGAGTGTCCCATGCCTATCTTGATGTAGAACGACCAAATGTGTGGAGCTATATGATGTTGGACATAAAGTGCAATTAATGCATAAGCTTGAGCATCTTTTCCATCCCATCTAAGGTTCTCCTATGTAGTTTGAGAAGGCATAACCACTATATTTGAAGAAAAAACTCCATGTGTGACAGTAGGTTGTGAAGTAGAAGAACCTAGGGGTATTCGATCTACATCTACCACTATATTCCAGAGTTTTTTTGCAATAAGAACATCTTTCATCATGTAAGACCACATTGGATAGTTGATCCCATCAAGCTTATCTTTTAGCTTGAAGCATGCCAAACAAGTCATTGTTGCCCCACCATTTCACTAAAGAACAAAAATGTGACAAGATCTTTACTTCAAGGAAAGCTAAAATGTGGATAAAACTCCAGTGCAACTAATAAATATGATTTTTGGCTACCGAAAATCAATGTCCCATGCTTTGAATTCCATTTGCACAGTTGAAAGTGTGCACACACCACAATGCAAAGAACCAAAACTTGATAAGGAGTTGAACCTGCTCTTATACCACTGTTGGATATTTGTAGACTTGCAAGAGACACACAAGGAGCACAAATGCAGCAAGACACACAAAGAAGATTGATGGCTGGAATAGCTCTCTCTATTGATGATGAACAAAACTGAAGTAAGAGCTGAATAATATCCCCAAGTACAAAGCACCATCACATATGAGTGTATCATGTATGTGGTAACATGTGGAAGAAATATCTAGCTAGCACTAGACTAAAAAGCACCCATGTATAGGGAAAAGGTTCACATCAAAGATACTCAATGAACACATAAGTGTAACAATGGATTTGAGAACAATCCAACAAAGAGAACCTTATATGTGAAGCATGCAGAGGATGTAATTCTAATCATGTTTGTACATGTTGATGATCTATTGCTCATTAGTCCTAATGAGAAGCATATTTCTGAAATTAAGCCTGATGTGCATGCCTCTTTTGAGATGTCAATCTTGGGGCATTATCTGGGCATTCAATTTATGCAAGTTGATGGTGGAATATCATTCGTTCAAACAAAATAAATTAACATTCATTTGGTAACACATTGAGTGTTGTATTGTGCTCCAAGCTTCTTCTTCTTCTTCCTTGTGTTGTTCATGTGCTTTCACAAACCTCAAACTCCAACAATTGCCATCAGAGTAGGTCAACTCTTCATCTAGGGTATTGCCAACACCACTTTGGTCCCAGTCTCAAAATCATGCGAGAATTAACAAGCATAAATGGGGTGATTAGGAGTTCAACATTACTTCACTCTCCGATATCAAAATTTTGACCTGAGCTCGTTTCGGCCTCTGAACACATTATCATAGTGATTCTACAAGAAATTTCATCCATTTGTGTCACCCATATATATACATTTTGGTTTGCTACTACAAGTAGCTTGATGTCTACTACATGTTTAGCAAATCTCAATAGGGTGTTTCTATTCAACTTTTTGAGATACAGTCATTTTTCTACACCAAGATCTTTAGTCACTGTTCAGGGCTGAAAGTGATGATTTGTTTCATATTTTGGTTGTTGAGGATAAGTTGGATGACACTAATTACCCATTGTGGGCATATATGATGCATCATGTATTGGTAGCAAAAGGGTTGTGGAATATTGTGCAGGGTGTTCAAAAACATCCTATTACACTCGCAGATATAGTTATTGAAGATGATGTGGATGGAGTTGAAGATGATGATCTTCACATTCAAGTTTTCAATTTGGTTCCTGCTATACCTCACATTCACTGTTACAAAATAGCAAAGGATGCTTGGGATCCAATTTATACCATGCAAGAAATGAGGCTGACCTTGCTTAACTTCAAAAATAGTTATAGAGTGACCATATAAATGAAGAATATTCTAAGGAGAGTTTTTTTTACAAAGATCCGAGATTTGAAGGAGTAGTTGATTTTGCTGATGAAGCCTTGCTAGAGAGTTCACTTGTGTAGGCTGTTCTTAAGGGTCTTCCGGTTTCATATCAAAGTTTTGCTTCGACTATTCAATTGATTATGAAAGGCAATCCAAATGCCTTAATATTTAAGAAGTTAGTCTCTGTTATTTTGCAAGAAGATCAATCCATGTATAACAGGCCGCTAGTACATGCTATAGATCAAGCTTTCTTACCTAGTTAGAAGGGCAAAGGAAAATGGGGCTCATATAGTAGTAAGCTAAAATCTGCTAATGTTGCACAATCAAAGAAGGAAGACAAAGATGAAAAGAAAATAGAAAAGAAAAAACCAATTTTGCAAATAATGTAAGGGAAATGATCATTTCATAAACAGTTGTCCAAAATTGGCTGCAAATGAAGCAAACAAGAAAGATACTAGAATGGTTGTTGTAGAGGCTTCTACACCTAAAAAAAAGTTGGGTAATCTTGTGTAGAATGAAGAATGGGCCTTTAATCAAGCTACAACCCATCTTCTCATGAATGTGTATGTATAAAGTAGACTCAGATGTCTAGTACTTTGATAGTGGGGCAAACAAACATATTAATGCACAATGTAGTTTCTTTAGTTCACTTGAGCCTGCCCCTATAGGGAATATGTCAGATGTGCTAATAACTCCTCATATCATATAAGTAAGATCAATTTGACTATTGATGATGGTAGCCCTTTCACATTTTTAGATGCTTTGTATGTGCCATGGATAAAGAAAAAGATGTTGTCAGTTTCAACATTAGCTAAAACTCGCTTGGATGTCACATTTATTGATGATAGGTGTAGAGTTCATGATCTCCCAAACAGTGATGTTATCAATTGCTTCTAGCATATTATGTCATGGGTTGTACAAGCTCATCGACTATGCAAAATCTATGAATGATTAAGCATGTGGAGTTCAAGATTCTTATGCTATCTCAAATGCAAAGCTTTAGTATGCATACTTCCATCATCCGAATTTTGCTATTTTGCTATGCTTGCAGAAATATGACATTGGTGCCCGACCGTCAGGGCACTTTTTTCCCTCTTTAGGAGTTTTTTTCCTCCGACTTGTATATAGACCTATTGCCCTAATGGGTTACTTATCTTTGTACATTCTAATGATAATACATTCAGTATTGTGTGTTGTGCTCCAAGCTTCTTCTTCTTCCTTATGATCTTCGCGTGCTTCCGCAAACCTCGAACTCCAACAATTGGTATCAAAGCAGGTCTCCCCTTCATCTAGGGCATCCTTGACACCCTCCCGTCACAATCTCAGAATCACATGAAATTTGGTGAGCATACTCAGGGTGATTAGGAGCTCATTTCAGCCTCTAAACGCACTATTGCAATGCTTGTGAGTAGGGCTTCAGATTCAAACATGCCATTATTCCTCACATTCGCTCTTGCAGAACAACTAAGGATGCTTGGGATACACTTACCACATTGTAGGAGGCTAGGAATGATGCTCATGTTGCTTAGCTCCAAAAAAACAGTTGGAGAGTGAGCATATGAATGAAGGTGATTCTATGGACAATTTTCTAACAAAGATCAAATATTTTAAGGAACGGTTGATTTGTGCTAATGAAGTTATACGAGATAGATTAGTTGCGTAGACCGTTCTGAATGTTCTTCCTAATTCATATCAGAGTTTTTCTTCTACTCTTTGTTTGATGATGAAAGGCAATCCAAATGCCTTGGAATTTGAGGAGTTAGTCTCTATTCTGTTGTAGGAAGATCAGTCTAGGCAGAACAGGGCCATTATGCATGTTGCAGATCAAGCTTTCTTGGCTAGTCAGAAGGGCAAAGGTAAATGGAGCTCATCTACTAGTAAGCAAAAATCTGCAAATGCTGCACATTTGAAGAAGGAACACAAAGATGAGAAGAAAAAAAAAAGCTATAATTCCTTTATAAGTACTACAAAGGAAATGACCATATCATAAAGAGCTGTCCAAAACGGATTGCAAAAGAGGCAAATAAAAAAGAGGCTAGAATGGTTGTTGTAGAGGCTACTACGCCGAAAACAGAATCTGCAAATTTTATTCAGAATGAGTTTGCAGCTTTGACTTATCTTCTCATGAGCAATGTATGTTTGCAATAGACTCAGATATTTGGTATTTTGATAGTGGAGCAACTAAACATATTACCTTGCACTGCAGTTTCTTCACTTCACTTGAGCCTGCCCCTATAGGGAATACTCTCACATGTGCCAACAACTCCTCTTATCCTATCATGGGAGTTGGTAAGATCATTCTGACTATAGCTAATGGTAGTTCTTTCACTTTGTCAGATGCTTTATTTGTGCGAGGGATCAAGAAAAATCTGTTATCAGTTTCTATATTAGCCAAGATTGGTTTCGTTGTGAAATTTGTTGATGACAGATGTACATTTCATGATTTATCAAATGGCGACATGATTATTGCTTCTAGTATTTTATATCATGGGTTGTATAAGCTCATAGACTATGAAAAATCTATGAATGATTCAGCATCTCCAGTACATGATTCTCATGCTATGTCAGATGCAAAGCTTTGGCATGCATGCTTTGGTCATCTCAATTTTGCTGGTTTGCTATGCCTGCAAAAATATGAAATGGTGTCGTCTTTGCCCAAACCTGATAAACATGTTTTTGAAGGCTGTATCTTGGGCAAAATGCAGTGTTCATCCTTCCCAAAAGATGGTTCAGTTTGAGCTACCCAAAAATTGTAGCTTGTACATAATGATGTCTATGGTCCTATGCAGACACCTTCTTTTGGAAACTATCTTTACTTCGTGACTTTCATTGATGATTTTTCCAGGCATGCATGGGTATTTCCACTCAAAGCAAAGTACAAAGTGCTCATGTGCTTCAAACAGGTTTTGGTTTTGATTGAAAATCTATCAGCATGTAAAATAGACACCCTCCATTCTGATCGAGGGGGGGATATATGTCTTCTGACTTTAATGCATTTCTGGTTGAATGTGGGATAAAACATCAGTGTACAGTGCCGTATACAACTCAACAAAATGGAGTTGCTAAACGGAAGAACATGTCACTCATGGAGATGGTGAGGTGTATGGTCAAGAGTCAGGCTTTACCACATTGTTTTTGGCTTGAGGTTGTCATGTGTGTATCATATGTACTTAACAGGTGTCCCACTAAAGCACTGTAGTCTATCACTCCATATGAGGCTTGGCATGGTCACAAGCCATCTTTTGCTCATCTGCGTGTTTTTGTGTCTAGCATTTGCATTAGTGCCTGAACATTGTACAAAATTAGATGATAAAGTAGTAAAATGTAAATTTTTTTGGTACAGTTCTAAAAGCAAAGGCTATCGTCTATATCATCCATAGACTAAACACATTTTGGTTAGCCGTGATGTTTTTGCGGAAGATGCTTTTCAGCCTTTACTTTCATGTAAGAAGGAGAGATATATTAGCTCCAAAGACATGTATGATACTTTGCTGCCTCTTTTTATAGGTGGATTGTCTAGTGCTAGTCCTAATGAGGCAACTTCTCAGCCATTCTAGGTTTCATGTGATGATGTAGATCATTCTGTTTCTAATGCATATTTGCATGATGCACTTGTTGATGAGAGAGCTGATATTGAGGAGGCAAAAACTATGCCAAAATGGCTAGTGTAGACTTTGTGTGATAGCAAATTAGATGCACCTCTATCGTACCATATTCGTTCAGGCTCTCATAGTACCTCTTTTGCATCAGATTGCTATGCTATGTTTACCTCTAGTCGTTGTGATGAGACGAAGCCTGTTTTGTTTGATGAAGCATAAAATTCTGAACATTGGATGGCTGCAAGGCCATTTGAATATGATGTGATCATGAAAAATGGTATGTGGTCTTTATGTGACTTGCCTCCTAGCACGAAGGCCATTGGCACTAAGTGGGTATACAAGTTGAAGCACAAACGTGATGGAATAGTTGACATGTATAAGGCTAGGCTTGTTGCTAAGGGTTATGCATAGGAAAGAGGCATTGATTTTGATGAAACCTTTGCACCTACATGTCGAATGACTACTGTTTGTAGCATTTTTGCACTTGCAACTCATCATGGTTGGAATGTATATCAGTTGGACATTAAAACAACATTTCTGAATGGTGAATTGCATGAAGAAATGTATGTTTTTCAGCCCCATGGCTTTGTGCAGAAAGGGAATGAAAACTAGGTGTGCACGTTAAAGAAGGCATTGTATGGTTTAAAGCAAGAACCACATGCTTGGTATGAAAAGACACATGCCTATTTGCCTGCACATGGTTTTTAGAATAGTCCAACTAAAAGCACCTTATATGTTAAGCATGCTAATGATGTGCTTTTGATCATTGTTGTGTATGTTGATGACATGTTGCTCATTGGTCCTCATGAGAAGCATATTGCCGATTTCATGGCTGATTTGCATGCCTCATTTGAGATGTCTAATTTGGGGCATTTGCGTCATTATTTGGGCATTCAGTTTATGCAAGTTGATTGCATACTATCTTTGTGTCAAACGAAATATATTGACACATTGTTGTAGCATTTTGGCCTTGAAGACTGTAAACCTATTGCCACTCCTATGGAGATAGGTTTACGATTGAGTCTTCATGATGCTAGAGATGCATTTGATGCTGTTCTCTATCATCAGGTTGTTGGATGCTTGATTTACCTATGCATTACTTGGCCAGATATTTGTTTTGCCATCTCACAGATGAGCAGGTTTATGCATTGCTCAGGTGTCAAGCATTGGCAGGTGGTTAAGTGCATCTTTCGCTACTTGAGTGGTACCCGTCTAGTTGCATTGTTTTATCCCAAGGGGTGATCACTATCGCGAGATTTGCATGCTTTTTCTGACTCTAATTGGGTTGGTTGCTATAACACTCATGTGTCCACTAGTGGTTTTTGCTTGATGCTTGGTAGCTTATGCATATCTTGGCTTAGCAAGAAGCAGCCTACTATGGCCACTTCCAGTTCTAAGGTTGAGTGTAGAGCAGCTTTCACAACGACTGTTGAGTATGTGTGGCTTAGACACATTATGGCTGATTTGGGTGTTGGTCAGTCTTCCACCACCACCATCTTCATTGACAGTGAGAGCGCATTGGCAGTTGCAAGGAATCCTGTGTTCCATGCTCACACTAAGCACATTGAGGTGCATTATCATTATGTTAGGAAGAGGTTCTCTCCTAGAGAGATTAGCTTGGCTCTACCTAGGGAGAAATTTGAAGCTTTCTGCAAAGCTTTGGGCTTAATTTGTTTTGTGGATTGAATCCACATAGCTTGGCACTTCCTTATACATGAGTGCCAACTCCTTGTTCACTGCATCATTCCCAGGGGGGATTGGTTGATATATTTAGGTAGTGATGTGTGTGAACACACTAGGACCGCTGGAACACTTTTTCCCTTTTTAGGAGGTTTTCTCCCCTGGCTTGTATATATGCCTATTGCCCTAACGGGTTACTTATCTTTGTACATTCTAGTGTAATACATTCAGTATTTTGTGTTGTGCTCCAAGCTTCTTCTTTTTCTGTGTGTTGTTCACGTGCTTCCGTAGACCTCGAACTCCAACACATATGTACTTAATAGGGGTCCTACCAAAGCACCAAAATTGATCACTCCATATGAGGCTTGGCATGTTTGCAAACCATCTGTTGCTCATCTGAATGTCTCTAGTTGTTTAACATATGCAGTATTGCCTAAACAACAACGCAAGAAATTGGATGATAAAGCAATAAAATGTATTTTTGCTAGGTATAGGTTTGAAAGCAAAGGCTATCATCAGTGTCATCCACAAACTAAATACATTTTTGTTAGCCGTGACTTTGTTTTTGTCGAAGATGCAATTTAGCCATTACTTTCATGTACCAAGTAGACATCAGTTAGATCCAAGGATATGTATGACACTTTGCTACCTATTTTTACAAGTGGATAGTCAAGTGTTGTTCCAAATGAGGCAATTTCTTCTCCTTTACACATTCCACATGATGATGTATATCATTTGACTTTAGATGATAATTTACATGATGCACTTGTTGATGAGAGGATTGATATGAAGGAGGCAAAAGCTATGCCTAAATGGCTAGTGCAAACTTTGAGAGATAGAAAATTAGATGCATCTTTGTCATATCATACTCATTCAAGATCTCATAGTGATTCATTTGCATCAAATTTCTATGCAATGGCTACATCTAGTCTTTGTTGTGAAAATGAGTGTGTTTCTTTTGATGAGGTAGAAAATTAAAAAACTTGATGGCTACTATGCAATCAGAATATGATTCTATTTTGAAGAATGGTACTTGGTCTTTATGCAATTTGAATCTCGGTGAAAACACCATTGGCACTAATAGAGTATACAAGCTGAAACGTAATCGCGATGGAACAATTGATAGGTATAAGGCTAGGCTTGTTGCGAAAGGTGATGCTCAAGAGAGAGGCATTGAATTAGATCTTTGCTCCCACATGCCAAATGACCACCATTCGTAGCATTTGTGCACTTCCACCTCATCATGGTTGGAATGTACATCAATTGGACATTATAACTACATTTATAAATGGTGACTTGCATGAATAAGTGTATCTATTTCAGCCCCATGGTTTTGTGCAAAAAGCACATGAAAATAAAGTGTGGAGACTGAAAAAGACATTATATGAGTTGAATCAAGCACCATGTGCTTGGTATGAAAAGATACATGCATAATTGATTGCACATGGTTTTGAGAATAGTCCAACTAAGAGCAGTTCATATGTTAAGTGTTATGATGATGTACTTCTAATCATTGTTATGTATCTTGATGATATACTATTAACAGTCCTAATTATAAAAAGCATATTGTTGAATTTAAGGCATATTTTCATGCCTATTTGAGATGTCAAACTTGGGGCATTTGCATCATTATTTGGGCATTCATCTTATGCAAGTTGATGGAGGAATAACTTTGTGTCAAAAAAACAAATCTTAACACATTATTCTAGCATTCTCGCATTGAAGATTTCAAAACTATTGCCACTCCTATGGAAATCAGTTTATGGTTGAGTCTTCATGATGTTGGAGATGCATTTGATGTCATTCTCTATCACTGGGTGTTTGGAAACTTGATTTACTTATGTATAACTTGATCTAGTATTCAGTTTTTTGTCTCTTATATGAGCACATTTATGCATCACCCAAGTGACAACCATTGGAAGGCCGTTAAGCACAACTTTTTCTATTTGAGTGGTATCTGACTATTTCAATTATTTTATCAGAAGGGGGATCATTACTGCTAGGTTTACGTGCTTTTTCTAACTCAAAGCAGTCTAGTTGCTATGACACTTGTGTGTCCACCAATGGTTTTTGCTTCATGAGTGTTATGTCATGCATATCTTGGTTGAGCAAGAAGCAGCTTACTATGGCCACTTCTAGTTTCAAGGTTGGTTATAGGGCAACATTCACAACAAGTGTTGAGTGTGTGTGGATCAGATGCCTTTTGGATGATTTGGAAGTTGGTTAGACTTCTACCACCACCATAGACAGTGACAATGAGAGCACATTGACAATTGCGAGAAACCTTGTGTTCCATGATAGCACACATCACATTGAGGTGCACTATCATTATGGGAGGGAGAGGTTCTCTACTGGGGATATCAGTTTGTCTTATGTGCCCACACAAGATAATGTTGCAGACCTTTTCACAAAGGCTCTACCTAGGGAGAATTTTGAAGCTTTTCACTAAGATTTGGGCTTACTTCCTTTTGTGGATTGATCTCTATCCACATAGTTCAACACTTCCTTATACATAAATGCCAACTCCTTGTTCAATGCATCACCCCAAAGGTGGATTTGTTGATATACTTCAATAGTGATGTATGTGAACACACTTAGGACTATCGGGGCATTTCTTTCCCTCTTTAGGAGTTCTTTTCTATAATGTCCACGAATGAGTGAGCTGGCAAGAAGCGAGTGTGCCATCACTCTCGATAGATGAATCTAGTAAAACTCACTTGCAAGAAACTAAAGAATTACGACCACCACATGCTAGAGAGATGACTCTCCTCCCAACCTTATGCCTGTATATATAGCTGCTCGAATCAGCAAGGATCACAAATGTAACTAGAGTCCACAAGTGCATGTGCAATCTCCTCCACTCCTTTCATATCTTCCACTAGAGTCTACTAGTGACTGGAGTGATCTCGACCACTACTTTAGTACCTTCCACTAGAGTCCACTAGTGGTTGGTATACTCGCTACTCAAGTTAAGTCTTGCTAGACTCAAGTTAGCTCATGTTAACTTGAGCTAGAAGGATCTAGAGCTCCTTGGGCAAAACTCTCTCCCCATGCTCCCCATGGGGATTGAACCCAAGACCTCACCCTTCACATCCTTGAGACTTAACCACTAGGCTAAGTGGATCACTTGTTTAAGAGAGCACATGGACTTATGCTTAAGTCTAGACTTGATTTGGAAAGCCAAAGGAAAGAACTAAAACTCTATATAACTAATTCAAACTTCTAAGATATAAACTTGCTATGAGTTAAATACTTGACGCTCTGATACTAATGCAAGAAACTAAAGAATTATGACCACCACGTGCTAGAGAAATGAATCTTCTCCCAACCTTATGCCTATATATATAGCTGCTCGAATCAATGAGGACCAGAAATGTAACCAGATTCCACAAGTGCATGTGCAATCTCCTCCACTCCTTTCATATCTTCCACTAGAGTCTACTAGTGGTTGGAGTGATCTCGACCACTGCTTTAGTACCTTCCACTAGAGTCGAGTGGTGGTCGGTATACTCGCCACTCGAGTTAAGTCTTGCTAGACTCAAGTTAACTCACGTTAACTTGAATTAGAAGGCTCTAGAGCTCCTTGGACAAACCCATGCTCCCCATGGGGATTGAACCCAAGACCTCGCCCTTCATAACCTTGAGACTCAACCAGCTAAGTGGATCACTTATTTGAGTGAGCAAGCACATGGACATGCTTAAGTCTAGTCTTGAGATCTTTCGCCATACACATGAGTGACAAAACGTTGTCCGTTTTCAAATCTGTCTGAACCAACCGGACCCTTAAATCATAGACTTACTTTACTACATCACTAAAATATCCTTGACATATACTGGCATGACCACTCTACAAGTCAGAGAAATGAAAAAGTGATACGTGCGATCCTCGATCATCACATGTTGATATCTCTACTCATTTTTTTAAATGAAAATCTACCAAAAGTTTCCAAAAAATTAACACTTGGTCTAGCGCAAGTCATCTCTTAGCAGAAATCAAATGCTCTTTCAAAACCTTAATCTTTGCTAGAAAAGTTCCTATTAAATTTCCTTCATTCCTAGATCATTCTACAATTGTTTTTGAAGGTAAGAAATGTGAGCCTCATTTCTTTCTTGGGATAGTGTGGTAAGAGTATCCCAAGCATCTTTGGTTATTCTTCATGAGCAAATATGAGGGATAATGACATATTTGATACAAAAATCTATCGATGCATTGGTTCATGCATCTCTGCTATGCCAACAAAGCTGTTCAATGATAGGTACAATAGGAATTGCAATAGGACTAGGACATTGAATAACCTACATAACCTACTTCAAAATATTTGGAGGTGTAAGAGGACATACTTCAATACCCTACAAAATATTTGATAGACATATTGCAATCAATTTATTATGCATCATGTATGCCCACAATGGGTAGTTAGAACCATCCAACTTATCCTCAATCGCCAACACACAATATACATCATTTCTCTTACCCATGACCAATGATTATAGCTTGATGTGCACAGTTGATTTTTTCTCAAAAAAATTCGAACATAAATACCCAAACAAGATCCACTGGATCTATCAAAAACTTCAACTTCAAGGCACTTGTACTAGCAAACCAAAAAATATATTTATATTCGACACAAAAGGATGAAATTACTTACACACTCACTATGATAATGCATTCAAAAGAAAAGAAATCTTAAATCAAAGTTTGAATGCCATACAACAAAGTGGTTTTCAATGACTAATGACCATGAGTATGCTCGCTAATTTATATGATTGAGACTATAACTAGAAGGGTGTAGACGATGCCCTAAAGAAAGTGGTGACTTGCTCTAGTACCAATTATTGGACTTCAATAATTATCGAGACAAGAATGAAGCTTAAAATCTCACATTATCAAGGATAAGGATACATGATAGGGATGAGATGATCAAAATGAACCTTTAAGACATGTACATAATCTACATGTAAGGAAAAATTGGTCAACTAGAAAAGAATCATGTTATGCACAAGAAAAAACATGCTTATGCCACCCTATTTTGATTTAGAGATTCTAAAAAAGTTCTTAATTGAAAGCTTCCATGGATGGAAAACAACGCAATGATGATGAAATTATTGAGGAAGTTTTTGGAAAGATTCATTGTCCTTCAAGCGTTATCTTAAGTCTTATACTCCATTTCCAAAGTATTGAAGCTTATCTTACTAAAAAGCTATTCTACTTTGGTACATCCTCAATAGAGATATTTGGAGTAACTTCAAGGCTCACAAGCTTAGTCCATTCCTCCTCTCGTCTTACAAGGAAGCTAAGAAAACAGAAGGATATCATGCACCTTTCCTTTTTGTACCCCATGTGTGCCCATGTTTACAATAGGGTTCAAAATATCTTGTAGTTGAGTGTGAAGATACCTATAGTCGATTCTTGAGGAAGTGACAAGTTGTTTGACTTGCATGTGGAATGCCTTTGAAAAATTATAAACACAATAACACAATGAATTTTAGAAGCATCCCCAAAGATCTCGTTATAGAAAGGTTTGTTTGTTTGTTGGGCAAAATGGTTAAGAGTTACAAAAAAGCTTTATGTCTTTTTTATTATACTATTGCAAGATCCCTCTCATAGGTGGAAGTATTACTCCATGTAGCAAGCGGTCCAGTTTGTGAAAAATAAGGATAACGAATATATAGAAACATGCGATACTAATATATTGATCAACAACATAATATAAGAATCAAATTGTATGGGCCAGGAATGTAAGAAGACATCCACTTAAATCATATAATAGAATCATACTAGTCAATATCCTAAGAAGAGACCCAACTGAACTGATATACTAGGAGTGACATCGGTGAACATCATATATTTCTGGTCGGTGTGTGTGCGTGTGCTCCTTATAACTACCTCCACAACTCATATCCTAGGAGTGGCATTGGTGAGCATCACATATTTCTGGTCGCTGCGTGTGTGCTGCTTATAACTACTAAACATTGCATGCTTATAATGTTAGGTGGACAGCTGTGTGGTGGGTAGGTGGGCCTGAGTGTGTGTGTGTGTGTGTGAGAGAGAGAGAGAGAGAGAGAGAGAGAGAGAGAGAGAGAGAGAGAGAGAGATGCGTTCCTGATTATAAATATCCAGAGTGGGTCAGAGAGAGAGAGAGAGAGAGAGAGAGAGAGAGAGAGAGAGAGAGAGAGAGAGAGAGAGAGAGAGAGAGAGAGAGAGAGAAACAAAGACATATGCTGACTATGAACATCCAGAGTGGGTCCGAGAGAGAAAGCGAGAGTTTGTGTGTGTGTGTCTGTATGTGTGTGCGTGTGTGTGTGTGTGTGTGAGAGAGAGAGAGAGAGAGAGAGAGAGAGAGAGAGAGAGAGAGAGAGAGAGAGAGAGAGAGAGAGAGAGAGTAACAAAGAGGGATATGATGACTACAAATATCCAGTCATTGAATGAGACAGAAGACTTTGGGATCATCAAACCTGACAAAATGATGAAGTTGTATGGCAGCCATTCCTCTTTAGATACATCATACAAGAGAGTCGACACTGACTTTACAAGCTCTTGGTAGGAGAGAAGGTCTGCTAAAATACAAAATCGTCACAGAACGATACCATGAGGAAATGCAACTCCCAAATCCCAATGTACAGTCATTTTGGATGCTGAAAACTGGCTCTATGAGTTATTAATAGCAAACAGGATGTACATGACCACAGAATCCTCAACCGAATAGAAAATGACGAAATATTACATCCACTAAAGACATCCAAAACAGGTTCACCATGTGCCTGTCGGTTGGTAATGAAAACGACTCCAGGAGATTAAGAAAAAAGCTTCTGTGAGGACCAATGAGGCTCCTTGAGCAATCTGCCGATTTTCAGAATGATCATCTTCAGGTGCCTCTGGTAGATGGCAATGGTATCTGGGGGTCATTCTATCAGCATGGTAGGAGCATGGCTTACCTGGTAGGAGCAAGTCTGAACAGCATTCGAGTGAGCTTTCTCCGGCTGCCGTTGAAATTCGGCAGTTTTCTGGTGTGTTTAATGAAGCAGACTAAGCGCGTCTTGGTGATCGACTGCACGAAGAGAAGTCAGGTTAGTAGTACAGATATCAATCTATCAGATAGATGTCCTACCACAATATACCGCAATAAAATCAGTCCGGACTCGGGAGCTGATTGTTGAATGATTACATACCAGGAAAACCTACACCTCCTTGCGCGAGGGCTTTTCTTCGACGATTGATTTATTGATCAAGTAAATTGCTGCATCAACCAACATGGCGTCGTCTTATACAGTTG
This sequence comes from Ceratopteris richardii, assembly GCA_020310875.1. Taxonomy (NCBI): domain Eukaryota; kingdom Viridiplantae; phylum Streptophyta; class Polypodiopsida; order Polypodiales; family Pteridaceae; genus Ceratopteris; species Ceratopteris richardii. The sequence continues at coordinate 75,533,424 of CM035412.1, read as the reverse complement.
AAAGATGCTGTTCCGACGCTAACTGCACAGATAGGGGGAACCACGACTTCTGTCTGATTACTTCCATTGATCTCCGTCCGTGCGCGAGCCGACTCGGATAGAGTTTTGAAATGCTACTGTTGCAACAGTCATGCCGCATGCCCGTGCACCTACTAGCCTCTATTTACTACAGACAGACGGATGGAACACTGAAAGATCGAGTGGTGAATTATTAAAACTAGCACCTTCAAGCGACCATTCAGGCCCTCGAGTTATCAAATTTCAATCAATCATCTTGTTTAACCTTCGGGCCATCCCTTCCCACTATCTGCCATAGTGGATCTTTGGGCTTTGTATCCTAGTAGTTACTAGGCATTTCAATTTTCACCCCTACTTTGTGGGATTCCAGAGATCCCATGGGTGCTATTCCCACCTTTAATCAAGACTTATTCTCCCCTAGAAGTGCATCTATATACTCTTATAGAGGAGCCTAAATGTGTCTAACAAGAGGTATAAGAAAAAAATTGCACAAGAAAGTTGAAGCAATAGAAGAGAAGAAAAATGTACAAATATAGTGGAACTTGAAAATTTTCTTACTAATGGGAATCACAACAACAATGGCCTTGTCCACCCATGCACTCTCAATGAAGAGCTTAAATGGAAATATAGATGAATCTAGAACTAATAAAAGTACATCAACAATGGTCTTGTCCACCCATGCATTCTCAATGTAGATCTTAAATGGAAATAAAGATGACTCTAAAAGAGAGATTATAGAGTATGTTGGCTCAACTCAATATTTATACTACTACAAAAGTCCTCTATAAAATAGGATGATGCAGAGATATGGTCTTTGAGTAGTTGTATGTGGGGGGGCACCACCAATGTACTGGTTTGTCACCAATAGAAAGGCAAAACAAAAGTGTTGAACATCAAGCTTGAAGATTGACTTCATGATCAATGAAATTAAACAAAAGAAGCCCTATCAAGATAAGGTTTAAAATTGACCTCAGATCCATGATCGAAATCACCTCAATCTTAAAGTGGGGTCCATAAGTTAAATCATCTCAAGCTTAAACTTTTGTTACATACCATTCTAACCAAAGTCTCACTTCTTATGATTCAATTCTACCTAAGCCATATACAAATCATAAATAACAAGATAGTGTAAGATGCCAGAGAGCACATAAATTAAGATGCCAGAGAGCACATAAAGTAACCTTAGCAAGTAAGTTTGCAATCGTCAATGAAGTCCAACAAAAATATCTTTGGAGCACATCTACATATGGCAGATGTCAAAAACAAAATAAAGTAGCTAAATGTGAAATATCATCCCAAAAGTTCATGTGTTGAGTTTGATATATCTGCACTCCTCCTCAGGCTTGACACTATGAGTTGTACTCTCCACATAATCATACACTTTTTGAGCTTCTTTGATCTAGGTAATCTGCTAAATATATCAATAATTTTGTCATTTGTTCTCACATACACAAGATCACTATCATTTTCTAATGTCTCCTATATGATGAAATGATAGTGTGCCTCAATATGTTTTGTCCTTGCATGGGACAAAATAATGAAATGTGAGTTGTGGATATTCACATTACTCCATAAGGCTTTATACTCCATGTTATAGGAGCACTTCCCAATGAAAACACAAAGCAAGTAGAGCGCCATCTCAATTTTCATTACTATATCCATGCACATGCAACTCCACATCGGCATCATAAAACAATGTGTAATCTAAAGTCACTCACATAACACATTGTATGTCCCAATGCATCTAAGTGTGCATAATTAGGAAGCTACACATATTGACCATCAATTCTAATATTGTAGCTCAAATCTAATCTTGATCATGTAAAATATATCAAGCTCTCTTGACCTTCTTGTACATAGTAGCATTTTCTAGTGTTTCGCATATAGTAGCATCCAATTCCAAACTCCTACATAATGTCATGGAAATGGGTTGATAATTTGGTCATTAAATAATTCCTCATCATGTACAATGCACATACCTCTTTAGCATACATAGTGCATAGTAATTTTAAGATATCCATATCCCCTTTTTCACGTGTATAATTTCACTGCTAAAATATAATGCAACATGCCCAAGTCTTCCAGTTCAAATTCTTGCATGATAAAAAAAAAATCATAATTTTTATGTCACCACGATTAACAAAACCAAAATAAAGTAAAAATGGCTTTTGTCAAGATCCAAAAGAAAGATTCTATGAGCTCCATTGAGGCTCTTCGAGCAATCTGCCAATTTTTAGAATGTTCATCTTCATGAGTCTCTAGTAGATGGCAATGATATCTAGGGATCATTCTAGCAGATATCTTACTAATGGCTAATTGTGCTCTGGTTTATGAATCCTTGACCTCATAGATCAGGATCCAAAGTGTTTACCACTACAGCATGGATCTCCCACAAACCTCATGGCAAGTTGTGCTCTGGTTTATGAATCCTTGACCTCATAGATCAGGACCCAAAGTGTTTACCACTACAGCATGGATCTCCCACAAACTAACACAATGTTGATGCATCCCTAAACACAACAATAGAATGGAATTTAAGGGTTTATGTTAAAGTGAACTTTGCAAGAGGTCCCAACTTGTTCTATGCAATTTTTTGAGTAAAAAAGAAAGAGACGTTCAACTTCCAAATGTTTTTTTCTTCTTTAATCAAGAGCAACATAATATTCAAAGCATTCAGATAAGGAAGGTTTATTGAATTCTAGAAGAGGATTGATGGATTAAGTAATGGAGCCCTATTCTACTCTAAGAGTGCATCTATGTAATTGTATAGGGGAGCCTAAATCTATCCTAGCAGAGGTGTAAGAAAACAATTACACAAGAGAGATGAATGTAGTAGAAGAGAAGAAAGGAGTAAAAATATAATGGGACTTGAAAATTTTCTTACAAAAACAATGGCCTTGTCTGTCCATGCACTCTCAAGGTAGAGTTTAAATGGTAATATACATGACTCTATATGACATATTACAAGGTAGAGGTATGTTGGCTCAATTCAATATTTGGACTAGTCCATAACACATCTATAAAACAAGCAAATGGAGAGGTACAATCTTTTGTGATTGGCTAGATACAAGTGGTTCTATAGGGGCCACCACCACACAGGTAGTGGTATATTGGCCATACAATAGACAATACATATGTTTTGCTAACCTATTAAGTTCCAAATGGTGAATTGACTTCGTGATCAATGATATTAGAAAAAGGAAACCCTATTGAGGTAATGTTAAAATTCGAGCTCAAATTCGTGATTCAAAAACATGAAAAACTCAAAGTGAGACCCGCAAGTTGAAGCATCCCAAGATTTAACTTGTCTCACATACCAATCTAAATAAAATCCCACTTGTTAAGCGAGCCATATATGAACCATAAATGGTTCAATATGAACTTCATATAGCATCTACGTTAGGATTCCCATGAGCATGATAATGCATGATTGGCTTCACCTCACAATGGGCGTCTTACTAATGTGCATTCAACATACAATCATGAGATTAAACATAAATATATATTAAGAAGAGGATCTATCAATTTATCTATCTATCTATCTACCTACCTAACTACCTACCTACCTACCTACCTACTATTAGGTTGATGCTAATTTGGCTACTCAGAATGTGTAAAAAATCAAATTAACTATATTTTTCTATAAATTTATGTCTCCAAAACTTCCTAGGAAACTTAACCATTGTCCACTATTGTAACTAACGAGAAAGAGGTTAAGTGCATCGATTTTCATAAGGCAGAGGTATGTATTCCCATAGAGAGTTGAGTCTGAGAGATCTTTCTGCAGTGTGAAGAAGGTTGTACTACTGCACTCAAGCTTGCAATACCTTTTTTGAGTATTAACTCCTTATTTTGAGCATTGTTCAGTATTGATGTTTAATTTGTACTTTGTGTTGTTAATTATCTGTGAAGCGTGGTAAGATACTAAATAGGGAATATAAATGCACTAGAGTAAACTACGATAAACCCCATTCCCCAAACCTACATTGTACACGTACAATGAAGTAAAGTAACACCAAACATTTGGAGACCATGATGGGATGGTGCATCTCCAATAGCACACGGTGAGGTGAAGCAATGATCGATGCAGAGAGACAAACGGAAGGATTTCTAGCAATGGAGAGGGATTATGCCAACACGATAGGGTAAGTGTTTTTCAAAGCATCAAGAAGTGGAAGCAACACTCCAAGTGGCAAGATCATCTACATTATGGTATACGAATACTGTGGAAGGAGATAGTTTGAGAAATACCCATGTATCGAAGCAAGTATGTTACTTGGTGGACAAAGGTGTAATACCCTACCCATTACTAACAATGGAGAACGATGATGAACCAAAGAGGAATCTAATAGGGAACTAGAAACGAGACACTGGGATTCAGGTGTGACACTAGGCCTTTTAAATTCTATTTGGGAGAAGTTGGTGAAGAAGCAGACCATGTTATGATGGTAGTTTGGTGTAGTATTCGAGACAAAGTCTCAAGACAGGATCAAGATTGAAGACGATGAAATCCCATGGATACCTACCAATGACAAGTGGAAGAATTGGAAAGTTTCGATTAGTATAGTAGTTGCAATGCACCAAATTAGCGAAATGTAGTTCAACTAGTTCAATGAAAATATTGACGTTGATCTTGATGTGCATGTTTGCCTTTTTGATACATAGTACCACTTGTTGGAATGAAATCTAGATGATGCATTGAATTGTGAGGTGTTCCAGGCCACCTTAGGCGGAGAAGTGGTATGTTGGTTGGCGGAATTTTCCCCAAAGCATTTCACCACATATGATGCTTTGAAGATTGCATTCTTAAGGTGATTCGAGAAATTGAAAATGATAGGTCAGTTGTTTATCACTTTACAATATATGGTGCAGCAGCCCAATCAAACGGTTGCAAATTATGCATCTTTATTTTGGAGTATGTTATGACAAATTCCAAAAATAGAGCATCCTACTTATGATGTGGTACAAGGTTGGTTTATGGATGGACTTAGTTCTTTATTTAAAGAAAATGTTTGTGTGTTTGCTTTAGATGGAACTAGATCATTGGACCATATCATTGAGGCAACAGAGCAATTGGAACAAAATTTGAGGGCTGTCCCTGTATAACATCATTCCCCATATGCTCTAAATATGGTAACCTCAAATCCTTTGGTTGTAACTGATCCACACATCCAATTATATTGTACAAAAATGTAGGAATTTGGGGCAGTTAGTAGCAAATTGTGCCCTAAACCAAGTATATTTTGCAATTTGTAATATGATGAATCATAGCACAGATCAATGTAGATACAACACTAGGAACCGACTTGTAGCAACTAGTCATATGCAATTGGAACCCAAAAACAATGGGCAATGGTATTCACCACCCGCTGTACATAATGTCTAGTTAAACAATTCATGCAATCCTTGAAACATGCCAGAGCCAAGTTTTTCAAGAAATAGGGATAAGAATCGGCCCAATTATCAAGGATATGGAAGAGGACATAGACCCTTCAATTGGTACAAAAGAGAGGAAGCAGACTATCAAAAGGAAGGTAGAGCTCCTCAATGTTGATTCTATCTAGAATTCAGTCACATTCGTGTTGACTATCTAGATGTGCAAGATTATGATAGAAGGAAGCAAGAATCTTAAAGCTCCAATGATGAACATGGTTACTCTCACTTTTGAAAATCCATTAGCCTAAGTAGTTACTAGATCAAGAAGGTCTCTGAATCCTAGTTACTCTAATGCAGTTTCGGAAGTGACTCCACATCATCAAATATATAAGCAAACAACAAGTTGGGCTAAGTACGCTTTGCTAGAATTTCTAGAATCAAGCTCTAGTGGATGGAATCAAAATCTTCAAAACAAAAAGACACAGAAACCAATACTATTGAACTCTCTTTGTAGAATACTGATTTACATCCTACAACTATTAATGATGATCCCGACCCCAAAGAATGTGGAAGTGGACAACATAAAAATAGAAGCTTGGCAGATACTTTGTAAATCTCCGATTCAGTTAGCACTAGGAGATCTATTGGAATTAGTTCCTACGTTTTGGAACACTTTATTGAAAGAGGTGTAGGAGTCCAGTACTGCAAAAAATATGGAAGATCAAGATCAAGTGAATACAATGGAAACAACTCAAGATGGATTGTTTGATTATGCAATATTGCTTATTTCAGTATGGTATAAAAGTACTCAGATTTCTAGAGCATTGATTGATGGCAAATTTGGAGTTAATATTGCCACTCTACCTATTTGTAGACAACTAGGTTGGGCTGATATACAACCACCACCCTTTTATATTCGTATGGGCGATCATTCACGAGTTCAACCTATAGGTCTTATTAAAGACATAGCTATCAAAATTCACAACATTCCTTTTAAAGTGACTTTTGTGGTTATTGAGTCAATTGGTAAAATTAATGATTATAACATTTTGATGGAATGACATTGGTTCAAGCAAACTAAGATTCAACAAGACTAGGATCCCAAGCGATCACTTTTTGGAGAGGACATAAGAAGTATTTTGTTGAGCCCATAAAATTCATATTGGTCAAAGTCAACTATAGTCAAAGTCAAAAGTTCAAAGTCAAATTGGTCAAAGTCAACATGTTCAAGATCAAAGTCAACATGGATGAAGTCAAAGTGTTCAAAGTTGGAGGGTCAAGGTGCACAGGTAGTGCACAATTAATTGTTCACAAAGGGTAAAATTGCAAAAAGTTGGTTGCAGGTTGCAGAGGTATTTCTGTAATTTCTCTAAGGTTCAAAGTGTTTTGGAAGGTTTAGGTGAACCCTCTCTTAGGTGTCATGGACACAAAGAAAACCATCTTAAACCTTAGATTACATGTGAATTTCCTATATCTCATGTTTTGTTATGATTTTGGAGAAACTAATGCTACCATTGCGTCCAGAATGTTCCAAAACCCCAAGATTGACTATCTATTTGCTGAATTCTGACATCGGGAGGTCTCGTTTCCAGTTGATGACATAATCAAGTCGTAACCGCCATGGAGAACCGCCTTTGAACGCCTATAAAAGGAGGGATTCACTGTGGATACCAGTCTTGGGAGCTCAAGGGGCCGTGATCACCAAGTAAGTACTTTCAAGTTCCAGTTCGAGTTCTAGTCTTGTCTCTTGCTCTAGTCTTATCTGTTCTTGTATTGTGGACATCCTTTCTTCTCCTATTGTAATCTCGTAGTACGATATCCTTTCTAGTTATTTCTTGTATCTAGTTCATATCCATGAAGGGAATTCTTGTAATATAGATATCTTGTTCCATACTTACGATCCCGGGTTGTGGGATCTCCTGTATCATCTCTAGTCCAACTTTCCATACCTATCAGTCCCGGGTTGTGGGACGTATTGTATCAGTTACATATTCTTGTATCATTTTTCCTACGTGGGTACTCTTGTAATCAGAAGTGTATTTCCAAAATCTTGTCTAGTGTAGTCAGAGAGCACAATCTAGTGCTCCCCTGACATTTTGGCAAGACTACCTTCATCAAGACTAGGCACCATGGATTCCCTATGCAAGGAAATCCAATCTACCATAAATGATGGAGAGTGTTAATCTCCAAAAGAAGAAGCTACTCTTGAAGTTAGAGCACCTCTATATCAAGAGTAACTCAAAACCTTCACCAATTTGGAGGATTAATTATCAGTTATAAAGATTTTGGATAAATTGTGAAGAAGATGATTCTACAGAAAGTCTGCTGCACATAACTCTCTCATTGACTTATCAAATGTGTAAATTTTTTTATAAAACTTTGCACAAGGTGTCGCATATAGTTTGCGCACATCCTCCAAGTTAAACCATTCCAAAAGACTCAGTAGATCTTGAGAAATGGACTTAACAAGTCACCTATGTCTAAAACTGTTCTTCTGAGAAGTTGATTCAAACACCTGTAACTTCTAACACTTGGTTCTCTCAATCTAGGATCCATTTATTAGCCATAGGTAGCTTACCTTCCAACTTAAAGATTGAGTGCTTGTTTGCTCAAAACTTTACACTGTGGAAGGAGAACTGACCAAAACATTAGCATCGAATTTTGCGCCTATTTCAGAAAACTGTGAACACTTCTTCACATATGAATGTTCCTAATCATAATTCTCACAGTGTGTTTACAATTAGGCTCTCAAACGTTAACCATTGACTCATTAACACTGGAATTAGATGTCTACAAAAGGATTCTTGAAATGATCAAGCACAGAAGGAGAATACACAGAAACATCGGGCGTAATTTTTCTTCATTACTAGAGAACGTTTACATCTGGATGAGAGAGCTAATCTTCACACTTCTCAAGTGTCTAAATCACTCCTAATTCTTGTGAATTCTTGTATTCTATACTCTCATAGATTTGCACTGACATTTTCCTTTGTTTATATAGTCAAATATTTACAAGCTCATGTCTATACAAAAGTATAAGTAAATTATTTCTGAATTAATGTACATATGTGTACACATCTTCATCTTCTGGTATGCACTTCCTTCATACTTCATAACTTGATCTTTTCTTCAGTCCTTAATTTCATTTCTTCATCAAAACATCAATTGTTGATTGCCCTGCACCAACATCTCCCCCTCAATCATCAATTGAGGTTTTCTCTCACTTCTTTATACCTGCCATGTCTTTGAACCTCTGTAGCTTTGGTCCATCCAAGCTTTTGGTTAGCATATCAGCTATCTGATCTTTTGTTGAAGTATGTATGACTTCAATCTCTTTATCCATCACCTTCTCTCTTAGAAAGTGATACTGAATCTCAATGTGTTTAGTCTTGGCATGAAAAACAGGATTAGCAGCTAAATACAATGAACTCATGTCATGTCCATGATTAGTAGGTGTACTCTGTATGATGTCAAAACTCTTCATGAGAGTTTTTAGCCATATAACTTCCTTTGTAGCTTCCACCATACCTTTGTACTCAGCCTCTATAGATGACAAAGCAACTGTGTGTTGCTTCTTTGAACACCAAGAAATTAACTTATCTCCCACATAACACAAGTATCCATAAGTTGATCTCCTATCATTAGGATTACCTGCCCAATCTGTATCACTATAGATCTTGATGTTTGTATCTGATGTAAAACCATAATACAAACCTTCTTTGAGTGTACCCTTAATGTACCTCAACACTCTTTGTCCTGCAATCCAATGTTCTTTCCTAGGGCAATGCATGAATTTAGATAATACTCCCACTGCATATGACAAATCAAGCCTAGTTAAAATAGCATAGATCAGACTACCAACCAAACTTTGATATAGCTTCATGTCCTTGAACTCTTCTTCTCCATATCTGCTCAACTTATGATTGACCTCCATTGAAGTAGGTGCTACCCTACAATCATCCATTTTAAACTTGATCAACAAGTTTCTCAAATACCTTTCTTGAGTTACGTACACTCCATGTTGAGTGTATGATATCTCCATTCCCAAAAAATATGACAAGTCTCCCAAGTCACTGATTTTGAATTCTTTCTCCATTTTCTTCTTTAGGCTTTGAATGCCTTTCTCATCTGTACCTGTAAGAATTATATCATCAACATATATGCACATGTAAATAAACCCATGATCACTTGCTTTAACAAGCAAGCTACTATCTGCTTTAGATACTTGGAATCCAAGTTCCTTCAAGAACTTCACAAGTTGATAATTCCATGCCCTTGGGGCCTACTTCAAGCCATACAAAGCTCTCTTGAGCTTGCACACATAATCTGGATACTTTTCATCTCTGAATCCTTGGGGTTGCTCCATGAAAACATCATCTAAAATATAACCATTTAAAAAAGCATTCTTCACATCTAATTGACATAATTTCCACCCTTGACATGCAGCAATAGCTATGAGTGTCCTGATGGTTGTCATCTTTGCCACGGGACTATAGGTCTCATCATAATCTATACCATATGTCTGAGCAAACCCTTTCACAACAAGTCTAACTTTATACCTAGGCACACTTCCATTTGCATACCTCTTTGTCTTGTAGACCCATTTGCATCCAATGATCTTCTGACTTTTGTTTTAGGAACCAAATCCCATGTGTCATTCTCCATCAATGCATCATACTCTTCCTGCATAGCTTTCTCCCAATTTTCCTTACCTTTCACCTCTTCATATGTAGAAGGCTCTTCATCTGCTTTTATCATATAAGCATAATCTTTGGTAGCCAAAAAAGAAGTGTCATAGCTATACCTTGTAGGTTGCAATATGTGTCCTGTTGACCTTCTGAGTTCTCCACTTCTTGAGGTTTCTGGTTCATCACATTCTGGATCAAATCTTGGCACTTCTTCAACTTGAACCTGTACTTCATTGTTCTCCTCTTCATCAAATATGTGAACCTTTGATTTACCTTTCTTTTGATTCACAACTTCTTCATCACCTGCATAAATATTGATTGTACCTGCATACCAAGTACCTTGTTCATCAAATGTAACATCCTTTGACACTAGGAATTGTTTTGTGGATGGAGTCCACAACCTATATCCCATCTGCTTATCATCATATCCAATGAATACATATTTTTCAGCTTTAGGTTCCAATTTATGCCTCAATTGTGATGGCACATATGCATATGCCAAACAACCAAACACTTTGCAATGATCTAGAGTAGGTCTCTTACCCCACCATGCCTCATATGGTGTCATACCCTGCAAAGCTTTACATGGTAACCTATTGACCAAATTAGTAGCTGTATTCACAGCCTCGGCCCACAAATAATTTGGGCAATTTTTCTCCTTCATCATGGATCTTGCAAACTCAACAAGAGTTACACATGATAATGTTTGAATGTATTGAACACCTCTGATTTATCTTTGATCACATAGATAGTGATCCATCTGGTAGAATCATCAACATAAATCACATAATACCTTGAACCATTGATACTGAAATCTTTTGATGGTCCCCACACATCTGTGTGTACCAATTCAAGCTTCTCTGAATACATAAAACCATGCTTGGAATAAGATTGCTTATGAGCCTTACCTAATTGACATGCCTCACATCTGTATGTCATATGTTGAACTGCAACATTAGGCAATCCAATCATTGAACCATTATTAACCATATCTTTGATACCTCTTTCATTGAAATGTCCAAGCCTCTTCTGCCAGAGATCTAACTCAGAGATCTTATGTCCTCCATAAGTGAACAAAGCATGACCAACATTACCTTGAATCTTCAATGTGAACAATCTTCCTTCTTTCTTTCCTGAAACAATTTGTTTATACCCATTGCTAGGGACTTCCACAAACACTCCTTCATTAGTGAACCTAACTTCATAACCTTTTTCAACAATTTGTCCTACACTTATCAAATTCTTAGGAATTGTAGGAACATACAAAACCTTACTCAAGAGACTACTTCCATCCTTGGCCGTCACTGATCCAATTGACTTCACATTGTGCTTTGTATTATCACTTGTTTGAACTACATGATTAGTTACCTTATTCTCCAAATCAATCATCAAAGCTATGTTACCACTCAGGTGATTGCTACACCCTGAGTCAATGTAGAAGACTCTTTGGTCTTCACTTTGCCTTTCACAAGTTGCATTCATTATCAGTGTTGAATCCTCCTTCTGATCTGAAGCATAATTGTAGTAGGTATTGTTGTATTGTTGACTTTGGAATCCTCTACCTGCATTTCTTCCAAAGTAACCTCTACTACCTCTACCTCTGAAATTACCTCTTTGATTTCTGCCACCTCTTCCTCTTGAATTAAAATTCTGATTATATCCACCATTATTCTGAGTATTATGCCAACAATCATTAGCTAAATGATTTGTCTTACCACAAATCCAGCAAGCCTTGAATTCATCTTTATTACTCCTACCTCTTCCTCTACCTTTGCCACCTCCTCTTCCTCTTAGGAAGTTGGCTTGGCTAGTTGTACCTTCATCTTCATCTGTTTGTTGCTTCCCTTTGATATTCTTCTTCTTATCCTTTGAATACATTGCTTGACTTGCACTTTTATCACTTTCACCTTTGACATCCTGCTCAAAGGTTAACATATGTCTTAGCAACTGATTTAAGTCAGGAGTAAAATGATCAAGTGATAATTCAGTAGACAAAATTAATGGCTTCCATTTGTCATCACCTCTCAAACCTGTGAGGATTTGCATTACCAATTTATCCTCCTCAATATCTTCATCAACTGCTCCTAATGCATCTGCAATGTCCTTCATCCTTGTTACATAGTCTGAGATGGATTGAGAAGCCTTCTTCTTGAATGTGGTAAACTATGCCCACAAGGATGCCTTCCTTGACTTTTTGGTGTTTTGGAAATGCTCCTCCAAAGCATTCCATATATCACTTGCACTTTCAAGACCTCTAATGTGAGGTAGCAAGTAGTCATTAACTGCCATATAGATAATGCTCCTAGCTTGAGCATCTTTCTTCATCCAAGTCTTCAAATCTGATAATTCCTCCCTAGTTGGAACACTAGGATCTCTGAACTGAGGCTTTTCTTCTTCACCTGTAATATAACCTATCAAGTCTTTGCTCATAAGATGAGCTTCCATCCTCATTGACCATGCTGGATAGTTCTCTCTATCCAATTTCTCTATCTGAAGAGAATCTCCCATCCTTTCTTCACCTATGTATTGAATTCTTCAACCTTTATGAGTAATAGATGTACCTTTACTTCGAATGAAGTTTATTTTGACTTCTTTGATGTCGTATGGCCTCCTTCTCAAGCTTTGCTCTCAAGCTTTCACCTTTTTGAATCTTCAGATGTTGAATTCTTTATGACTGCAACAGTCGTGGTCCTCCTTTCTTCAATTTTGATGCTTCCTGCTCTGATACCACTGATGCAGAGTGTTAATCTCCAAAAGAAAAAGCTACTCTTGAAGTTAGAGCACCTCTATATCAAGAGTAACTCAAAACCTTCACCAATTTGGAGGATTAATGATCAATTATAAAGATTTTGGATAAACTATGAAGAAGATGATTCTACAGAAAGTGCTGCACATAACTTTCTCATTGACTTATCAAATGTGTAAAGTTTTTTATAAAACTTTGCACAAGGTGTTGCCTATAGTTTGCACACCTCCTCCAAGTTAAACGATTCCAAAAGACTCAGTAGATCTTGAGAAATGGACTTAACAAGTCACCTATGTCTAAAACTGCTCTTCTGAGAAGTCAATTCAGACACCTGTAACTTCTAACGCTTGGTTCTCTCAATCTAGAACCCATTTATGCAAATGCTTTTAGCCATAGGTAGCTTACCTTCCAACTTAAAGATTGAGTGCTTGCCTGCTCAAAAATTTACACTGTGGAAGAAGAACTGACCAAAACTTTAGCATCAAATTTTGCACCTGTTTCAGAAAACAGTGAACACTTCTTCACATATGAATGTTCCTACTCATAATTCTCATAGCCTGTTTACAATTAGGCTCTCAAACTTTAACCATAGACTCATTAACTATGGAATTAGATGTCTACAAAAGGATTATTGAAATGATCAAGCACAAAAGGAGAATACACAGAAACATCGGGTGCAATATTTCTTCATTACTAGAGAACTTTTACATCTAGATGAGAGAGCTAATCTTCACACTTCTTAAGTGTCTAAATCACTCCTAATTCTTCTGAATTCTTGTATTCTATACTCTCATACATTTGCCCCGACATTTTTCTTTGTTTATATAGTCAAATAATTGCAAGCTCATGTCTATACAAAAGTATAAGTAAACTATTTCTGAATTAATGTACATATGTGTACACATCTTCATCTTTTGGATATGCACTTCCTTCATGGTTCATAACTTGATCTTTTCTTCAATCCTTAATTTCATTTCTTCATCAAAACATCAATTGTTGATTGCCCTGCACCTACAATAAAGGACTTGATTGAACATGTAAAAAAGATGAAAAGATCGCTACGACAAGATGATCCATCAGCTTCAAGCTATGCCTTGAATATCAAGATGTTGTTTTGTGGAACTACATATCAAGAAGACTACATGGTTAATCAGTTTCGAAGTGGCCTCAATCCTAAAGTCAAACATCTCTTGCTATCCATGCCTCAAGCAAATACCTTGGAGGATGTTATCAATCATGCAATTCAGTGTGAGAATCAGTTGTTAAAAGAAATCCAAGTCCAAGAGTGAGAAGTCTTGAATAATGAAGACAATACTCCTCAAGAATCTGAACCAAGAATCTTTGAAGCCCAAAAAGTCATTACAAATGATATGGAGTATGCATGTTATGAAGATATCAAGAAGGTAAAGGATAAGGAGGAGTTCATGTTCAATCAAGGAGGTGTGCTTACTTAACACTCTTCATCTAAGATCTTGGAAACACCACAATATTCCACTAGAAGCTCAAAGGATCTATCGCATGAAGAACCCAAGGAAGCTCAAGAGAGACCCAGTCCTTCACCAATGATTAAGATTGAGGATCATGAAGAATTCGAGGTCATGCATGTATTAGATTCAAGGATCTCTCGAGGAAGATTGGAATGCCTTATTCATTGCAAAGCATATGACACCAATGATCATTTTATGGAACTTAGAGAAAATATTTTGAGAGCAAAAATCAAGGTTCGTTAATTCCATAAGAAGAATCCAATGAAACTCAAGCTAGAGAACATGGCCGCTCCTAGTGGAACTCATCGCTTGAGGGGGAGGTGATGTCATGGACACAAAGAAAACCATCTTAAACCTAGATTACATGTGAATTTCGTATATATCATGTTTTGTTATGATTTTGGAGAAACTAATGCCACCGTTGCATCCAGAATGTTCCAAAACCCCAAGATTGACTGTCTATTTGCTGAATTCTAACACCAGGAGGTCTCGTTTCCAATTGATGACATCATCAAGTCGTAACTCCCATGGAGAACCGCCTTTGAACACCTATAAAAGGAGGGATTCAGCACATTCATTCTCAGTCTTGCCAATATCAGTCTTGGGAGCTCAAGGAGTCTTGTGGATACCAGTCTTGGGAGCTAAAGGAGTCTTGTGGATACCAATCTTGGGAGCTCAAGGGGCTATGATCACAAAGTAAGTACTTTCAAGTTCCAGTTTGAGTTCTAGTATTGTCTCTTGCTCTAGTCTTATTTAGTCTTGTATTGTGCACATCCTTTCTTGTCCTATTGTAATCTCATGGTATGAGATACTTTCTAGTTATTTCTTGTATCTAGTTCATATCCATGAAGGGAATTCTTGTAATCTAGATATCTTGTTCCATACTTATGACCTCGGGTTGTGGGATCTCCTGTATCATCTCTAGTCCAGCTTTCCATACCTATCGGTCCCGGGTTGTGGGATGTATTGTATCAGTTAAGTATTCTTGTATCATTTTTCCTACATGGGTGCTCTTGTAATCAGAAGTGTATTTCCAAAATCTTGTCTAGTGTAGTCAGAGAGCGAAATCTAGTGCTCCCCTGACATTAGGTGCACAATTGAAGAATTAAAAGGCAAAATATGAAGCGGCAGCATATGCACAAGTGAAAGTATTGCCCCCCAATTAAAATTTTTGTTCTAGTCTAAAGTCATTACAGGACAAAAGAGGGATTCGTTGGCTGCCCACTTGTGGAGACAATCTTGGGACATCAAAGTGAGCACCAAGATACTCTTGCAGTTAGGAGCGTACGTGAATCGACACTCAAATCAAGACAAGGACTATTCTTGGAGGACTAAGCAAGGTGAGCATAGTCTAAGCTAGACAAGAGAGAGAAGTGCAAGAGACACATAGTGTGCAACGCAGAGAAGTG
Source organism: Ceratopteris richardii (assembly GCA_020310875.1). Taxonomy (NCBI): domain Eukaryota; kingdom Viridiplantae; phylum Streptophyta; class Polypodiopsida; order Polypodiales; family Pteridaceae; genus Ceratopteris; species Ceratopteris richardii. The sequence continues at coordinate 75,517,700 of CM035412.1, read as the reverse complement.
AAGTGCAAGGTGTGCATGAAGAGTGACTAAGGAAGTGTGTAGAGAAGGGTTAAGCTAGTCACCCCAAGGATGCCAAGGCCCCATTGAAGCTGTGCGCGTGCCGATAGAAGGTGTATAACCCTCCCCCTTATTGGAAGCTTGGTGCAAGGTGTGCACGTGCAGGTTTGGAGAAGGTTGAGGTCTGGTGCAGAGAAGGCCGGCAGCAACAAGACCCTTGGGTATTTTGTATTTTGTGATTGAGCACTCTGTGGGATTTTGCACAGAAGCATTGGATTGTATTGTGCATCACCATTGTATTTGTCTTCTTATAATCAATCGACAGAGGCTTCCAGTGTGTATCTTTCTTCTTGTCTTTCCCTTTTCTCCTACAAACACTCAAATCCCTTCTTGTCCAAGAATCCCCCAAAAAAATTTGGCACGCACAGTGGGACTCCAAGGACACCCTCTACAAATAGAATTTGAAAAAAATACTTCAACATGCATATTAATTATAATTCAAAGGTTAATTCAAAATTAGAACTTACAGCAAATCATGCCTCATGTTTATGTTAATAGCCTCTCAAGATGAAAATCCACATTGGATAGTTAGACATTCCTTCAAGCTTATCTTCATTCTCAAGTCTATAGTCACTCATCTTGTTAAAGGTGTATGTCAACTATGCTTTGATACCAAATGTTGGAAATGAGATAGGTCCTAATAATAATATATACAAGTTTATAGGATCTTCCAACAGATGATCCTTAGCATACATAGCTTAAGACTCAAAATTAGATGAATAAGAAATAGAGAGAGAATACACAATTTTCAATGTATAACATTAAGCTAATTTCTTACCTACACTATCTTATATGAATGTCAAATTACAATGTGTATAAATGATACAAAACTAAATACATGCTTTAAAAAATAGAATCTAGGCTAAATTTAGGGATCTAGATACATAAAATTTTGCATAGAGTGCATAAGAGCTGAACAGTGTGTGTATGTGCAATTGAAGCGAATAGAATCAGTTTAGAATTGTTTGTACAACAAACCCTAATTCTAAAATTAGGATTTTAGATAGCCTAAATCATAAATTGACCTAAATAGAAAGATAAACTCCTCCTTGTGTTTAAGTAGAAGGCACAAAGCCTTGGCACAATAGCAACAAAAGAAGAAGAAGTGAATTTAGAACTTGCTACTTACAAAACTTAGCTAAATCTGATGGTTGGTTGGCAAAATCTCCTCAAATCTACACCAAAACTTAGGAACACCTCTTCTAAAGTTAAAGCACTTCAATAAGCCTTGACTGATCAATGATTGATACTCAACTATGAGCTCGAAGCCCTTCTTTTATAGGCTTTAAAAGCTTTGGCAAAAATTTGGTGAAAAGCTCGCAAAAAGCACAAAAAAAGCTTGCATTAAACTTAAAAAGCAATCAACTTTTGGTGTCTAAAAGCTACTTTTGGAGTAAAAATATCCAATGATATCCTGATCTATTCATTAGGTAGGCAAGAGAGGTAGCTTTTCATGATGCTCATGACTTGAGGAATCATAATATACAAAAAAAGAGCAAAAATTAGGGTTATGGTTTTCTTGCATTTTTGGACCTCTAATGACATGATGTCATATACCAAATGAAAGCTCTCCTTAGCTACTATCTAATGAGCTAATTTTTTTTTTTTTTTTAATGATCAAATTTACCTAAGTACAACAAATTAGGGTTGCTAGAAATTAGTCTTTTTTTGAAATTTTTTTCAACACCAACTCAGTAGCAAAGATTATCTTGTGTTGGTATTTAGGAGCAATGGAAACCTTATTATACCCAAGAAAGCTAGCATTGAAGCTATGTAATTATTTTCTCACTACTCTTTCCAATAGATGATCGATTATAGGGAGAAGATAATTGTCTCAAATAACGATTGCATTTAATTTCTTCAAGTTTATGCATACCCTAACTTTTCCATTTTTCTTAGGCACCACTACTATTGGAGACACCCACTTGTTGTGTTTTATCATGTAGATGAATCTCACAGCAAGTAACTTGTATATTTATTCCTTAATGTTTGCTGAATATACATCATTATATCTATAGGATCCTTACTTTGATGGCCTAATCTCTATGGTCATTGGTATCCTATGAGAACATATTGTAGGGTCCACGCCCTTTATATCCTTGTAAGTCCATGCAAAGACATCCCTATACTCCCTAAGCAAGTGTATCAATTTTTGTTCTTCCTCTTTTGATACATCCTTACCTATCAAAATACATCTCTCTTCTTCTTTATCCTTACTTACTAGTTGTACATCATATCTTTTGAAGTTTTTTGGAGCTTCAAATCACTTTTTTTCTGCCTTTCAAGTGATGTTGTTAGGTAGAAGTGTTAGGAATAGTGGTTGATATGAGGGTTAGAAAGAATAAGCTTTTTTTCATCATTTAAACATTTCATCATATATTTTTGTCAATAAGTACATCAACAATAGATTTCTTCATCATCTCCATCGACATAGATAGACCTTCAATGTCTGGTTTTCATGTATCACAATAGTTTTTTCTTTTAATTTACTATTTTAGAGTGCATTAATCATGTTTATAAAAAGGAGGAACAAACAATTTTTGGAACATCAAGCTTACACTATGCTTGAGGTGGATTTTATCTACATCAAAAGGCTATCGTTTGGATTATGTAAAAAAAAAATTCTGTGGAGGGTTCTTTTACTTATGCTCATTTATTGTATTTTTTCAAAAGATCTTTTATGGATAATTGACCAACCTAAAAGCCTAGAGATTTACACATGTAAAGGGAGAAAAAGAGAGCTCGAAGTCCATGATTTGAGGTGGTTAAGCTTGGCAATCAATCACCTAAAAGTAGATCAAACTAGATCTTCACTTTTCCTAGATTATAGGAAAGTGAATTGATTCTCTTCAACAAATATCCCGCCTTAATTTGAATTCAAAATCCACTTCTTCAAGTAATGGAGCACTTCGCTTTTACATTACATGGAAGCAATATATATACACGTGGCCATCTTTGTCTTGCTCCTTCATTTCTCTACATCATCTTCTTCAACAATAGTAAACTTGTAGAGGATTTTGTTCTCTCTACAAAGGTCCAAATTGGATTCATGAGCATTCATTGGAAATTTGTTAGTTTCTAGTTTATTTATACAATTTTTCAAAGCATTTTGCTTATTATATTGGGAGCAATTTCAAATTTTCTGTCTCGGGGTCTATCTCTACACAGCCCTGAAGAATAGGAGGTACCACTATTGAGTGGCAAGTTCATTCCAAAAGCTTATTTTGCTTATTTCATATTGCCTGGTATGAGCATTTAAAATTTATTATTTCATCCAAAGATAGCAAGTTTTTTGAGCTACTCAATGTGCAAACCTATCTTTTTTCTATCAACTCTTTCTCCTTGATGCTACAAAGTACATAGTGGATTTTATTGCTCTTATCATATGCCTATAAGTTCTACTTGAGTCTCCATAAGCTCAAGGGTTGGTCCCATGTTGTTTGGCTAGACCGAAGTTCACCGCTTCACAACTCACTTTTCTACCTCCTACAAGCTTCTCCAAGTTCTTTCAATGATGATGTAGATTATTCCATTTTTCATGCAGGTTTACATGATGCACTTGTTGATGAGAGGGTTTTTGACATAAAATATGCAAAGACTATGCCAAAATGGTTGGTGCACACTTTCAGAGATAGCAAATTAGATGCACCTTTTTCATATTGTGCTTGTTCAAGCTCTCATAATGCTTCCTTTGCATTAGATTGTTATGCAATGGCTGTTTCTAGTCTTTTGTGATGAGAATGAACCTGTCTCTTTTGATGAAGCACATAATTTGAGAAAATTGGATGGTTGATATGCAATCAGAATATGATGCTATTATGAAGAACTGTACTTGATCTTTTTGTGATTTTTCTCTAGGGAAAAAGTCCATTCCTGATATGTAAGCCTGATGGAACAATTGATAGGTATAAGGCTAGGCTTGTTGCAAAGGTTATGCTCAAGAGAGAGGCATTAATTTTGGATGGGATCCTTGCTTCCACATTCCAAATGACCACCTTTTGTAGCATTTGTGCACTTGTAGCTCATCACAATTGGAATGTACATCAATTGGATATCAAAATTGCATTTTTGAATTGTGATTTACATGAAGAAGTATATATATTTCTACCCTATGGTTTGGTGCAAAAAAGTCATGAAAAAAAGTTGTGAAATTTGAAAAACACATTATATGGTTTGAAGCAAGCACCACGTGCTTTTATGAGAAGATGTGTGCCTACTTGCTAGCACATGCTTTTGAGAAGATTCCAACTAAGAGGACCTTATATGTTAAGCATGTAGATGACGTAATTCTTATCATTGTTCTATTTGTTGATGATATGCTACTTACTAGTCCTAATGAGACTCATATTGCTTAACTTAAGGCTGATTTGCATGCCTCTTTTGAGATGTCAGATTTAGGGTATTTGCATCATTATTTGTGCAATGGTAGAACTAGCTCAAGGTATGCTCGAGGCCAATCGATTGTCCAATCAAACAAATTCTATAAAATATATTGACACGTAATTGTAGCATTTGGCATTGAAGATTGAAAACCTACTGCAACTCCGATAGAAATAGGTTTATGGTTAAGTCTAAATGATGTTGATGTTGTTCTCAATCAATGGTTTGTTGGATGCTTGCTTTGCTTATGCAGAACTTGGCCTGATACGTTTTTTTTGTCCCTCATATGAGCATGTTTATGCATTCCCCAAGTGCCAAGCCTTGGTACGTGGTTAAATGCATCTTTCTCTACTTAAGTGATACATAGCTACTTGGATTTTTTTATCCCAAAGATGGATTATTACTGCTAGATGCTTTTTTTTTTGGTTCACACTAGGTTGGCTGCTATGACACTCATATGTTCACCAATGGTTTTTCCTTCATGATTAGGAGCTCATGATACCTTGGTTAAGTAAGAGGAAAACTAATGTGGCCAGTTCTAGTTGTGAGGCTTAGTATAGGGTAGCTTTCATGATGAATATTGAGTGTGTATGTGTGTGTGGCTTAGATGTCTTTTGGTTGATTTGGGTGTTTATTGGTCTTCTACTAGCAGCATCTTGACTGATAATCAAAGTGCATTGGTAGTTGCAAGGAACCCTGTGTTCCATGCTTGCACAAAGAACATCAAGGTGCATTATCATCATGTCAGTGGGAGAGGCTCTACGAGAGAGATATCATTTTGTCTTATGTTCCCACACAAGATAATGTTGGAGAACTTTTCACAAAGGCTCTGCCTAGGGAGAAGTTTGAATCTTTTCGCAAAGCTTTTGGCTTACTTCCTTTTATGGATGGATTTCTTTCCACATAGCTTGCCACTTCCTTATACATGAGTGCCAACTCCTTGTTCCTTGCATCACTCCCAAGGGGTATATGTTGATATATTTAAGTATTCATGTGTGTGAGCACACTTAGGACACTCAAGGGGACTTTTTTTCCCTATAAAAGGTTTTTCTCCTAGCTTGTATACATGCCTATAAACCTAATGGGTCACTTATCTTTGTACATTCACTTGGTAATACATTGAGTATTGTGTTGTTCTCCAAGATTCTTCCTCTTCCTTGAGAATGATGTTCATGCGCTATCCTACACCTCAAACTCTAGTATGTTTTATGCATTTGTATAGCTTTGAATGTGTAATTTATGTTATTTATCCCTTTCACACATTTGTTCACTATTTTCTTGCTTAAATGAGGTCTAGGAAGTCTTGGAGTGGAAGTAGGTGCAGCTTGAAACCGAGATTTTTGGCCATAACTTTGCATAGGAAACTCAAAATGCATTGAGAGGACTTCCAATATGTTCCTCATCAAGAGCCTCAAAATAAGCCTACTAATGATCCTATTTGGATTTGTGAGCTGAGTGAAAGGTCCATTTCAGTGCTTAGTGTTGTTGAAAATATCAGTTTGCATGTCTTGTGTGCAAAAGATGGTTGTGTGTGTGTATGTGCGCTTACTCATATTATATGATTGTTTGACCTTTTCGTGCATTAATAATCATATGTACATATGCTTCTTGTACTTGGCTAGGTCTACTCTTGGTTTGAAAATTTAGCATGTAGTATCAAGCAACCACTTGATTGTGCTCATAGGACATATGATACCTAGCTCGGATCACTTGTTAATGGGTGTTATAACATGGATGCTTGGAAGCATGTGTATAAACATTTTCACCTTTGATTAAGTTTCCAAGTGTATTTTCTAGCATGATTTGATATAGGTAGCATGAAGAGAAGGAAAGGGCATGTAGTGCCCTAGATTTTTTGTTGTAATCTATGTAACAAACACGTGCATCTCTCATAAGGTCGTGTAGTGCCCTATGGTTTATTTGTTGATAAGTTGTGCATAGAGCACACATATTTTGGTAAAGTGTGTGTATAACACTATGTTTTTTGGTTATACTATCAGAATACTATTGAAATGTTGTTGAAAGTATTTAACGCTTTATGTCTGCTCGTTTGAATCATAGTGGGAAGCATACTAATGAACATACTTTCATTTCTTGTTTCATTTCTTGTTCCTTTTTTGCAAAAGCTAGTGAATAACTATTTTAAAATGCCATTTTACATACCATAGATTATAAGATGTGTACACACACACACACACACTTATAAACACATTAACACTAAAAAACATTAGAAAAAATGAAAACCTAAAAAGAGATAACTCACACCTTGTTGGTATGGAGTCATGACCATCATACTCAAACCAAGAAGACACACACATAATCGAGCACTCCGTAGAGTCCATAGAGAGCATGAGCCAAAGGATTTACCACCTTGAGAGTAACCTTCATACCATTTTAGAGCACGTACATAGCTCTAAGAAAGTACAACATAAGAAAATAACAGCTCAACGGAATAGACTAGTAGATAGAGTTGAGAGAAAAAGCAAACAAAGATAGACATACACTGAGAGATAGAGAACTCAAATTCTCAGATTGCCAAGCATAATGCGATTACAATGATGGTTTTGTCCACCCGTACGCTCCCAATGTGGAGCTTAGATGGTGATCTAGACATACTCTAGATGAAGGGCTTACTAGTGTGCAATGATATGTAAAGCTCAACCTTGGCCATGCTTATATAACTTTTAGAAGGGGAGTTAGTATAGATAGTAGTCGAGAGATACAAAATAGTTGACAAAATATACAATCCGTATCCAGCGGGCATGGTTTAGCGGATGTGCCTTGTACTCTTAGGCAGATGGCTAGGGTTCAAGTCCCGCCCAAGGCTAGATGCTTCAAAGTTCCCCAAGATGGGTGCCTCTACCTTACAAGGTCGGGTGTGTGTGTCTTTCCAATTCATTGTACTCTCTCTCTCTCTCTCTCTCTCTCTCTATATATATATATATATATATATATATATATATATATATATATATATATATATATATATATATATATATATATATATATATATATATATATATATATATATATATATATATATATACAATCTGACAATATCTTCATGACCAGAAGTCCTAGGGTCTCAGCCCTATGGGCCAAGGGGATAGGCCCCCTCTACCCCGCAAAAAGGGGGCAAGTCCCCCTCTACACTCCCCCCATTAAGGTTCTATGGACAAACAGCACGAGGCCATAGGGACTTTTTTTTCGTTCGTGTCCATGTGAAAGGCCAAACGGCCACCGGACACTTTTATATATGTTCTTTAATAAAACAGATAGTGGCCTGTGTTGAGATATCAAGCTCAACATGTGATGATCCAGGATGACACGTACCAGTTTTTCATTTCTCTGACATGTATAGTGGTCACGCCGGTATATGTCAGGGATGCTTCATTGAGCTTTATTAGATTTACCTACCGAGAGTGATGGCACATTTGTTTCTTGCCAGCTCACTCATTCGCGGACATTAGGTTTTTCCTTATGTACTGGTCTTTATATATTGCACTGGTTGTATTCTTGTTTTTAGGTCATTCTTGTACATTCCTTTTATGTAATAGAAGAAGAAGAAGAAGATCATTCTTCCTTGCCTCAATCTGTGTGTGTGTGCTTCTCCTTGAGAGTGAGAGTGTGTGTGTGAGCTCTCTTCCTTATCTCCTTCCTCGTGACATGGTATCAGAGCCAGCGTGGCTATAGAGAGCTCGTGGAGAAGGCGACAGTGAAGACTATGCGACAAGGCGTGGAGAAAACGCGATTTCACAAACGGCCTCCGTTTGCTACGAAAATCACTGTGAAGGTAGAAGACCTCAAAATATTGTCGAGAGTTATCCCTTTAGGCTTTAGGGTCACTTGTTTTTGTCAGATCGAAGTTTTGGAGCCATCTCGACCTTTGTTTCGAGCCCGCAAGGTGGGGCCCACAAAAAAACCAGGTCAATTTCAAAAATTGTAACTTGCGTTGTGTTCGGCGACACTCATATATTCTAGATTCAGAATTTCAAGCGATTCCGTGTACTGTTGATACATGAAAACTGTGTTTTTCTGAGATCGAACTGTCACGTCATAGTGCGACAGTGTTCAAGTAGAAGTGCTGCTTGTAGTGTGTTGCGCTGTTGTGAATTGTTGCAGAAATGACAAACGCAGATGGAATGAGTCAGCTTATGAGCGATAAGCGGGACAAGAACAACTTCCATGCTTGGAGATTCAGAATGACGAATTTCCTGATGGGAAAAGGCTACTGGAAGTACATCGAAGGAGAGAATGAAAATGCTCCGCAGTTACCAGAAAGGAATCGGACTGCAGAACACTTAAGAGCATATGAGGAATGGAATCAAGGAGCACGAAAGGTAATGTATTGGCTATCTGTTAGCATACAGGATAGCATGATTGGACACATACAGGATGCCAAGACTCCAAAAGAGGCTTGGAACAGTTTGGTCACTTTGTACGAGACCAATACAAAGGCACGAAAATTGCAACTCAAGAACGAGCTGCATACATTGGAGAAAAAGAGCATGTCGGTAAGTGCTACACTAAAAATCAAAAGCATATGTGAGTCACTTGCATCTATTGGCGTGAATGTAGATGATGATGATAAGGTGGAAGTGTGCCTTCGTGGTTTAGGAGCTGCATATAAGCAGTTCAGAACTTCTATACAGACCAGAGAAAATATTCTGAATTTTGCTGATTTGGTCTCTATGTTGATTATTGAAGAAAAGAATCTTGGTGAGGATTCAAACTCCCAAGGAAAGCCTAGTTGCTGAGCAGGTATTCTACTCTGGCAGAGGAAGAGGCAGAGGTAGAGGTTTTGGAAGTGGAAGAGGAAACAGTAACCAAGACCAAGGTCAACAACAGAATCATGCAGGAGGAAGAGGAAAGTTTCAAGGCAGGGGGAGCCAAAGAGGTCGCAGAAATTTCCAAAGAAATGATTTAGGTAATGATAGTAAAGGATGCTCGAATCGTGGTAAACCTGGACACTTTGAACGTGATTGCAGATTAAAGAATCAAAGTAACAGAAGGCAGCAAAACAATTATGCATCCACAAGTGCAGATGATTCTGAGAAGCTGTTTATGGTTCAACATCACATGATGAATACGATGTCTGCTGGTGTTTCAAAATCGAATGATAATGTATGGTATGTTGATTCAGGTGCTTCAAATCACATGACCAGTCATGCAGAATGGTTTAGTAGTTTGCAGAAAATGCCAGTTCCTGGATATGTTGAAATAGGTGATGACACATCGCATCCTATTGAGCATACAGGCAACATAGCATTATCTATGGAGGACGGAAAGGTAAAACATCTCGCTGATGTGCTGCATGTTCCAAATATAGCAAAGAATCTGGTTTCTGTTGGACAAATGGTTGACCAGGGATTACAAGTCAGGTTCAATGCTGATGGATTATATGTAGAAGAGTACAAGCAGGATGGACAATTGGTTGCCAAAGGAAACAAAGTGGGTAGGATGTTCACCTTAAATGTGAATATTCCTGAAATGAATGTAGCCATGTTTGCAAAAGGTGTAGGAGTTATTGCAAATATAGAGATATGGCACAAACGGATTGGACATGCAAACTTGCAAAGGCTGAAACTGATGCAGTCAAAGGAGATTGTCCATGGACTACCAAATTTCAAAGTTGCAAAAATGCAAAAGGTATGTGCAGCATGTCAATTTGGTGAACAATCAAGAGCATCATTTCCACATGACAAGCATGTTAGTGAGAATGTACTAGAAGTAGTACATACAATGTTTGGGGTCCAGCAAAGACCACATCCATGGGCGGTTGCAAGTTTTATGTTACTTTCATTGATGACCATACACGCAAAGCATGCGTATATTTCATGAAAGAGAAGAGCGAGGTGTTTACTCACTTCTAGAATTTTAAAGTTATGGTGGAAAAGCAGACAGGGAAGTACATTCAAACATTAAGATCTGATGGAGGAGGTGAATACATGTCAAATGAGTTCAGCAGTTTTCTAAAAAATCATGGAATTCGACGTCAGTTTTCAAGCCGGTACACACCACAACAGAATGGTGTTGCTGAACGCAAAAATAGACATATTGCAGAAATAGTAAGGGTCTTGATGGCTGAGAAGAATATGCCTCATTGTTATTGGGCAGAAGCTGTGCATACTTCTGTATACATCATGAATAGAACTCCGATTGCTGTTGTACATCAAGTTACACATGAAGAGAAGTTTACAGGTAAAAAGCCAAACTTATCACATCTGAAAGTTTATGGCTGTATTGCATATGTACATGTTCCAGATGAGTTGAGGATGAAGCTTGATCCGAAAGCAGAAAAATGTGTCTTCATTGGATATTCCCTTGAGCAAAAGGGGTACAAATGTTATAACCCACTCACACGACAGGTGAAGGTGAGCAGAGATGTGGTATTTGATGAAATGTCAAGCTTCTATGCAGATGCCAAAGAAGGACTGAATCTTGAACCAAATGACAAAGAAAATGCTGAAAAATATAGTGCAGAATCTCAAGTTTTGAGTGGACCGGATGCATCACCAAGCAATAGTTCCAACTCAAATCCATGGAGTGGAAGATTGCGTGGATTCAATCCAGCAAGTTCATCAAATACATCCAAGAAAGGTAAAGAAAAGCTTTCTGCTGGTAGTAAAACAGGTGCAGGTTTTGAAGACCTTGATGGAGATTCAAGCGGTTCAGAAAAGAGTCTTGATGAGGAACTTGGATTGCCCTCTGTGAAGACTCCAGGAGTAAGAAGGGCACATGTAGATGGTACGAGAAGAAGTGACCCAGGACCAAGAAGATCTGGGAGGATGCATAATTCAGTGCAACGATTGACATATGATAGTTACATGGCTCGCCATTGTGCCTACATGACAAAGGTAATACAAGATGCTGAACCTTCTTGTTTTGAAGATGCAATTGGTAATGCAGATTGGGAAAAAGCTATGGATGAGGAGATGGCTGCACTTTATGGAAATGATACATGGAAGCTGGTTCCATTGCCGCAAGGAAAGAAATCCATATGCTGATGGTAGCATAAGCATGTATAAAGCACGATTGGTAGCTAAAGGTTATGCACCTACATATGGCATTGATTATGAGGAAACATTCAGCCCTGTAGCTAAAATGTCTACTGTCAGAACACTTGTTGCATTAGCTACAACAAAAGGATGGACTTTGCATCAGATGGATGTGAAGAATGCTTTCCTACATGGTGAGTTATAGGAAGCGCAAAGGCAATATGCCTTGAATATGCTGCAAAAGTATGGTATGGCTGATTGTAAGCCAATTTCTATGCCATTAGATCAGAATTTGAAATTGGATACTACATCAGGTGAAGCATTGGAAAATGCTACTATGTACAGGAAAATTGTGGGAAGTCTTATATATCTCACAATTACAAGGCCTGATCTAAATTATACTGTTGGACTTGAAAGTCAGTTTATGCAGGTTCCCAGGAAGCCACATTTGGATGCTCTGAGGTGCACTCTACGTTATGTGAGTGCTACTTTGGATTATGCATTGTTTTATGAAGCTGGTGTAGATTTGCAGGGTCATGGATACACAAATGCAGATTGGGCTGGTAGTACTCCAGATAGAAGATCTACTAGTGGCTTTCTTTTCTCACTTGGAGGTGCAGCTATTACATGGAGTAGTAAGAAGCAACCCACTGTTGCTTTGTCGAGTACAGAGGCTGAGTATAGAGGTGTTGCAATGGCACCATGTGAGGCATCATGGTTGGAGATGTTACTTGCAGATTTAGGTGTGGAAGTGCAAAAGCCTATCACTATCTATTGTGATAATCTTAGGAGCATACAGTTAGCACGGAACCCTGTTTTCCATGCTAGAACAAAGCATATCGAGGTACATTATCACTTCATCAGAGAGAAGGTATTAACAGGTGATATTGATCTTGTTTATGTGAGAACAGATGAGCAGGTTGCTGATATTTTCACCAAAGCACTTGGAGCTGAGAAGTTGAAGAAGTTTCGGAAGATGCTTGGATTACAGGATATGGCGTTGAGCTTGAGGGGGAGTGTTGAGATATCAAGCTCAACATGTGATGATCCAGGATGACACGTACCAGTTTTTCATTTCTCTGACATGTATAGTGGTCATGCCGGTATATGTCAGGGATGCTTCATTGAGCTTTATTAGATTTACCTACCGAGAGTGATGGCACATTTGTTTCTTGCCAACTCACTCATTCGCGGACATTAGGTTTTTCCTTATGTACTCGTCTTTATATATTGCACTGGTTGTATTCTTGTTTTTAGGTCATTCTTGTACATTCCTTTTATGTAATAGAAGAAGAAGAAGAAGATCATTCTTCCTTGCCTCAATCTGTGTGTGTGTGCTTCTCCTTGAGAGTGAGAGTGTGTGTGTGAGCTCTCTTCCTTATCTCCTTTCTCGTGACAGCCTGGTCAGCCATAGACTAAGTTTGACCGCATTTGTAACACCTAAGAAGTTTGTGTTCGTGCTCCCTGTGTACTGTGTTTTTCTACATATTCTACAACCTTTGTGTGGAGTACCATGTATGACACTTGAAGCTCTGTTTCTACTCCGATGATATCATTGTGGAGCTCTCGAGGAGGAGAGTGCACTGTGGTGCATCACCATCGAAATACTTCACTAGTATCACAACCAAGTTTTGATCTTGGGACGTGTTGGTTATGGACCCACCATGCTTCCACTGGTATTAGAGCATCTCAATGCAAAATCTTTACTCCTTTTGTGTGAGCAAAGCGAGCATCCATCCACCCACCCAAGGCTTATGACTAAGGCAGCGACCAAGGCATAGACCTTGGCATACCTTGTCATCTCAGTCACCGAAGTCACTGTTGGCACCATTGGTTGCGCATGAGGGAGGACCTCAACGATCAAGGAAGATAGAGGTTCCCAGTACTTCCCAAGAGGTCACCCATCCCAGTATTGCTCCCCCCAAATCTCGTTTAACCATGGAAATCTCTTGCCATTAAGTTGCACTCTTGTGGTGCTTGAATAAGGGAAAAGATTAAGGCTCATTATCTTCAACAAGTTTTGGGCCCTCAAAGCTTCATTCTTTGCTTTCAGAGCCTATTTTTGAAGCCCTTTTGGGGTTATTTTTGGAGCCATTTTGGAGTACTTTCGTGCATAGTTCTCTCCACAAACGTCCAAGAACTTCAAGAAGATTGTTCTTTGTACTTCCTCGACGAAGAATGTTCACCTTTTGGGCTGTGTTTTTAGCCACACTAGTTAATCTACATGTTTCTTGAAAGCGAGTTGTGGTGGGAGCAGCCACTACAATTCTATGCAAGTTTTTGAGCTAGTCACATATTTTCAATCTCAACTTATGTGACTAGTTACTTAATGTTAGAGTCAGTATTTCACATAAGGAGATGATAAACAAACTTTTAAATTCACTTCCATCTTTATTTAGTTCTTTTGCTAATTCTTTATCTCTCTCTACGAGATATAGAGAAATTTCATTTGAAGCGTTATAATTCATGTTACTTCAAGATGAAGATGATTCAAGAGTATGGAAGAGAATGATGAAGCCATGTTATCATCATCAAAGGGAAAGAAGAATAAGGAGACAACAAAGAAGGAGAAGAAGAGTCAACAAGGTGAGAAGGAAAGTAAGTCTTCCACTTCTAGGTCTTCCACTTCATCTTCTACCACATCTATCTCTACTACTTCTTCCACACCAAGAGAGAAGTTTGTGTCCAATACATCTTCTCCAAAGGAAGGAATTTTCCACTACTACAAGAAACCACATCATTTCAGAGCAGAATGCAAAAAACGGATTAATAATGAGAAGAAAAGTGTGTCTTGCAATAATGCTAAAGATGATTTAAAACCTAAGTCTTCAAAGGAAGAATCTTATGCATGTGTTAGTATTGAAGAATTAGCTTTTGATCAAGCACCATTAACTACAATTCTAAAAATCCTTCGATTTTTTATTCTAGAGCTACTAAGCATATGACAGGTTGCAATAAGGTATTTGCTTCACTTTCCAACTCTTCAGGTAGAAGAATGATCATTACAGATGGTCATGATTTGGATGTTTTAGGTGTTGGAGAATTAAACCCAGATCCTCTCACCTAATGAGGAGCATTGTCTACTTCAAGGTGAAAACAAAGTGGCATGTTTGTATTGTCCAAAATTTGTCATGCTAATGCTGCTAGGTCTTCTACACCTAAGGAGCACATGAAGTTATGGTATGGTAGGTTTGTTCATATCGGTTACATAGCTCTCAAGCACATCATAGATCAAAATATGGTGGAGAATTCTCCTACTTTTTCTTTACCAGAAGATGCAAAATCATGTGAAGAATGTCTTGAAGGAAAGCTTCACAAATTTCCTTTCAAGAAACATGGATACATCACAACCACAAGGAAGTTGCACATCATACATTCATATGTCAATGGTCTTATGAGAACATATTCCAATCAAGGTTACATGTAAATATTTTGTCACATTTATTGAGGACTTTTTGAGATACACATGGATTTATGGTCTTAAAGCGCAGTCTAAGGTATTTCCTAGTCTCATGCAATGCATATATTTCAAAAAGTCAGATATATGATAAGAAGGTAGAGATTCTAGATTTCACAAAAGACAATGACTATGCATTTTTTAGAAGGATTTTGGATTTTTACATTTAGATGTACAAGGTGTGTGATGAAAGTTCTAAAAACCCTAGAAGTTGCACTTGCTAAAGGTGGAGAGAAAGTTTCATTTCCTACATTTATATCTAGTACATAATCAGTATCACTTGAAGATCTAACTTATGAAGTTGGAGAAATTTCTAGAATTCTAGAACAAAGAGATATTGAAGAACAAGAAGATATTGCACCCATTTTCAAGAATACTCCAAGGTGGTTATATCAAACTTGGAAGGAGAGTGGTATAAAGAACTCCATAGGTAGAACAAGAAGTCAGATAAGGAAAGAACAAGTAGATCAGGTAAATTAAACAAAACATTTTGAGACTTATAACATTTTAGCACTAACTTCAGTTGATAATGAATCAACTAATGTTAAAGATACACTACAAAGTCTTGTTTGGAAAAAAACTATGCAATAGAGATTGGTTCTATTCATAAGAATCAAACATGGAAGCTTTGTGAGTTACCAAAAGATAAAAATGAAATTGGCATTAAGTGGATCTTCAAAATCAAAAGAAAAGCAGATGCTACTATTGACAGGTATAAAGCAAGGTTAGTTGTCAAAGGTTATGCACAAAAGGAAGAAATTGACTATGACGAGACTTTTGCACCTACTTCTAGAATGACGATAATCAGAATAGAAATTTCTCTTGTTGCATTCTTTTTTCTGAATGTATACCAGTTAGATATCAAAAAAACTTTTCTTAATGGTGATCTTCATGAAGATTTCTACATTCAACAACCAGAAGGTTTTGAAGAGACATGTAAAGAGCATTTAGTATGCAAGCTTATTAAAGCATTGCATGGTTTAAAGCAAGCACCAAGAGCATGGTATGAGAAGATACATCTCTATCGTCTATCTATTGATTTTGAAATTTCAAAAGTTGCTCCTGCTCTTTATGTTAAAGTAAAAAAAGATGTCTTAATTATTATGATCATATATGTTGATGATATGATTATGATAGGTTTGAAGGATTAAAACCTTCAAACTTTTACAAAACAAGTTAAACATACATTTGATGTGAATGATTTAGGTATTTTACATTATCATTTTTGGATTGCGTTCAAATACAGGAATGAGTGTATCTATATAATACAACAAAAATACATTGACAAATTATTGGAAAGGTTTGAAATGAAAGATTCCAAGCCTATGCAAGCACCTTTGGATGTTAATGTGTCATTACATGTAGAAGAAGATTCAAAACCTTTTGATGCTACATTGTATAGTCAAGCAGTTGGTTTCTTGATCTATTTATGTAATACATGCCTTGAAATTCAATTTGCAGTTTCTCAAGTATCCAAGTTCATGCACAGTCCACTCAAAATTCATTGGAAAGTAGTTAAGAGATATATTTACATACATAAGAAGTTTTGCAGATTATTAAACCTTTTGCCATTATCACATTGAAGCGGGGATTGTTAGAAACAATGTCAAATAGCACAAAACCCTACTTTCCAGCAACCCTATTTTTTGTACTTAGCCAAGTTTTGATCATAGAAGCTCAAAAGTTTTTATTAGCTCATCAGATAGTTTTGAGGAAAGCTTTCATTTGGTATATAACATTATGTCATTACAGGTCCATAAATGCAAGAAAACCCTAACCTTGATTTCTACTCTTTTTTTTTCATATTATGATTCCTCAAGTCATCAGCATCAAGGAAAGCTAACTCTCTTGCCTATCTGGTGGCTAGATCAAGAGATTATTGAAGATTTAAAAAATCTGATCACTTTTTTAAGTTTAATGCAAGTTTTATTATGGGCTTTTCACAAGCTTTTCACCAGTTTTTTGCCAAAGATTCTAAAGCCTATAAACAAAGGGCTTGGAAGTCATAGTTGAGTATCACTCATTGATCAATAAAGGCCTATCTAAGTGCTCTAAATCTTGGAAGAAGTATTCCTAAGTTTTGGTGTAGAGTTGGAGGAGATGTTGGTAGCCAACCATTAGCGTTAGTTAAGTTTTGTAAGTAGCAAGTTCTAAATTCAGTTCTTCTTCTTTTGTTGCTTTTGTACCAAGCTTTGTGCCTTCAACACAAAGAGGATTTTATCTTGCTACTTAGGTCAACTTTTGATTTGGGATTTCTTAAACCCTAATTTTAGAATTAGGGTTTGTTGTACAAACAATTCTAAACTATTTCTATTCACTTCAATTGCGCATACACACACTCTTCTTAACTTTTAGGCACTTTATGCACAATGTCTTGTATCTAGATCCCTAAATTCAGCCTAGAGTCAGGTTCTGTAAGCATATATTCAGTTTTGTATCATTTACACGCATTATAATTTGACATTCAAATAAGATAGTGTAGGTAAGCATTCAAATTACGATTACAATTTTGAAATTGTGTATTCTCTCTCTATTTCTCATTCATATAATTTTGATTCTTAAGGTGTGCATGCTAAGGTTCATCTACTAGAAGATCTTGTAAACCTATAAATATTATTATTAGGGCCCATCTCACTTCCAACAGTTGGGTATCTATGCCTTTAGGGTCACACCCTTTGGCTTGAATAATATACTAGAGACATTCCAATGATTAATGTGTCATGAATTGATTTACCTATTCATCTAAAAGGGGATCTCATATTCTAGAACTCCAAAAAGAGTATGAAAACATATGTAGACAACGTATGTACCTATTCATCTAAAAGGGGGATCTCACATTCTAGAACTCCAAAAAATTTTTGACAAGTGTAGACAATATTGTGTGCTTGAATTGAGAAAGTGTGCGTTCATGGTTAGAAAAGATAAAATTCTAGACCACATCATCTTGAAGATTGGAATCACAATAGATGAAGATAAAATTCAAGTGATATTAGATCTTCCCTAGTAAAAGACATAAAAGAAGGGCAATAATTCATGGGCCACTATGTATCATGGTAGGCCTATTCACATGTATGCGATAAGTGCAAAAAATGTATATGGCCTATTGATAATTTTTGAATGGGTGGTGGATTACAAGAAGGCATTCAATGGAGTAAAGAAACAGTTGAGCTCATATCCCATTCGTAAAGTGCTTGGTTGGAATAGAACATTCCACATTCATGTGAATGCTTCCAAATTTTTATTTGGTTACATTATTGCGCAACCTATAGAGGAAGGAAAAAGCGATCATACAATTGCATATGAGAGCAAGGAATTCAATAATTTAGAAAGGAATCACACTACCACCAAGAGACAAGGATTGGGGATGGTGTATGATGTCAAAAATTTGGGACACAATCTCCTCTCCAACAAATTCAAGTCTTTTGTGGACCCATAATCATGGCCTACTTGTTCAACAAGGCATGTAACATGAGAGAATAATTAGATGGTTCTTACCACTAATGGAGTTTGACTTTGAACTAGTATTTAAAAAGGGAAACACTCATGTGCATATCGACCATCTATCCAAAGTGGCATGGTGAACCACCTACAAGGGTAGTTGACGAACTTATTGGAGCCTATCTTTTCAACTTAGAAGTGGTTCCTTCTTGGGCTGAAAAGATAGTACCTAAATAAACCAAGGTCCCAACCATTGAAGTAACTGAAACTGAAAAACAATACGTGCTAACACTAAGAAGCTACCAAATACTAGCAAGCAACTTGTACTTCAAGGAGTCAAGTGTTGTTGTGCTAAGATGTAGAGAAGATGATGAGAGATGAATTAAATCCAACAAGCCCACAATGCAACATTCAAAAAACATTAAGGGGAGTCTAGCCAACCAAACGTTGACATAGCTTCATATCTTTGAACTCTTCTCCTCCATATCTACTCAGTTTGTGATTTACTTCCATTGGAGTAGGTGCTACCCTACAATCATCCATCTTAAACTTGATCAACAAGTTCTTCAAATACCTTCCTTGAGTTACATACACTCCATGTTGAGTGTATGAGATCTCCATGCCCAAGAAATATGACAAGTCTCCCAAATCACTGATCTTGAATTATTTCTCCATTTGATTCTTTAGGCTTTGAATGCCTTTCTCATCTGTACCTGTAAGAATTATATCATCAACATATATGCACATGTAAATGAATCCAGTATCACTTGCTTTTACAAGCAAGCTATTATCTACCTTTGATACTTGAAATCCAAGTTCTTTCAAGAACTTCACAATTCTATAATTCCATGCCCTTGGGACTTGCTTCAAACCATACAAAGCTCTCTTGAGCTTACATACATACTCTGGATACCTTTCATCTCTGAATCCTTGGGGTTGCTCCATGAAAACATCATCTGAAATATAACCATTCAAAAAAGCATTCTTCACATCTAATTGACATAATTTCCAACCTTTACATGCAGCAATAGCTATGAGTGTCCTGATAGTTGTCATCTTGGCCACAGGACTATAGGTCTCATCATAATCTATACCATAAGTTTGAGCAAAACTGTTCACAACAAGTCTAGCTTTATATCTAGACACACTTCCATCTGCATACCTCTTTGTCTTGTAGACCCATTTGCATCCAATGATCTTCTGGCTATTTGGTTTAGGAACCAACTCCCATGTCTGATTCTCCATCAATGCATCATACTCCTCCTGCATAGCTTTCTCCCAATTCTCCTTACCTTTTGCCTCTTCATATGTAGAAGGGTCTTCATCTACCTTTATCATATAAGCATAATCTTTGGTAGCCAAAAAAGAAGTGTCATAGCTATACCTTGTAGGTTGCCATTTGTGTCTTGTTGACCTTCTGAGTTCTCCACTTCTTGCAGTTTCTGGTTCATCACACTCTGAACCAAACCTTGGAACTTCTTCAACTTCAACCTGCACTTCATTGTTCTCCTCTTCATCAAATATCTGAACCTTTGATTTACCTTTCTTTTGATTCACAATTTCTTCATCACCTGCATAAATATTGATTGTACCTACATACCAAGTACCTTGCTCATCAAATGTAACATCCTTAGACACAAGGAATTGTTTTTTTGCCTCAATTGTGATGGCACATATGCATATGCCAAACATCCAAATACTTTGCAATGATCTAGAGTAGGTCTCTTACCCCACCATGCCTCATATGGTGGCATACCCTGCAAAGCTTTACATGGTAACCTATTGACCAAATAAGTAGCTGTGTTTACAGCCTCAGCCCACAAATAATTAGGGCAATTTTTCTCCTTCATCATTGACCTTGCAAACTCAACAAGAGTTCTATTTCTTCTCTCTGCTACACCATTTTGTTGAGGAGAGTACCTGCAAGTTATTTCCCTTTTTATACCTGCATTCCACAAGTAATCATTGAACTCATTAGAGAAATACTCTCCCCCTCCATCTGACCTTAGTCTCTTCAACTTATGACCTGTAATTCTTTCTGCATACACATGATAATGTTTGAATGTATTGAATACCTCTGACTTATCTTTGATCACATAGATAGTGATCCATCTGGTAGCATCATCAACATAAATCACATAGTACCTTGAACCATTGATACTGAAATCTTTTGATGGTCCCCACACATCTGTGTGTACCAATTCAAGCTTTTTTGAATACATAAAACCATGCTTGGAATAAGATTGCTTATGAGCCTTACCTAATTGACATGCCTCACATCTGTATGTCATATGTTGACCTGCAATATTAGGCACTCCAAGCACTGAACCATTATTAACCATATCTTTGATACCTCTTTCATTGAAATGTCCAAGCCTCTTGTGCCAAAGATCTAACTCAGAGATCTTATGTCCTCCATAAGTGAACAAGGCATGACCAACATTGCCTTGGATCTTCAATGTGAACAATCTTCCTTCTTTCTTCCCTAAAACAATCTGTTTATACACATTGCTAGGGTCTTCCACAAACACTCCTTCATTAGTGAACCTAACTTCATAACCTTTTTCAACAATTTGTCCTACACTTATCGGATTCTTAGGAATTGTAGGAACATACAAAACCTTACTCAAGAGAGTACTTCCATCCTTGGCCTTCACTGATCGAATTGACTTCACATTGTGCTTTGTATTGTCACCTGTTTGAACTACATGATTAGTTACCTTATTCTCCAAATCAGTCATCAAAGCTATGTTGCCACTCAGGAGATTGCTACACCCTGAGTCAATGTAGAAGACTCTTTGATCTTCACTTTGCCTTTCACAAGTTGCATTCATTATCAATGTTGAATCCTCCTTCTGATCTGAAGCATAATTGTAGTAGGTATTGATGTATTGTTGACTTTGGAATTCTCTACCTGCATTTCTTCCAAAGTAACCTCTACTACCTCTACCTCTGAAATTACCTCTTTGATTTCTGCCACCTCTTCGTCTTAAATTAGAATTCTGATTATATCCACCATTACTCTAAGTATTATGCCAACAATCATTAGCTAAGTGATTTGTCTTACCACAAATCCAGCAAGCTTTGACTCCATCTTTATTACTCCTGCCTCTTCCTCTACCTTTGCCACCTCCTCTTCCTCTTAGGAAGTTAGCTTGGCTAGTTGTGCCTTCATCCTCATTTGCTTGTTGCTTCCCTTTGCTATTTTTCTTCTTATCCTTTGAATACATTGCTTGACCTGTACTCTTGTCACCTTCACCTTTGACATCCTGCTCAAAGGTTAACATATGTCCTAGCAGCTGATTTAAGTCAGGAGTAAAATGATCAAGTGATAATTCAGTAGACAAAATGAATGGCTTCCATTTTGTCGGAGAGTGTTAATCTCCTTCAGAATAACCTACTCTTGTGATTAGAGCACCTCTATACCAAGAGTAAGTCAAAACTTCACAACACAAACATTCTGCTGCACGATTTCTTTAAATTAATCTTCACAGGTTACTTTTGTCTGAAACTGTCATTCTGAACAGTCGACTTCACACCTGTAACTTCTAAGACTTGGTTCTCCTTGAATAGAACCCGTTTAAGCAAATGCTTCTGGTTACGAGTAGCTTATCTTCTAACTTAAAGATTAAGCTCTCACTCATGCAAAACTTTAAAGTATGCACTGAGAAATGATCAAAACATTGATCACCGAAAATGCGCCTATTTCAGTAAACTTTGAACACTCAACACATATGAATGTTCCTACTGACAATTCTCGGTTTCTGTTTACAATTAAACTCTGAAACTTAAGCTATAGATTGATTAACTATAGACTTAGATATCCTCAAAAGGATTTCACAAATCATCTAACACAGATGAAAACACACAGAATTTTCGGCGCAGTATTTTTCGATTATTCAGAAAGTTACAGTTGAGCGATGAGAGGAAAACTCAACTAACTTTACATATGTCTCATGACATCTAACTTCTCATTCTTCTATTCTATTCCTTTCTCTCTCGTATATGCCTCAATGCCTATACGCCTCTCATTTCTTCCATCACTATTCATCACTCCTTCTTATGCGCCTCGACATTTTCAGGTATTTATAGATAAATTTGTACAAGCTTATAACGCGGACTATACTACTGTACATATGTATACAATTTTTCCGGTTCTCTTCCATGCTTCAAAATTTGTTCTTTTCTTCCTCCTTTTATCTTCCAACTCTTCATGAACTGAAAACTGTAAAAGTGATCATTTCCGGTAACATTCCGGTGACTTTCCTGTGACCTTCCGGTACTGTTCCGGTACTGTTCCGGTGACATTTTTAAGGAAATTTTTGCTGACGTCTCTGCGGACTTAAAGACCTTCAATTGTTGATTGTCTTGCACCAACAGCTCCCCCTCAATCATCAATTGAGGTTTTCTCTGTCTTCTTTATTCCTGCCATATTTTTAAACCTTTGTAACTTAGGTCCATCCAAACTTTTTGTAAGCATATCAGCTATCTGATCTTTCGTTGAAGTATGGATTACTTCAATCTCCTTATCCATCACCTTCTCTCTTAGAAAGTGATACTGAATCTCAATGTGTTTAGTCCTGGCATGAAAAACAGGATTAGCAGCTAAATATAATGAACTCATATTATCTCCAAATATAATTGGAGTTCTCTGTATAGCGTCAAAATTCTTCATTAAAGTCTTTAGCCAAATCACTTCCTTTGCGGCTTCAACCATGCCTTTGTACTCGGCTTCGGTAGAAGACAAAGCAACTGTATGCTGCTTCTTGGAACACCATGAGATTAGCTTATCTCCCACATAACACATGTATCCATAGGTTGACCTTCTGTCATCTGGATTACCTGCCCAATCTGCGTCACTGTATATTTTGATATTTGTATCTGATGTAAAACCATAATACAAACCTTCTTTGAGTGTACCCTTAATGTACCTCAACACCCTTTGTCCTGCAATCCAGTGTTCTTTCCTTGGACAGTGCATAAATTGAGACAATACTCCTACTGCATATGATAAATCAGGTCTGGTTAACGTAGCATAGATAAGACTACCAACCAAACTCTGATATTGTCTCACATCCTTGAATTCTTCTCCACCAAACTTACTCAGTTTGTGATTCACCTCCATTGGAGTAGGTGCTATCCGGCAATCATTCATTTTAAACTTGATTAACAAGTTCTTCAAATATCTTTCTTGGGTCACGAATACTCCATGCTGAGTATATGTGATCTCCATACCCAAGAAGTAAGACAAGTCTCCCAAGTCACTTATCTTGAACTCCTTTTCCATTTGCTTCTTGAGTCTTTGTATACCTGACTCATCTGTTCCTGTAAGGATTATATCATCAACATATATGCACATGTATATGAAACCATTATCACTTGCTTTTATAAGCAGACTACTATCTGCTTCAGACACCTTAAAACCAAGTTCTTTCAAGAACTTTACAAGTCTATAGTTCCACGCTCTTGGCGCTTGTTTCAAGCCATACAAAGCTCTCTTGAGCTTGCACACATAATCTGGATATCTTTTATCTCTGAACCCTTGAGGTTGTTCCATGAACACATCATCTGAAATATAACCATTCAGAAAAGCATTTTTCACATCTAACTGACATAACTTCCAACCTTTGCTCGCAGCAACAGCTATGAGTGTTCTGATGGTTGTCATCTTTGCCACTGGACTATAAGTCTCATCATAATCAACTCCATAAGTCTGAGCAAACCCTTTGACAACAAGTCTAGCTTTATATCTAGACACACTTCCATCTGCAAATCTTTTGGTCTTGTAGACCCATTTGCATCCAATAATCTTCTGGCTATTTGGTTTAGGAACTAAATCTCATGTTTGATTCTCTATCAATGCATCATGTTCTTCCTGCATAGCTTTTTCCCATTTTTCCTTACCTTTTGCCTCTTCATATGTAGAAGGGTCTTCATCTGCTTTCACTATGTAAGCATAATCTTTCGTAGCCAAAAATGAAGTATCATAACTGTACCTTGTAGGTTGCCATCTATTTCTTGATGACCTTCTGAGTTCTCCGGTCCTTGAGGTTTCTGGTTCTTCACACTCAGGATCAAATCTTGGCCTCTGTTCAACTTCTTCCTGCACTTCATAATTTTCTTCTTCATCAATTATTTGAACCTTTGATTTACCTTTCTTCTGACTCACTTCTTCTTCATCACCTGTATTATTATTAACTGTTCCTGTATACCAAGAACTTTGCTCATCAAACGTAACATCTTTCGAGACCAGAAAATGTTTTGTGGATGGATTCCACAACCTGTATCCCATCTGTCTATCATCATAACCAATGAAAACATATTTTTCAGCTTTAGGCTCCAACTTGTGCCTTAATTGTGATGGCACATATGCATATGCCACACATCCAAATACTCTGCAATGATCCAAGGTAGGTCTTTTACCCCACCAAGCTTCATATGGTGTCATACCTTGCAAGGCTTTACAAGGTAACCTATTGACCAAATAAGTAGCTGTATTTACAGCTTCAGCCCACAAATAATTAGGGCAATTTTTCTCATTCATCATGGACCTTGCAAACTCAACAAGAGTCCTATTCCTTCTTTCTGCTACACCATTTTGTTGAGGAGAATATCTGCAAGTAATTTCCCTTTTTATACCTGCATTCCATAAGTAGTCACTGAATTCGTTGGAGAAATACTCTCCCCCTCCATCTGATCTTAGTCTCTTCAGTCTATGACCTGTAGTTCTTTCTGCATACACATGATAATGTCTGAATGTATTGAATACTTCTGACTTATCCTTGATCACATAGATAGTGATCCATCTAGTAGCATCATCAACATAAGTCACATAATATCTTGATCCATTTATACTGAAATCCTTTGATGGTCCCCACACATCTGTGTGTACCAACTCAAGCTTCTCTGAGTGCATAAAACCATGCTTGGTATAAGAATTCTTATGAGCCTTACCAAACTGACATGCCTCGCATTTGTATGTCATATGTTGACTTGCAACATTAGGCAATCCAAGCACCGAACCATTGTTGATCATATCTTTAATACCTCTTTCATTGAAATGTCCAAGTCTCTTGTGCCAAAGATCTAACTCAGAAATTTTCTGTCCTTCATATGTAAACATGGCCTGACCAATGTTACCTTGAATCTTGAGTGTAAACAGTCTTCCTTCTTTCTTTCCTGAAACAATCTGTTTATATCCCTGACTGGGATCTTCCACGTATACTCCTTCATTAGTGAATCTTACTTCATATCCCTTTTCAACGATTTGTCCTACACTTATCAAATTTTTAGGAATTGTAGGAACATACAGAACCTTACCCAGTAAGGTACTACCGTCTTTGGCTTTTACTGATCCAATCGACTGCACTTTATGCTTTGTGTTGTCACCTGTTTGAACAACATGATTAGAAACTTTATTCTCCAAATCAGTCATCAATGATATGTTTCCACTCAGGTGATTACTACATCCTGAGTCAATGTAGAAGACTCTTTGATCTTCATTCTGACTTTCACAAGTAGCATTCAATATCATTGTTGAATCTTCCTTCTGTTCTGAAGCGTAATTGTAGTAGGTATTGTTATATTGTTGACTTTGGAATCCTCTACCTGCATTTCTTCCAAAGTAACTCCTACCACCTCTGCCTCTGAAAATTCCTCTCTGATTTCTGCCACCTCTTCCTCTTGCATTGTAGCTTTGACTATATCCATTATTACTTTGAGTATTGTGCCAACAATCATTAGCTAAATGATTTGTCTTACCACAAATCCAGCAGGCTTTGCCTCCATCTTTGTTGTTTCTGCCTCTTCCTCTACCTTTGCCACCTCCTCTTCCTCTTAGGAAGTTGGCTTGGCTAGTTGTTCCTTCATCTTCATTTGCTTGTTGCTTTCCTTTGCTATTCTTCTTTTTATCTTTCGAGTACATTGCGTGACCTGCACTCTTGTCACCATCTCCTTTAACATCATTCTCAAATGTTAGCATATGACCTAGCAACTGATTTAAATCTGGAGTGAAATGATCAAGTGATAACTCTGTAGACAAAATAAACGGCTTCCATTTGTCATCACCTCTTAAGCCTGTAAGAATTTGTCTTACCAATTTATCCTCCTCAATATCTTCGTCAACAGCGCCTAATGCATCTGCAATGTCTTTCATTCTTGTCACATAGTCTGAAACGGACTGAGAAGCCTTCTTCTTGAAGGTTGTAAACTCTGCCCATAAGGATGCCTTTCTTGACTTAGTAGTATTCTGGAAATGCTCCTCCAATGCATTCCAAATGTCCGTTGCACTTTCAAGACCTCAAATATGAGGTAACAAGTAATCATTTACTGCCATATAGATAATGCTTCTAGCTTGCGCATCTTTCTTCATCCAATTTTTCAAATCTGCTAACTCTTCCCTAGTCGGAACACTAGGATCTCTGAACTGTGGCTTTTCTTCTTCTCCTGTGATATAAGCTATCAAATCTTTGCTCATAAGATGAGCTTCCATCCTCATTGACCACGCAGGATAGTTTTCCCTATCCAGTTTCTCTATCTGTAGAGAATCTCCCATCTTGTGTCTTCCTGTGTATTGAAAACTTCAACCTTTATGAATAATATATGTACCTTTGCTTCAAATTAGACTCCGTTTGTCTTTCTTGATGTCGTATGATCTCTTCCTCAGGTTTTGCTTTCAAGCTTTCACCTTTTAGTTCTTCGGTTGTTGAATTCTTTGCAACCGCAGCAGTCGGGAACCTCCTTTCTTTGATTTTGGTGTCTCCTGCTCTAATACCACTGCTGGACTGATACCTGCTTTGATACCACTTTACCTGTTCTGATACCACTGATGGACTGATACCTGCTCTGATACCACTGTCGGAGAGTGTTAATCTCCTTCAGAATAACCTACTCTTGTGATTAGAGCACCTCTATACCAAGAGTAAGTCAAAACTTCACAACACAAACATTCTGCTGCACGATTTCTTTAAATTAATCTTCACAGGTTACTTTTGTCTGAAACTGTCATTCTGAACAGTCGACTTCACACCTGTAACTTCTAAGACTTGGTTCTCCTTGAATAGAACCCGTTTAAGCAAATGCTTCTGGTTACGAGTAGCTTATCTTCTAACTTAAAGATTAAGCTCTCACTCATGCAAAACTTTAAAGTATGCACTGAGAAATGATCAAAACATTGATCACCGAAAATGCGCCTGTTTCAGTAAACTTTGAACACTCAACACATATGAATGTTCCTACTGACAATTCTCGGTTTCTGTTTACAATTAAACTCTGAAACTTAAGCTATAGATTGATTAACTATAGACTTAGATATCCTCAAAAGGATTTCACAAATCATCTAACACAGATGAAAACACACAGAATTTTCGGCGCAGTATTTTTCGATTATTCAGAAAGTTACAGTTGAGCGATGAGAGGAAAACTCAACTAACTTTACATATGTCTCATGACATCTAACTTCTCATTCTTCTATTCTATTCCTTTCTCTCTCGTATATGCCTCAATGCCTATACGCCTCTCATTTCTTCCATCACTATTCATCACTCCTTCTTATGCGCCTCGACATTTTCAGGTATTTATAGATAAATTTGTACAAGCTTATAACGCGGACTATACTACTGTACATATGTATACAATTTTTCCGGTTCTCTTCCATGCTTCAAAATTTGTTCTTTTCTTCCTCCTTTTATCTTCCAACTCTTCATGAACTGAAAACTGTAAAAGTGATCATTTCCGGTAACATTCCGGTGACTTTCCTGTGACCTTCCGGTACTGTTCCGGTACTGTTCCGGTACTGTTCCGGTGACATTTTTAAGGAAATTTTTGCTGACGTCTCTGCGGACTTAAAGACCTTCAATTGTTGATTGTCTTGCACCAACACATTTGTCATCACCTCTCAAATCTGTGAGGATTTGTCTTACCAATTTATCCTCCTCGATGTCTTCATCAACTGCTCCTAATGCATCTGCAATGTCCTTCATCCTTGTTATATAATCTGAGATGGATTGAGAGGCCTTCTTCTTGAAAGTGATAAATTTTGCCCACAAGGATGCCTTCCTTGACTTTGTGGTGTTTTGAAAATGCTCCTCCAAAGCATTCCATATATCACTTGCAATTTCAAGACCTCTAATGTGAGGTAGCAAGTAGTCATTGACTGCCATATAGATAATGCTCCTAGCTTGAGCATCTTTCTTCATCCAATTCTTCAATTTTGATAATTCCTCCCTAGTTGCAACACTAGGATCTCTGAACTAAGGCTTTTCTTCTTCACCTGTAATATAAGCTATCAAGTCTTTGCTCATAAGATGAGCTTCCATCCTCATTGAACATGCTGGATAGTTCTCTCTATCCAATTTCTCTATCTGAAGAGAATCTCCCATCCTTTCTTCCACTGTATATTGAATTCTTCAAACTTTATGAGTAATAGATGTACCTTTACTTTGAATAATATTCCTTTTGTCTTCCTTGATGTCGTATGACCTCCTTCTCAAGCTTTTCCCTCAAGCTTTCACCTTCTGAACCTTTAGATGTTGAATTCTTTATGACTGCAGCAGTCGGGATCCTCCTTTCTTCAATTCTGATGCTTCCTGCTCTAATACCACTGATGGAGAGTGTTAATCTCCAAAAGAACAAGCTACTCTTGAATTTAGAACACCTCTATATCAAGAGTAACTCCAAACCTTCACCAATTTAGAGGATCAATGACCAATTATCAAAATTTTGACCAAACTGTGAAGATGATGACTCTACAGAAAATCTGTTGCACATAACTCTCTCATTGAATTATCAAATGTGTAAAGTTTTTTACAAAACCTTGCATAAGGTTTTGCCTATAGTCTGTGCACCTCCTCAAAGTTAAATCATTCCTAAAGACTCAGTAGATCTTGAGAAATGGACTTAACAAGTCACCTATGTCTAAAACTATTCTTTTGAGAAGTTGATTCAACACCTGTAACTTTTAACACTTGGTTCTCTTAATCTAAAACCCATTTATGAAAATGCTTTTAATCATAGGTAGCTTACCTTCCAACTTAAAGATTGAGTGCTTGGTTGCTCAAAACTTTACACTGTGGAAGAAGAACTGACCAAAACATTAACATCAAATTTTGTGCCTATTTCAGGAACCAGTGAACACTTCTTCACATATGAATGTTCCTACTCATAATTCTCACAGCCTGTTTACAATTAGGCTCTCAAACTTTAACCATAGACTCATGAACTATAGACTTAGACATCTACAAAAGGATTCTTGAAATGATCAAGCACAGAAGGAGAATACACATAAAGATCGGGTGCAACATTTTTCATTTCTGAGAAATTCTTACATCTGAGTAATGAGAAAGATTCTACTCACTTCTAAAAGTCTGATAACATCTAATTCTCCTCAAATCTTGTTCTCACATAATCTCTCTACTTTGCCCCGACATTTTCTTTGTATATATAGGCAAATTTTTACAGGCTCATGACCATACAAAAGTATATGATGAACTGACTCTAAAATAATGTACATATGTATACACATCTTTATCTCCTAGATATGCATTTCCTCCATGCTTCATGACTTGGTCTTTTCTTCAGTCCTTGACTTCAATTCTTCACCCAAAACTTCAACTGTTGATTGCCCTGCACCAACGTAAATAGATGCTCCATTTTGTAAAGGATAGGGATCCTTGAGCTTGAGAAGTTGAAGTACAAACTATGTTTTGAATTTCATAACTTTTGGAGCTCGTTTGAACCTTCATATTAGCATTGGGACCTAATTTTTAACTATGCTAGATACTAGATTTGAAATTGTCAAAAACTCACCTAAAAATTATAAAAGAACCTAGAGATCTCATTTTTGGGGTTTGCTTGGTAGTTTCTTGACTTGGAGAGAGTTTGTATGGGATAGTGAGTGTAAGGGACATTCTTGATGCCATCAAGTATTCCTCCCATCTTCAGGTATGCATAGATGTAGATATCAAAGGAGAGATGTTTGTGAGCTAAATCGTGGAAAGAGACGCATAGGGAGTTCTACTAATGGTTGTCCTCCCTACCACATACCTAAGTACACACACATGGATATATCTATATGTGTGTGCGTGTGTCTATATCTATATAAGAAATACATCCATATGGCTTCTTCACATGAGTGCCACATGGCACTCATGTGAGAGCTCGCCTATGTCCATGTAAAGGGTGGGTTCATACTCACTGTAATATATGAGACCATATAACGTTTGCGTTTCCTTAATTCCACTTTTGTCCTCGAAATGGTGTTTAATGAAAGATAGATACATATTATGAATAAATACTCCCACTGAACCCTATGCATCCAAAGTACTTTTGTCCTCGAAATGGTGTTTAATGAAAGATAGATACATATTATGAATAAATACTCCCACTGAACCCTATGCATCCAAAGTACATGGCGATATCATTGTGTTGTTTCCCACTTTTGTCCACTTTAATTCCACTTTTGTCCTCGAAATGGTGTTTAATGAAAGATAGATACATATTATGAATAAATACTCCCACTGAACCCTATGCACTTTTGTCCTCGAAATGGTGTTTAATGAAAGATAGATATACTTTCCTTAATTCCACTTTTGTCCTCGAAATGGTGTTTAATGAAAGATAGATACATATTATGAATAAATACTCCCACTGAACCCTATGCATCCAAAGTACATGGCGATATCATTGTGTTGTTTCCCTCACATCCTTCCCCTTAAGAAGACTCTTGGAAAAGCAATCTAAAATTGGGAGACTATCTCTAAAGTGTGCTAAGTTGCCACCATGTAGTACTCACTATCTTCTAAACTACCTTTCCACTTTACTAGGTCCTCTTTATATAGGTGACTCCTCATTCGTTTTGCTCGAGTGCGTAGTATGCTATCAGGATCATGTGGAATAGATTGAACAAAAGTAGGCTAACCTCGTTGTCTGAAATAAGGTTGTTAGATTCACTCAACCTTTTCTTAAGTCGGCTAACATGAAATACTAGATGGATCTGGCTACTCTTAGGAAGTTGGAGCTGATAAGCCATCTTTCCTATTCGCTTAAGTATTGAGAATGGTAATCAATACCTAGGATATACTTTTGGAACATGTCCCATCTTCATGGTTTCATACCTAGAGGGAACTCTAAGATAGAACTACTCTCCTACCTCAAAGTTGATATCTCTCCTTTGATGGTCAACATAGGATCTAGATCTAGCATGAGCTCTCCTAATGCTATCCTTAGCGAGCCTAAGCATATCTTTCATCTCTTCCAAGAAGTCCTTTGTAGCTTGGACTTTCTCATGGTACAATCCTATTGCATAAGGAGCTCTTGATTGGAACACATACATAAACAAAAAGATTATGCCATGTAGAAGCATACTTGGCACTATTATATGCAAATTCTACTATAGGTAAATACTCTTCCCAATTAGTTTGCCTTCCACTCACATATGCTTGAAGTGTATCCTCTAGGATTTTGTTAACCCACTCTATTTTCCCATTTGTCAGTGGATGCTTGACCATACTCATGCTAAGCTTAGTATCTAAAATTTTGAAAACTACTCTCCAAATGAGGCTAGTAAAATTCCTATTGTGATAAAAAAGAATGTCTAAAATAAGACCATATAACAGGTATACATTCTCCACAAATAGCCCAGCCAATTGAGGTGTCTTCACTGTATTGTTGGAGTTTGAGGTCTGCAAAAGCACACAAACAACACAAGGAAGAAGAAAAAGCTTGAAGCACAACATAACATTGAATGAATTACCAAGTGAATGTCCAAAGATTAGTAATCCATCAAGGTTATATGTTTATATACAAGGAAAGGGAAAAAACCTCCTAAAGAGGAGAAAAAAGTGCCTCGATAGTCCTAACTGTGTCCATACTCATCACTACCAAAATAAATCAACAACTCCCCCCTAGGAGTGATGCAATGAACAAGGAGATGACACTCATGTATAAGGTAGTGCCAACCTATGTTGAAAGATATCAATCCACAAAAGGAGTTAAGCCCAAAGCTTTGCAGAAAGCTTCAAACTTCTCCCTAGGCAGAGCCTTTGTGAAAAGGTCTACAATGTTATCTTGTGTGGGGCACATATGCCAAATTGATCTCTCCAGTAGAGAACCTTTCCCTAGCATAATGATAATGCACCTCAATGTGCTTTGTGTGAGCATGGAACAAAAGGTTCCTTGCAACTATCAATGCACTCTGACTGTCAGTGAAGATGGTCGTGGTAGAAGAATGACCAACACCCAAATAATCCAAAAGGTGTATGAGACACATACAATCAACAGTCCCTATGAAAACTACCCTATACTCAGCCTCACAACTAGAAGTGGCCACAATAGGCTGCTTCTTGCTCAACCAAGATATGCATGAGCTACCAAGCATGAAGAAAAAAAACTAGTGGACACATGAGAGTCATAGCAACCAACCCAATCTGAGCCACAAAAAGAATGTAAATTTAGCAATAATGATCCCCACTTGGGATATACCAATCCAAATAATCAAGTACCACTCAAATAGTGAAAGATGTGCTTAACCGCCTACCAATGCTTGACACTTGGGCAATGCATAAACCAACTCATCTTAGAGACAACAAACTAAATATCAAGCTAGGTTATGCATAAGTAAATTAAGTATCCAACAACCTACTGATAGAGAACAACATCAAATGCATCTTTAGCATCATGAAAACTGAATCATAAACTTCTTTCCATAGCAGTGGCAATGGGCTTGCAATCTTCAAGGCCAAAATGGTGCAATAATGTGTGAATATATATATATATTTTGATGCAAAGCTACTCCCCCATCAACTTGCATAATCTAAATGCCAAAAAAATGATGCAAATGCCCCAATATGACATCTCAAAAGGGGCATGCAAATCAACCTTAAATTCAACAATATGCTTCTCATTAGGATCAATCAGAAACATGTCATCAACATACACAAAAATGATAAGAAGTACAACATGGGCACACTTAACATATAAGCTGCTCTAAGTTGGACTATTCTCAAAACCATGTGAAATCAAGTAGGCATGTATCTTTCCATACCAAGCATCTGGTGCTTCTTTCAAACCAGATAATGCCTTTTTCAACATGTACATTTTTTTTCATGCCCTTTCTATAGAAAACCACAGGGCTTAAATACATACACTTCTTCATGTAAGTCACCATTCAGAAATGTAGTTTTAATGTCCAACTGATGTACATTCCAACCATGATGAGATGGAAGTGCAAAAATGCTACAAATGGTGGTCATTCGACATGTGGGTGCAAAGGTATCATGAAAATTAATGCCCCTCACTTGAGCATAACCTTTCGCAACAAGCCTAGCCTTATACTTTTCAACTGCTCCATCAGGCTTACATTTTAGCTTATATACCCATTTAGTGCCAATGTCCTTTTTGTCAAGAAGCAAATCAGAGAAAGAACAAGTACCACTCTTCATAATAATATCATATTCTGATTGCATAACAACCATCCAATTTTCTAAATCTTTCTCTTCATCAAAAGAAACAAACTCATTATCATTGCAAAGACTAGAGGCAGGCATTGCATAGCAATTTGATGCAAAAGAAGCACTATGAGAGCCTAATCGTCTATGACATGATGGAGGTGCATTTAATTTACTATCTCTCAAAGTCTCCAACAACCATTTAGGCATTGTTTTAGCCTCTTCTATGCAAGCCCTCTTATCAATAAGCACATCATGTAAATCTACATCAGATATGAAATGATCTGTATCATCATGTGAAACCTGTAAAGGCTAAGAAATTGCCTCATTTGGACCAATACTTGACTCTCAACCTATAAAAAGAGGCAGCAAAGTGTCATAAACATTTTTGGATCAAGCTGATGTCTCTTTAGTACATGAAAGTAATGGATGAATTGCATCTTCCACAAAAAACATCATAGCTAACCAAAATACCTTTTGTCTATGCATGATACAAACAATAGCCTTTGCTTTCAAAATTTTACCCAATGAAAATACAAATCAACACATTATCATCCAATTTCTTACATTGTTGTTCAAGGGTTGGAGTTAGACGTCTCTGGAAGCACGCGAACATCACAAGGAAGAAGAAGAAGCTTGGAGCACAACACACAATATTGAATGTATTACCACTAGAATGTACAAACATAAGTAGCCTATTAGGGAAACATGTGTATATACAAGCCAGGGGGAAAAACCTCCTAAAGAGGGAAAAAAGTGCCCCGGTGGTCCTAGAGTGTTCACACACATCACTACCTAAATATATCAACAAATCCCCCATGGGAGTGATGCAGTGAACGAGGAGCTCGCACTCATGTATAAGGAAGTGCCAAGCTATGTGCAATCAATCCACAAAAGCCTAAGTAAGCCCAAATCTTTGCGGAAAGCTTCAAACTTCTCCCTAGGTAGAGACTTCGTGAAAAGGTCTACAATGTTCTCTTGTGTGGGCACATATGCCAAGCTGATCTCCCTAGCAGAGAACCTCTCCCTCCCATAATGATAATACACCTCAATGTGCTTAGTGTGAGCATGGAACACAAGGTTTCTTGCAACTCCAAATGTTCTCTAATTGTCAGTGAATATGGTGGTGGCAGAAGACTGACCAACACCTAAATTAGCCATAAGGCATCTGAGCAACACACACTCAACAATCACTATGAAAGCTGCCCTATACTCAGCCTCACAACTGGAAGTGGCCAGAGTAGGCTGCTTCTTGCTCAGCCAAGATATACATGAGCTACCAAGCATGAAGAAAAAGCCACTAGTGGACACACGAGTGTCATAGCAACCAGCCCAATCACTGTCAGAAAAAGCATGCAAATCTGGCGGTAGTGATCCCCCTTTGGGATAAAACAATCCAAGCAGTCGGGTACCGCTCAAGTAGCAAAAGATGCACTTAACCGCTTGCCAATGCTTGACACCTAGGCAATGCATGAACCTGCTCATCTATGAGAGATCAAAGTGAATATCTGGCCGAGTAATGCATAAGTAAATCAAGCATCCAATAGCTTGCTGATAGAAAAAAGCATCAAATGCATCTCCAGCATCATGAAGACTCAATCGTAAACCTGTCTCCATAGGAGTGGCAATAGGCTTACATTCTTCAAGGCCAAAACACTGCAATAATGTATCAATATATTTAGTTTGACACAAAGCTATTCCACCATCAACTTGCATAAATTGAATGCCCAAATAGTGATGCAATTCCCCAAATCAGACATCTCAAATGAGGCATGCAAATCAGCCTTAGAATCAGCAATATGCATGTCATGAGGACCAATGAGCAGCATGTCATCAACATACACTGAAGTAATTCGATGGCGTGCACCACACTGGACTCTCCTTCTCGAGAGCTCCACGACGATATGATCAAAGTAGAAAACCGAGCTTCGGTCGCCACACACAGTACTACGCACAGATGTTGTAGAATACGCAGAAAACGTAGTACACAGGGAGCACGAAGACAGACTTCTTAGGTTTTACAAATGCGGTTGAACTTACAGTCTGTGTCTGACCAGGCCACTATATGTTTTATTAAAGAACATATACAAAGAAGTGTCCGGTGGCCATTTGGCCTTTCACATGGACACTAACGGTAACAATCTCCCACTAAAGGCCAATATGGCCAGAGTAACTATGGGAGAAAAAAGAAAGAATGATAAAGAATACCTGAGTGTAAGTATACAAACTATACCTCCCACCTGATGGGCATGTTACACAGTATACAAGTGACTGTGTAAGATCAAGAATCAAGTAACCCCCATCAAGTGACAACAGTGTCGAAAGCTATCCTGTGGTAGAGCTTTAGTCAAAGCATCTGCAGCATTATCTCGAGTGTGAACCTTCTCAAGAATAATGCTCTCAGTGGCTAAGCAATCTCTAATGAAGTGATACCTCACCTCAATGTGCTTGGTCTTTGCATGATAGACCGGATTCTTAGCCAAAGCAATGGC
This sequence comes from Ceratopteris richardii, assembly GCA_020310875.1. NCBI lineage: Eukaryota > Viridiplantae > Streptophyta > Polypodiopsida > Polypodiales > Pteridaceae > Ceratopteris > Ceratopteris richardii. The sequence goes on along the minus strand of CM035412.1, from coordinate 75,481,435 downwards.
ACTCTGACTATCACTGAGCAAGTGAGGTACATGCTGAGGCAAACCCATATCACAAGCAAGACGAGAAAGCCACAATGCTTCCTTACATGCCTCACTTGCTGCAACATACTCTGCTTCTGTGGTGGAAACAGCTGTACATTCTTGAAGACGAGATCTCCAAGAGATAGCACCTCCAGCAAAATGAAAAATGTACCCTGATGTAGACTTACGATTGTCTACACAACCAGCATAGTCAGAATCTGTGTAACCAATAATGGATGCTTTCCCTCTACCTAAGCATAGACACTTGTCCTTAGTGCCACTCAGATATCTCAAAATCATTTTGACCGCTTCCCAATGTTTCTTGCCAGGATTAGACATATATCTGCTCACAACTCCCACTGCAAATGCAATGTCTGGTCTCGTAGCTACCATAGCATACATGAGACTACCAACAGCAGACTGATAGGGAATTTTGGTCATGAATTCCTTTTCCTCATCTGATTTGGGGCAGTCATCCTTGCTCAATTTCACATATGTGGGTAAAGGTGTACTCAATGCCTTTCCACCCTGCATATTGAATCGATGAAGTACTTTGGATATGTACTCACTTTGAGACAAGTATATGCATCTTTTACTCCTATCACGAGTAATGCGCATGCCAAGAATATGTTTGGCATCCCCCAAATCCTTCATATCAAATGTCTGACTCAACTTCTTTTTGAGAATTGACAAATCATAAGAGGACTTCCCAGCAATCAACATATCATCGGCGTAAAGTATCAAGCATATCAAGCTGCCATCAGAACATCTCTTTGTGTAGAGACAATGATCCTCATTGCTCCGAGAATAGCCTTGGGACTTCATAAAAGCATCAAACTTTTGGTACCATTGTCTAGGAGACTGTTTAAGTCCATACAAGCTCTTCTTGAGCTTACAAACTAGACTTTCCTTGCCAGGAACTACATAACCCTCTGGTTGTTCCATATAGATCTCATATGTAAGATCTCCATGCAAGAAAGCTGTTTTCACATCCATTTGGACTAGCTCTAAGTCCTCCATTGCAACGAATCCAATCAACATGCGCAAAGTAGTCATCTTGACCACTGGGGAGAAGATTTCCTCAAAATCAACACCATGTTGTTGCTTAAAACCCTTTGCAACAAGTCGTGCTTTATATTTTGGAGAAGCACTATCTGATGTGAATTTCAGCTTATATACCCATTTACATGGTAAAGCTTTCCTTCCCTTTGGCAAAGGTACTAAGTCCCAAGTACCATTCTTGTGAATAGAATCCAACTCACTCTTCATGGCACGCTCCCACTTGACATGATCCTCTGTCTGCATAGCCTCTTTGTAGCAAGAGGGCTCACCGGCATCTGTTAGCATAACAAAATCTAAACCTGGAACATATCTATCAGGTGGATATGAGACACGTGCAGAACGTCTCAATGGTTGCTGAACAGGAACATGTGCAGACTGATCTGAATGGACATTCTCTTGAACATCCCTATGTGCAGCATTTTTATGCATGCTAACCGGAGGACTAGTATCCTCAAACACCACTCTTCTCACTTCAACCTCCTTAATCGGCTGTTTATGCATCTTAGACTCATTAAAAATGACATCACTACTTCTGATCACTGACCGTGTTTCAGGATCCCATAAGCGATATCCAAATTGTCCTTCTCGACCATATCCAAGAAAAATGCATTTCTTTGACTTATGGTCCAACTTCTGTCTAAGATTCTTGGGTATATGAACATATGCTTCACACCCAAAAACTCAAAGATGATCATAATATGGTGGTTTCCCTGTCCATAACTCTTGTGCCACTTTCAGACCTTTGGCAGTACTAGGTGAAAGGTTAATCACATGAACTGCAGTCAATACTGCTTCTGCCCAAAAACCTTGTGAGAGGTTTGCATGATGCAACATAGAGACTACTCTATCTTGAATAGTTCTATTCATCCTCTCAGCTACACCATTCTGTACTGGGGTATAAGGAGCTGTAAACTCTCTACGAATCCCTCTACACTGACAGAAAAGGCTGAATTCATGTGAGGTATACTCACCCCCATTATCTGAACGTAAAGCCTTAAGCTTAGTTCCTTTTTCAGTCTCAACTGAAGCAAGCCATTTTCTGAAAGTAGGGAATACATCATCCTTCGATTTGATAGGATATACCCAGACTTTTCTAGTAGCATCATCTATGAAAGTAACAAAGTAAAGAGAACCACCTAAGGACCTAGTGGGCATAGGACCACACACATCTGTATGAACAAGATCTAAAGGCTGAATTGAAGAGTCAATGTGCGTTTTATGCACATTTCTGGTTTGCTTTCCATATTGACAATGCTCACAAAATGAAAAATCAGAGAAAGATAACACAGGTAAGTAGCCAGAACGAGAAAGATTTTCCATTCCACTACGAGATATATGGCCCAAACGACCATGCCAAATACAAGCCATAGGCTGTTCAGTAACAGCTAACAAGTGTTCTTTCTGTGATACAAATAAAGGGTAAAGTGAGCCAACTTTCCTTCCTTTTGCAATAACCATATTGCCCTTTGATATACGAAAGGACTGAGCATAGAAGACCACCTTGTAACCAAGGTCATCAAGTTGACCAGCTGACATCAAACTGCGTGATAATTGAGGTACATGGCGTACATTATGCATAGTAAATTTTGAACCGTCAATGAACTGCACAACCACATCTCCAATCCCCACAACATCACACTGGTAAGAGTCACCAAGTCTCACGGTACCAAGAGACTTTGCTGCATAATTAGAGAACCATTCTCTATGTGGTGTCACATGGAAAGAAGCACCAGAATCTAGCAGCCAGGTGTGGGAAAGAGAATCAGCCATAAGTGCCTCAGATGGCACAGTACTATCAAGTGTCAACACATCAGCATCATCAGAAATAGCATTAATTTCTTCAATCTTCACAGTCGAAGTAGATGGTGCAGGTAACTGTTTAACATGCCCATCAACATTCTGTCCTTTACCTTTAGCATTCTTTAATGCATAACAGTCTTTCTTCATGTGTCCTTTCTTATGACAATAATGGCATTCAATATCCCTCTTCCTTGATTTACTTCTGCTCTTATTCCGTTGACCATTCTTTTCCTTGTTCTTGCTCCTGCCACGTTGTTGATTCTTTCCTTGGTAAGAATCACGAACATTATATGCATCTCCACTCTGAGTGCCAACCATAGATTTTCTACGAATCTCCTCACTCAAGAGTGCTCCACATATGTCATCATAGACGAGTTTACCACCTGGTGCACTATTGCTAATAGCTGTGCAAAATGTATCCCATGATGATGGCAGGGTGCATAACAGCAATACTGCTTTCATTTCATTGTCCATATCCATTTTCTGAGCCTGTAACTGGGAGAATATGGCATCAAACTCATTTAGATGAGCAGCAACACTATCTGTGTCCTTCATACGAAGGTCGTATAATTTTCTCATCAGATATACTTTATTTGATGCCGTCTCTTTTTCATATGTATTGCATAACTTCTTCCAAAGCTCCTCTGCACTTTCACAGTCTAATACTGTAAAGTAAACATTATCTGCTAGGTGCAAGCGAATGGTAGACCTGGCCATTTCATCTAACTCATCCCAATCATCTTCATCCATGTCAGTAGGCTTCTTTGAAATCCCATTTACTGGCTTCCATTGCCTTCTTTGAATCAGCACATCTTTAATCTGATTCTTCCATAGAGCAAAGTTTGTGCCATCAAATTTTCGGATCTCAAAATGGTCTTTGCCCTGCAAGTTATAGCTCCTCCTCGGAACGCTAGCACTAGACCCTGATCCACCGGATGTGCCTGAGACCGCTGATGCCATGATCGTAGAGAACTGAATAGAATGATAATGGAGCTAGAAGAGTCCAAACACCAACAAATAAGTGTATCAAGGAGTAAATCGACCACTATATAGTTGACTAAACCAGAAATCTGGAAAAATTTTGCCAGAGTATCCTCTGCAAAATTAGCATATGACCAGTGTCAAAGTATCATAAAACTGCAAGTACTAACATGTCTACCTGCATAGTGAATCACTGACTCCACTGCATATAATCAGTTACCCAATAGAAGCCAACTAGGCTTATCGAGCACCTATGAACAACTATCATACATCTCCTATGGCGAGGCTGGGTAAGTCTTCCACCTGCATCACCGAAGAGACCCCGACATCTGGGTGTCTCCCAGTTAAGAAAACCTCACCACGACCCTCTTTATCAAACGTAAAAGGCTTTATGCAAAGAACGTAACCGCTATATCAATGCCCACATGGACGTACATAAGCGGTATCCACAGAAGCGTACATGGTGTGTATGTGCTCAATATATGCAGTAAAATGACACTGAAAGGCTGAATACACAGCCCAAAAAACTAGCCAATAACACCTGCAAGTGTCTGTCAACTCTGATGTTTTAGGCTTTAAAAACCTGCATAAATTTGCAGCGACTGCTCCCACCAAAACTGAAAACCCCTCGAGAAACCTGTAGTTTTACGAGTGTGGCTGAAAATACAGCCCCAAAGGTTGATATTTATTGTCTGAGAAGTACAAGGAACACTCTTCTTGATGTTCTTGGACCTGTGTGAAGAGAACTACGTGCGAAAGTACTCCAAAATGGCTCCAAAAACACCCCAAAATTGCTTCAGAAATAGGCTTTAAAAAAGCAAAAATGAAGCTTTGAGGGACCAAAACTTGTTCAAGGTAATGCCAACCTTAGTCTTTCCCCTTCTTCAAACACCACAAGAGTGTAGCTTAGTGGCAAGAGATTGCCGCGGTTAAGCGAGCTCTGGGGGGAACAGTACTGGGATGGGTGACCTCCCGGGAAGTACCGGGAACCTCTATATTCCTTGATCGTTGGGGTCCTCCCTCGCGCGCAGCCAACGGCGCCAACGGTGACTTCGGTGACTCGGATGACAAGGTATGCCTTGGTCGCCGCCTTAGTCGAAAGCCTTGGAGAAAACCGAGCTTCGGTCGCCACACACAATACTACGCACAGATGTTGTAGAATACGCAGAAAACGTAGTACACAGGGAGCACGAAGACAGACTTCTTAGGTTTTACAAATGCGGTCGAACTTACAGTCTGTGTCTGACTAGGCCACTATATGTTTTATTAAAGAACATATACAAAGAAGTGTCCGGTGGCCATTTGGCCTTTCACATGGACACTAACGGTAACATACACCACAATGATCAGAAGCACATCATTAGCACGCTTAACATATAAGGTGCTTTCAGTTGGACTGTTCTCAAAACCATGTGCAATCAGATAGGCATGTATCTTTTCATATCAAGCATGTGGTGCTTGCTTTAAACCATATAATGCCTTCTTTAACATGCACACCTGATTTTCATGCCCTTGTTGCACAAAATCCACGGGGATAAAAAACATACACTTGTTCATGCAAATCACCATTCAGAAATGTTATTTTAATGTCCAACTAATGTACATTCCAACCATGATGAGCTGCAAGTGCACAGATGCTATGAATAGTAGTCATTCGCCAAGTAGGAGCAAAGGTTCATCAAAATCAATGCCTCTTTCTTGTGCATAACCCTTTGCAACAAGCCTAGCCTTATACTTGTCAATTGTTCCATCATGTTTACGCTTCAGCTTGTATACCCACTTAGTGCCAATGGCCTTCTTGCTAGGAGGCAAGTCACATAAAGACCAGGTACCATTTTTCATGATAGCATCATATTCATATTGCATTGCAACCATCCAATGTTCAAACTTTTTTGCTTCATCAAACGAAATAGGTTCAATCTCATAACAGAGACTAGAGGCAGCCATAGCATAACAATATAATGCAAAAGAGGCACTATGAGAGCCTGAATGAGTATGATTTGACAGAGATGCATCTAATTTGCTATCATGCAAAGTGTGCACTAGCCATTTTGGCATAGTTTTTGCTTGCTCAATATCAGCTCTCCTATCAACAAGTGCATCATGTAAATCTGCATCATAAATAGAATGATATGCATCATCACATGAAACCTGCAAAGGCCGAGAAGTTGCCTCATTAGGACCAATACTAGACTATCCACCTGTAAAAAGAGGCAACAAAATATCATACATGTCTTTGGAGCTAACAGATGTCTCTGTAGTACATGTAAGTAAGGGCTGAATAGCATCTTCCACAAAAACAACATCATGGCTAACCAAAATGTGTTTAGTCTGTGGATGATACAAACACTAGCCTTTGCTTTTAGAACTGTACCCAACAAAATGCATATGCCAAAAAACCAAAAACACGCAGATGAGCAACAGATGGCTTGCGGTCATGCCAAGCCTCATATGGAGTGATAGACTGCAACAGTTTAGTGGGACACCTGTTAAGTACATATGCTACACACATGACAACCTCAAGCCAAAAACTATGTGGTAAAGCCTGGCTCTTGACCATACATCTCGCCATCTCCATGAGTGACATGTTCTTCCATTTAGCAACCCCATTCTATTGAGGTGTATATGAAACTTTACACTGATGTTTTATCCCACGTTCAGCCAAAAATGCATTAAAGTCAGAAGACATATATTCCATCCCTCGATCAGAACAGAGGTTGCCCATTTTACATGCTGTAAGATTTTCAGCCAAAACCAAAAACTGTTTGAAGCACATAAAAACTTTGGACTTTGCCTTCAATGGATATACCCATGCATGCTTGGAAATATCATCGATAAAAGTCATGAAGTAAAGATAGTTCCAAAAGAAGATTTCTGCATAGAACCACATGCATCACTATGTACAAGCTACAATCTTTGAGTAGCCTAAACTGAACCATCTTTTGGAAAGGAGGAACACTACATTTTGCCCAGAATACAGCCTTCACAAACATGTTTCCTGGGTGCCTCAAGTTTGGGAAAAGAGGACACCATTTCAGATTTTTGTAGGTGTAGCAAACTAGCAAAATTCACATGACCAAAGCATGCATGCCAAAGCTTTGCATCTGACATAGCCTAAGACTTATGTACTGCACATGCCGTATCATTTACAGATCTTTCATAGTCTATGAGCTTATACAACCCACAATATAAAATGCCAGAAGTAATAATGACGTAGCCATTTGACAAATCATGAACTGTACATCGTCATCAACAAATTTAACAATCAAGCCAATCTTGGCTAATGTAGAAACTAATAACACATTTTCCTTGATCCTTGGTACAAACAAAGCATTTGACAAAGTGAAAGAACTACAATCAGTAGTAGTTAAAATGATCTTACCAACTCCCATAACAGGATAAGAGGAGTTGTTGGTGCATGTAACAATATTCCCTATAGGGGTAGGCTCGAGTGAAGAGAAGAAACTATGCTGCGAAGTAATATGTTTGGTCGGCCCACTATCAAAGTACCAAACATTTGTGTCTACTGCAGACATGCACTGCTCATGAGAAGATGGGTCAAAACTACAAATAGTAGTAAACACCCATTCTTCATCCTGCACAAGATTAGCAGATTTTGTTTTCGGTGTACAGGCCTCTACAACAACCATTCCAGCCTCTTTCTTCTTTGCCTCTTTAGCAGCCAATTTTGGATAGCTCTTAATGACATGATCATTTGCTTTACAGTATTTGCAAAACAATTTTTGCTTTTCTGATTTCTTCTCATCTTTTTCTTCCTTCTTCGAATGTGTAGCATTTGCAAATTATTACTAGTAGAGGAGCTCCATTTTCCTTTGCCCTTTTGACTAGCCAAGCAAGCTTGATCTGCAACACACATAATAGACCTGTTCTACCTAGACTGGTCTTCGTGCAACAAAACAGAAACTAACTCTTCAAATGTTAAGGCACTTGGATTGCCTTTCATCATCAAACGAAAAGTAGAAGCAAAACTCCGATATGAGTCAGGAAAACCATTCAAAACAGTCTGCACAAGTGAACTGTGAGGAAGGACGTCATCTACAAAAATCAATTGTTCCTTCAAATCCTTGATCTTTGTAAGAAAACTATCCATAGAATCACCTTCATTCATATGCTCACTCTCCAACTGTTTTCGGAGGTAAGCAACATGAGCCTCATTGCTAGCCTAGTACAATGTGGTAAGTGTATCCTTAGCATCCTTAGCTATTCTGCAAGAGCGAATGTGAGGAATAATGGCTCGTTTGACAGACAAAGCTATCAATGCATGTACTTGAGCATCTTTGCCATCCCAATGAATTTTCTCTACAGTAGATGCAACAGAAACAATAGCACGAACATGAATCTGCAGAATGTCACCATCTTCGACACCTTCTGCATCAACTTCAGTACCTGCAGTTGTAACAGTTGCAGTTGTGATAGGACTTTTTTCAACACCCTCCACAATGTTCCACAGTCCTTTTGCAACCAATACATTTCACATCATATAAGACCATAATGGGTAGTTGGTACCATCCAACTTATCCTCAACAGCCAACACACATAATACATCATTGCTTTCAACCATGGCCAATGACTAAAATACCTTGATGCAAAAAATTGATTGTATCTCAAAAAGTTGAACATAATTGCCCAGACAAATTTTGCTAAGTCTGTAGCAGAATTTGATACGCTTATACTAGCAAACCAAAACTGGTATATACCTTTGGCAAAAAAAGATGAAATATCCTACATAACCATTGCGATAGTGCATTTTAAGGCCAAAACGAGCTTAGATCGCAATTTTGGCACCATAGAACAAAGCAGTTTTGACCTCTGAAACACCCTCCGTATGCTCACCAAATTTCATGCGATTCTGATACTGTAACCTGAGAGTTTTCGGTGATGCCCTAGATGAAGCGACGACCTGCTTTGATACCAATTGTTGGAGTTAGAAATCTGTGGAAGCACACGAACAACGCAAGGAAGAAGACAAATCTTGGAGCACAACACACAATACTGAATGTATTACGACTAGAATGTACAAAGATAAGTAGCCCGTTAGGGAAATAGGCATATATACAAGCTAGGGGGGAAAAACCTCCTAAAGAGGGAAGAAAGTGCCCCGATAGTCCCAGAGTGTTCACACACATCACTACCTAAATATATCAACATCAAGCACTAATGCATATGGCGAAACCCCAAAGACATGTAGATTTGCAACATATGGCTTGCAACCATGCCAAGCCTCATATGGAGCGATCGATTGTGGTGCTTTGGTGGGATATTTGTTAAATACATATGCTACACACATAACAACCTGAATCCAGAAGCTATGTGGTAAACCCTCACTTTTGACCATACACCTCACCATCTCCATGAGAGACCTATTCTTTCTTTCAAAAACTCCATTTTTGTGATGTGTATACAACACTATACACTGATGTTTTATCCCACACTCAACCAAAAATGCATATAAATCAAAAGACATGTATTCCCCTCTTGATCAAAATGGAGGGTGTCCAATTTACATGCTAACAAATTTTGAGTCATAACCATAGACCTTTTGAAGCACATAAGCACTTTGAACTTTTATTTCAATGGATCCACCCATGCATGCAAGGAGAAATTGTTAATAAAAGTCACCAAAATAAAGGCTAGTTCCCAAAAGAAGATGTTTGCACAGGACCATAGACATGAATATGAACAAGATGTAATTTGTGAGTCGTTCAAACTGAGCCATCTTTAGGGAAGGAATAACGGTGCATTTTGCTCAAAATACAACATTCACATGCATGTTTACAAGATGCCTCAAGTTTGGGTAGAGAGGACACCATTTCAGATTTATGTAGGCATAGAAAACTAGCATAATTCAAACAAACAAAGTGTTCATGCCATAGATTTGCATATAAGATAGCCTAAGAATCTTGAACTACACATGTTGAATCATTCACAAAGTTCTCATAGTCTATGAGATTATACAACCCACCACATAATTTTCTAGAAGCAATAATAACATCTCCATTTGAGAGATCATGGACTATACATGTGGCATCAACAAATTTGACAAACAAGACAATCTTGACTAATGCTAAAATTGGCAAGAGATTTTTCTTGATCCCTAATACATACAAAGCATCTGACGATGTGAAAGAACTACCATCAACAATAGTCAGAATGATCTTACAAACTCCCATTATAGGATGAGAGGATTTCTTAGTGCATGTGATAGTATTCCCTATAGGGGCAGGCTCAAGTGACTGTTGGAGATAGACGTCTGCGGAAGCACGCGAACAACACAAGGAAGAAGAAGAAGCTTGGAGCACAAACACACAATATTGAATGTATTACTAGAGAATTTACAAAGATCAGTAGCCCATTAGGGCAATAGGCGTATATACAAGCTGAGGGAAAAAAACGTCCTAAAGAGGGAAAAAAGTACCCCGGCGGTCCTAGTGTGTTCACACACATCACTACCTAAATATATCAACAAATCCCCCTTAGGAGTGATGCAGTGAACAAGGAGCTGGCACTCATGTATAAGGAAGTGCCAAGCTATGTGGAAATCACTCCACAAAAGGAAGTAAGCCCAAAGCTTTGCGGAAAGCTTCAAACTTCTCCCTAGGCAGAGCCTTCGTGAAAAGGTCTGCAATGTTCTCCTGCGTGGGCACATATGCCAAGCTGATCTCCCCAGTAGAGAACCTCTCCTTGACATAGTGATAATGCACCTCAATGTGCTTAGTGCGAGCATGGAACACATGGTTCCTCGCAACTACCAATGCGCTCTGACTGTTAGTGAAGATGGTGGTGGCAGAAGTCTGACCAACACCCAAATCAGCCATAAGGCTTCTGAGCCACACACACACTCAACAGTAGCTGTGAAAGCTGCCCTATACTCAGCCTCACAACTGGAAGTGGCCACAGTAGGCTGCTTCTTTCTCAACCAAGATATACATGAGCTACCAAGCATGAAGCAAAAGCCACTAGTGGACACACGAGTGTCATAGCAACCAGCCCAATCAGAGTCAGAAAAAGCATGCAAATCTGGCGGTAGTGATCCCCCCTTGGGATAAAGCAACCCAAGTAGCCGAGTACCACTCAAGTAGCAAAAGATGCACTTAACCGCCTGCCAATGCTTGACTCCTGGGCAATGCATAAACCTGCTCATCTGTGAGACAACAAACTGAATATCTAGCAGAGTAATGCATAAGTAAATCAAGCATCCAACAACTTGCTGATAGAGAACAACATCAAATGCATCTCCAGCATCATGAAGACTCAATCGTAAACCTGTCTCCATAGGAGTGGCAATAGGCTTACAGTCTTCAAGGCCAAAACGCTGCAATAATGTGTCAATATATTTCGTTTGACACAAAGCGATTCCACCATCAACGTGCATAAACTGAATGCCCAAATAATGATGCAAATGCCCCAAATCAGACATCTCAAATGAGGCATGCAAATCAGCCTTAAAATCAGCAATATGCCTCTCATGAGGACCAGTGAGCAGCATGTCATCAACATAAACCACAATGATTAGAAGTACATCATTAGCACGCTTAACATATAACTTGCTTTCAGTTGGAGTGTTCTCAAAACCATGCGCAATCAGATAGGCATGTATCTTCTCATATCAAGCACGTGGTGCCTGATTTAAACCATATAATGCCTTCTTTAACCTGCACACTTGGTTTTCATGCCCTTTCTGCACAAAGCCACGGGGCTGAAAAACATACACTTCTTCATGCAAGTAACCATTCAGAAATGCAATTTTAATGTCCAATTGATGTACATTCCAACCATGATGGGCTGCAAGTGCACAAATGCTCCGAACAGTAGTCATACGACATGTAGGTGCAAAGGTCTCATCAAAATCAATGCCTCTTTCCTGCGCATAACCCTTTGCAACAAGCCTAGCCTTATACCTATCAACTGTACCATCAGATTTACGCTTTAGCTTGTATACCCACTTAGTGCCAATGGCCTTCTTGCCAGGAGGCAAGTCACATAAAGACCATGTACCATTCTTTATTATAGCAACATATTCAGATTGCATAGCAGCCATCCAATTTTCTGAATTCTGTGCTTCATCAAAAGAAACAGGCTCATTCTCATCACAGAGACTAGATGCAGCCATAGCATAGCAATCTGATGCAAAGGAGGCACTATGAGAGCCTAAATGAGTATGATATGACAAAGGTGCATCTAATTTGTTGTCACGCAAAGTCTACACCATCCATTTTGGCATAGTTTTTTCCTGCTCAATATCAGCTCTCTCATCAACAAGTGCATCACGTAAATCTACATCAGAAATGGAATGATCTACATCATCATATGAAACCTGCAAAGGCTGTGAAGTTGCCTCATTAGGACCAGCACTAGACTGTCCACCTGTAAAGAGAGGCATCAAAGTATCATACATGTCTTTGGAGCTAACAGGTGTCTCCTTAGTACATGAAAGCAATGGCTGAATAGCATCTCCCACAAAGTCAACATCACGACTAACCAGAATGTGCTTAGTCTCTGGATGATACAGACGATAGCCTTTACTTTCAGAACTATACCCAACAAAAATACATTTTACTGCCTTATCATCCAATTTTCTGCCATGTTGTTCAGGCACTAATGCATATGCCAAACAACCAAAAACACGCAGATGAGCAACAGATGGCTTATGGTCATGCCAAGCCTCATATGAAGTGATAGACTGCAGTGCTTTAGTGGGACACATGTTCAGTACATATGCTGCACACATGACAACCTCAAGCCAGAAACTATGTGGTAAAGCCTGACTTTTGACCATGCACCTTCCCATCTCCATGAGTGATTTGTTCTTTCGTTCAGCAACTCCATTCTGTTGAGGTGTATATGGCACTGTACACTGGTGTTTTATCCCACGTTCAGCCAGAAATGCATTAAAATCAGAAGACATATATTCCCCCCCTCAATCAGAATGGAGGGTGCCCATTTTACATGCTGACAGATTTTCAGCCAAAACCAAAAACTTTTTAAAGCACATGAACACGTCGGACTTTTCTTTGAGTGGATATACCCATGCATGCTTGGAAAAATCATCAATGAAAGTCACGAAGTAAAGGTAATTTCCAAAAGAGGGTGTCTGCATAGGACCACAGACATCACTATGTACAAGCTGCAATTTCTGTGTAGCCCGAACTAAACCATCTTTTGGAAAGGTGGAATGCTGCATTTTGCCCAAAATACAGCCTTCACAAACATGTTTTCCAGGTGCCTCAAGTTTGGGCAAAGAGGACACCATTTCAGATTTCTACAAGCGTAGCAAACTAGCAAAATTCAGATGACCAAAGTGTGCATGCCAAAGCTTTGCATCTGACATAACCTGAGAATCATTTACTGCACATGCCAAAGCATTTTCAGATCTTTCATAGTCTATGAGCTTATACAGCCCACGACATAAAATGCCAAAAGCAATAATGATATCGCTATTTGACAGATCATGAACTGTACATCTGTCATCAACAAATTTCACAACCAAGCCAATCTTGGCTAATGCAAAAACTGATAACAGATTCTTCTTGATCCCTGGCACAAATAGAGCATCTGACAAGGTGAAAGAACTACCATCAGCAGTAGTCAGAATGATCTTACCAACTCCCATAACAGGATAAGAGGAGTTTTTGGCGCATGTGACAGTATTCCCTGTAGGGGCAGGCTCGAGTGAAGAGAAGAAACTGCGCTATGAGGTTATATGTTTGGTCGCCCCACTATCAAAGTACCAAACATCTGAGTCTACTACACACATGCACTGCTCATGAGAAGATGGGTCAAAACTGCAAACAGTAGTAAACGCCCATTCTTCTTCCTGCACAAGATTAGCAGACTCTATTTTTCGTGTAGAGGCTTCTGCAACAACCATTCCAGCCTCCTTTTTCTTTGCCTCTTTTGCAGCGAGTTTTGGATAGTTCTTTATGATATGATCATTCCCTTTAAAGTACTTACAAAACAATTTCTGCTTTTCTGATTTTTTCTCATCTTTGTCTTGGTTCTTCGAATGTGCAGCATTTGCAGATTTCTCTTACTAGTAGAAGAGCTCCATTTTCCTTTGCCCTTATGACTAGCCAGGAAAGCTTGATCTGCAACACGCATAATGGACCTGTTCTGCCTGGACTGATCTTCCTGCAACAGAACAGAGACTAACTCCTCAAATGACAAGGCATTTGGATTGCCTTTCATCATTAACCGAAGAGTAGAAGCAAAACTCTGATATGAATCAGGAAGACCATTCAGAACGGTCTACACAAGTGAGCTATGTGGTATAACCTCATCAATAGAAATCAACTGTTCCTTCAAGTCTTTGATCTTTGTTAGGAAACTGTCCATAGAATCACCTTCATTCATGTGCTCACTCTCCAACTGTTTTCGGAGGTAAGCAACACGAGCCTCATTCCTAGCTTGGTACAATGTGGTAAGTGTATCCCAAGCATCCTTAGCTGTTCTGCAAGAGTGAATGTGAGGAATAATGGCACGTTTGACAAACAAAGCTATCAATGCATGTGCCTGGGCATCTCTGCCATCCCAGCGAATCTGCTCTGCAGTAGGTGCAGCAGAAATAGCAGCACGAACAGGAATCTGCGGAATATCATCTTCGACACCATCTTCATCATCTCCAGCACCTGTATTTGTAGTACCTGTAGTCACAGGTGTAACAGGACGTCTTTCAACACCCTGCACAATGTTCCACAATCCTTTTGCAACCAATACATGTCGCATCATATAAGCCCATAATGGGGTAGTTGGTACCATCCAACTTATCCTCAACAGCCAACATACGGAATACATCACTGCTTTCAGCCATGGCTGGTGACTAAAATACCTTGATGCAAAAAATTGACTGTATCTCAAAAAGTTGAAGAGAACTACCCCAACGAATTCTGCTAGACCTGTAGCTGACTTCGAGATGCTTATACTGGCGAACAGAAATTGGTATATAGCTTTGGCACAAAAAGATGAAATAGACTGCACAAGCACTGTGATAGTGCATTCAGAGGCCGAAACGAGCTCAGATCGCGATTTTGGCACCACATAGCGTAGTTGTTTTGATCTTGGAAACACGCTGAGTATGCTCACCAAATTTCATGCGATTCTGAGACTGCAAACGGAGGAGTGTCGATGGCACCCTAGATGAAGCGACGACCTGCTCTTATACCAATTGTTGGAGATAGACGTTTGCGGAAGCACGCGAACAACACAAGGAAGAAGAAGAAGCTTGGAGCACAAACACACAATACTGAATGTATTACTAGAGAATGTACAAAGATCAGTAGCCCATTAGGGCAATAGGCGTATATACAAGCCAAGGGAAAAAAACCTCCTAAAGAGGGAAAAAAGTGCCCCGGCGGTCCTAGTGTGTTCACACACATCACTACCTAAATATATCAACAGTGACCTGGATAAGCTGCATTGTGAGGTAATATGTTTGGTTGCCCCACTAACAAAGGAGATTAGTAAATGGCCATTCTTCAATCTGAAGAAGATTAGCAGACTCTGTGTTTTATGTGTAGAGGCCTTTGCAACAACCATTTGAGCCTCTTTCTTCTTTGCCTCTTTTGCAATCAATTTTGGAAAAATCTTTATGACACAATAGTTTCCCTTATGGTATTTTCAAATTTGCTTTTGCTTTTCTGTTTCCTCCTCATCTTTTTCTTCCTTCTTCAATTGTGAAACATTAGCATATTTCTCCTTACTAATAGATGAACTTCATTTACCTTTTCCCTTCCAACTAGCTAAGAAATCTTGATCTACAACACACATAATATACCTCTTCTGCCTAGACTGTTCTTACAACAAAAGAGAGATTAGATCCTCAAAAATTAAGAAATTTGGATTGCCTTTCATCATCTATCGAAGAGTAGAAGCAAAACTTTGATATGAATTTGGAAGACCATGAAGAAAATCATGCACAAGTGAACTATCTGGCAATACTTCATCAACAAAAATCAATTGCTCCTTCAAATCTTTGATCTTTGTCAGAAATTTATCCATGGAATCTCCTTCATTCATGTGCATACTCTCCAACTATTTTCGGAGGTAAGAAACACGAGCCTCATTTTTTTTCTAGCATAAGGTTCTAAGCATATCCCAAGCATTCTTTACTATCTTGCAAGAGCAAATGTGAGGGATAATGGCACATTTGATAGACAAAGCTATCTACGCATGTGCCTGAGCATCTTTGCCAACTTGACAAAGTTGCTCTATAGTAGGAACGGGAACCCGAACATCATCGTCTTCAACACCATTTGCATCACCTTCAATAATTGTATTCAAAGGTGTAGTAGGATGTTTTTCAATACCCTGCACAATATTCCAAAACCCTTTTGCTTCCAATACATGACACATCATACATGCCCATAATGATTAATTAGTGCCATTCAACTTGTCCTCAACAACCAACATACGAGATACATAATTGCTTTCAATCATTGCCACTAACTTAATACCCTGATGGAGAAAAATGACTATATCTCAAAAAGTTGAACAAAACTACCTTGTCAAGCTCTGATGAACCTCTAGTAAAATTCTAGATGCTTCTACTAGAGAACCAAAACATGTATATATGTTTGGCACAAAAGAAAAAAATTGCCTACAGAGGTGGTCTAATAGTGCATAGAGAGGCTGAAATGAGCTAAGATCAAAATTTTGATGCCACATATCGACGTTGTTTTGAATTTCTAGTTGCCCTGAGTATGCTCACCATTTCTTTTGCGATTCTAAGACTGTGAATGGAGGGGTGTTGATGATGCCATAGATGAAGCGGTAACTTGCTCTGATACCAATTGTTAGAGTTTGAGGTATGGGGAAGTACACAAACAACCCAAGGAAGAAGAAGAAGCTTGGAGCACAACACAACATTGAATGAATTGCAGGGTGAATGTCCAAAGATTAGTAACCCATTAGGGTTATAGGTGTATATACAAGGAGGGCAACCTCCTAAAGAAGTAAAAAAGTGCCCCAGTGGTTCTAACTGTGTTCATACACATTGCTTCCAAAATATATCAACATGTACTATGTTTTAGAATGTGCCTAGCCATTTTGATTAACCTCTCCATAATTATCGAGGTTGAGTCATGCCCTCTCTGCATCTTAGGTAATCCTACTATAAAATCCATGGAGATACTCTCCTACTTCCCATTGGGAATATCCAATGGGTGGAGCAGCCCTCCAATCCTCAACCTCTTAGCTTTATTTACCTGGAGTCTAGTGCCATTAAGCACATACTCTAGGGCATCCTTATGAAGTCCAAGCAGTAAAACTACCTCTTAACAAGATCATAAGTCTTGTTAACTCCTAGGTGTACTACACTACATGTGTCATAAAACTCATACGATATGTATCATCTCATCTCAAAATCTCTAGGGACACAACCTTACCTCTATATAACATATGTCCATCATGATATTGTGATTCTTCTACTTGGATCCTTCTTGAGTATCCATTGATACTCCATCCTCATCGGAAACCTATGTATAATGATCCCCTTTCTCAATGGCTTTCCAAATCTTGGAATATGGAGGATCAAGCTTACATTTCTCTCTAATGGACTCAAGTACATCACTAGCAATCTGAGTAAAACTCAATCTATTGAGCATAGGCATGCAACTAAGCAAGTCAAACCCCACATTAAACTTTCCGACGTTGGAGTTTGAGGCCTTTTGAAGCATGCAAACAACACAAGGAAGAAGAAGAAGCATGGAGCACAATAGAAAATACAGAATGAATTACCAAGAAAATCTACAAAGATTTGTAACTTGTTAGGTTTATAGGTGTATGTACAAGCCGAGGAAAAAAATCCACCTAAAGAGGGAAAAAGTGCCCCGACATTCCTATGTGTGATCACACACATCACTACTTAATATATCAACAAATCCCCCCTAGGAGTAATGTAGTGATCAAGGAGCTTGCAGTCATGTATAAGGAAGTGCCAAGCTATGTGGAAAGAGATCAATCTACAAAAGGAAGTAAGCCCAAAGCTTTGCAAAAAGATTCAAACTTCTCCTGAGGCAGAGCCTTTGTGAAAAGATTTGCAATGTTATCTTGTATGGGCACGTATACCAAAGCAATCTCTCTAGCAGAGAACCTCTCCTTGACATAATAATAATGTGCCTTAATTTGATTTCTGTGAGCATGGAACACAGGATTCCTTGCAACTCCCAATGCGCTCTAACTTTCAGTGAAGATGGTGGTGTTAGAAGACCGACCAACACCCAAATCAGCCAAAAGGCATCTGAGCCACATACACACACACACACGCACACACACTCAATAACCATTGTGAAAGCTACCCTATATGCAACCTCACAATTAAAAGTGGCCACATTAGGCTTCTTGTTGCTCAACCAAGATATGCATGAGCTACCAAGCATGAAGCAAAAACCACTAGTGGACACATAAGTGTCATAGCACGTTTGAGTTAAAAAACATGTAAATATAGGTTTAGTAATCCCCCTTGGGATAAAACAATCCAAGTATCTGGGTACCACTCAAGTAGCGAAAGAGTGCTTGATTGTCTACCAATGCTTAGCACCTAGGCAATGCATAAACCTGCTCATCTATGAGACAAAAA
>CM035412.1:75342978-75457978 GCA_020310875.1 Ceratopteris richardii | reverse complement strand
AGTCCAAAGTGTTTACGTGCTTCAAACGATTTTTGGGTTTGTCTAAAAATATGTCATCATGTAAAATAGGCACACTCCATTCTGATGGAGGGGGGGAATACATGTCTTCTCATTTTAAAGCATTTCTGGTTGAGCATGGGATGAAACATTAGTGTACAATGTCATATACACCTAAAAAAATGATGTTGCTAAAAGAAAGAACATGTCTCTCATGGAGATATGGTCAAAGGTCAGGTTTTACCACATAGTTTCTAGATTGAGGCTATTATGTATGCAATATATGTACTTAATAGGTGCCCACCAAAGCATTGTATTTTGTCACTCCATATGAGGCTTGGTATGGCCGTAAGCCATCTATTTCTCATCTGCATGGCTTTGGTTAATTGGCATATGCATTAGTGCCTAGACAACAATGCAAAGAACTAGATGATAACACATTGAAATGTATTTTTGTTGGGTAGAGTTTTGAAAGCAAAGGCGATTGCCTATATCATCCATGGACTAAACACATTTTTTTTAGGTGTGATGTTGTTTTTGTGGAAGATGCAATTCAGCCACTACTTTCATGTACTAAGGAGACATCAGTTAGCTCCAAAGATATTTATGACACTTTGCTGCCTTTTTTTATAGGTAAACACTCAAGTATTGGTCTAAATCATGCTATTTCTCAACCCTTACAGGTTTTACATGATGATGTAGATCATTCCATTTCTAATCTAAATTTACATGATGCACTTGTTGATGAGAGGGATGAAATAGAGGAGGAAAAAACTATGCCTAAATAGTTGGTGCACACTTTGCAAGATAGCAAATTAGATGCACCTTTGTCATATCATACTCGTTCAAGGTCTCATCGTGTTTCTTTTGCATCAGATTGCTATGCAATGGCTGCCTCTATTCTTTGTGATGAGAACGGGCATGTTTCTTTTGATGAAGCAAAAAATTCAAAAAATAGGATGGCTGCTATGTAATCAGAATACGATCCTATTATGAAGAATGGTACTTGGTCTTTATGTGATTTGCCTCCTGGTAAAAGGGCCATTGGCACTAAATGGGTATACAAGTTGAAGAGTAAGTAGGATGAAATAGTTGAAAGGTATAAGGCTAGGCTTGTTGCAAAATGTTATGCTCAAGAAAGAGGCATTGATTTTTATGAGACCTTTGTACCCACATGTTGCATGACTACCGTTCATAGCATCTGTGCACTTGCAACCCATCATGGTTGGAATGCACATCATTTGGATATAAAAAATGCATTTCTGAATGGTGACTTACATGAAAAAGTGTATGTTTTCCATCCCTGTGGTTTTATGTAGAAAGGGCATGAAAACAAAGTGTGCAGGTAAAAAAATGGCATTACATGGTTTGAAGCAAGCATCATGTGCTTGGTATGAAAAGATACATGCCTAATTGTTGCACATGGTTTTAAGAACAATCCAAGTGAGAGCACCTTATATGTTTAGCATGCAAATGATGTGCTTCTGATCATTTTTTACTATGTTGATGAGATGCTGCTCATTGAACCTAATGAGAACCATATTGTTGATTTTAAGGCTGATTTTCATGCCTCACATGAGATGACAGATTTGGGGCAATTTCATCATTATTTTGGCATTCAATTTATGCAAGTTGATGGTGGAATAGCTCTATGTCAAACAAAATATATTGACATATTTTTGCAGCATTTTGGCCTTGAAGTTTGCAAACCTATTACCACTCCTATGGTATGAGGTTTACAGTTGACTCTTCATGATGTTGGTGATGCATTTGACATTGAAAGTGATGCAGATGGCGTTGGAGATGGTGACATTCTTCATGTTCCTGTTCATGTTGTGGCTCATGCTGCACGCACACTATTATTTCATCATATATAACATTAGAAGATGATAATGATGTTGTCTATGTGAGAACAAATGACAAAATTATGTAGATCAAAGAAGCTCAAAAAGTGTATGATTCTGTGGAGAGTACAATTGATAGTGTCAAGCTTGAGGAGTGTAAATATATCAAACCCAACCCATGAAATTTTGGGATGATATTTCACATTTAGCTACTTTATTTTGTTTTTTATGTGTGCCATATGTAGATGTGCTCCAAATATATTTTTGTTGGACTTCATTGACGATTGCAAACCTACTTGCTAAGGTTACTTTATGTGCTCTTTGGCATCTTACACTATCTTGTTATGTTATGTTAGGCCATTCTCGTATATTTTCTTTTTGTAGAAAAAGAAGAAGACGAAGACTTCTTTTGCCTCCATCTATATATGATCCCTCTTTCTTATACGTGCATTTATCTCCATGCAATATATATATATATATATATATATATATATATATATATATATATTATGTGTGTGTGTATGTGTGTGTATATGTATATGTATGTATATATATCTTCTTGTAAGTATATGATTGACGTTTGCCTTTTATGATTATATGTTGTACGCATGTTTGTAAGGCCATCTTTGCAAGGAGAAGTCAATCATTCATTATCATGTTGGTTTGCAATCTGAGCTTACATGTTGGATGAAGGTCATATTGGTCAATTTATGGTTTGTATATGGCTTAGGTAGAATTGGATCATAAGAAGTGAGACTTTGGTTAGAATGGTATGTAACAAAA
The DNA here is from genome assembly GCA_020310875.1 of Ceratopteris richardii. Classification (NCBI taxonomy): domain Eukaryota; kingdom Viridiplantae; phylum Streptophyta; class Polypodiopsida; order Polypodiales; family Pteridaceae; genus Ceratopteris; species Ceratopteris richardii. The sequence continues at coordinate 75,455,354 of CM035412.1, read as the reverse complement.
GTTTAAGCTTGAGATGGTTTAACTCATGGAGCCCACTTTGAGATTGACTTGATTTCAGATAATGGATATGAGGTCAATTTTAAACCTTATCTTGATAGGGCTTCTTTTGTCTAATTTCGTTGATCATGAAGTCAATCTTTAGGCTCGATGTTCAACACTTTTGTTTTTTCTTTGTATTGGTGACAAACCACTAAATGGGTGGTGGTCGCCCACATATAACTGCTCAAAGACCATACCTCTACACCATCCGATTTTATAGAGTAATTTTGTAGTAGTCCAAATATTGAGTTGACAACATACCATATAATCTCTCTTCTAGAGTTACCTTTATTGCCATTTAAGCTCTACATTGAGAGTGCATGGGTGGACAAGGCCATTGCTATTTTATTTATATTAATTCAAGATTAATCTATATTTCCATTTAAGCTCTTCATTGAGAGTGCATGGGTGGACGAGACCATTGTTGTTGTAATTGCTATTAGTAAGAAAATTTTCAAGTTCGACTATATTTGTACATTTTTCTTCTTTTCTATTGAATTCAAATCTCTTGTGCTATTGTTTTCTTATACCTCTAGCTAGGCACATTAGGCTCCTCTATAAACATATATAGATGTACTTATAGGTAGAATTAGAAGAATATTTTGAAGATACTATTTTTTAGTTATTTTTGTAAAAATAATAGATCTCTTTAGAAAGCGATGTTTTGTAAAAACTGAAAATTATGATTTTGTAAATAAAGCAAAAGCATGCTTTTCGAAGCGCCACCCTCATGTGTCTTTTATTCAAGACATAATAAGAAATACCTAGAAATACACATGCTCTATTAGACTCATCCATCAGAGTATGTGGGGGGAGATTGTACCCAATCTAGTGTCATCTCTTGTCCCTTTCTATTCTGTGAGTACTTTTGTGTGATTTTGTTTTTGTACTATCATCTGCATTCATGCGTATGTGGGATCCAAAGGGCAAAAAAAATATGTGACGGAATTGATTCACCAACTTTCATCCTTGTGTTGGCTAGTTGTCTCCTTAGATGAGATTTCCTAGCGGGGTTTTTGCTCTACTAGAGATTCTCTAACTCCAACCAAGCCTGATGAGAGGTTCTACAAGACGTGATCTAGGGTATAATATGCCTCTTGACTCCCATAGAAATATATGAAAGTTTTAGCGCATCCCTTGAATCCCATCTAGATTGCTCTCCTGTAGGAAATAGTCTGGTAGTAGTATGGACTCCTGATGATGAAAGAGTTTCTTCTTCTTCACTAACCTCCTGTTGAGCAGAAACAGGAAAGAAGATTAAAATAGACTCTTCTTGGACTTGTCTTGGCCTTGGATAAGTACCATTGAAATATTCCATAAGTCCTTTGATACTAAGTGACTCATCATCATAAAAATCCACATTGGATAGTTAGACATGCCCTCAATCTTGTCTTCATTCTCAAGCCTATAGTCACTCATCTTGTTCACCCTAGTTCTATACTATGACACTTGAGTGTCCTATTTTTACACATAATTGCTTGATTTTTCTTGAAGACACCCATGAGGTTTTGATGGCATATTCACTTAGATTTGATAGCCCACTGTTGGAGATAGACGTCTGCGAAAGCACGCGAACAGCACAAGGAAGAAGAAGAAGCTTGGAGCACAAACACACAATACAGAATGTATTACTAGAGAATGTACAAAGATAAGTAGCCCATTAGGGCAATAGGTGTATATACAAGCCGGGGGGGAAAAAACCTCCTAAAGAGGGAAAAAAAAAGCCCCGGCGGTCCTAGAGTGTTCACACACATCACTACCTAAATATATCAACAAATCCCCCCTGGGAGTGATGCAGTGAACAAGGAGCTGGCACTCATGTATAAGGAAGTGCCAAGCTATGTGGAAATCACTCCACAAAAGGAAGTAAGCCCAAAGCTTTGCGGAAAGCTTCAAACTTCTCCCTAGGCAGAGCCTTCGTGAAAAGTTCTGCAATGTTCTCCTACGTGGGCACATATGCCAAGTTGATCTCCCTAGCAGAGAACCTCTCCCTAAGATAGTGATAATGCACCTCAATGTGCTTAGTGCGAGCATGGAACACATGGTTCCTCGCAACTGCCAATGCGCTCTGACTGTCAGTGAAGATGGTGGGAATGTGGCAGAAGACTGGCCAACACCCAAATCAGCCATAAGGCGTCTCAGCCACACACACTCAACAGTCGTTGTGAAAGTTGCCCTATACTCAGCCTCACAACTGGAAGTGGCCACAGTAGGCTGCTTCTTGCTCAACCAAGATATACATGAGCTACCAAGCATGAAGCAAAAACCACTGGTGGACACACGAGTGTCATAGCAACCAGCCCAATCTGAGTCAAAAAAAGCATGCAAATCTGGCGGTAGTGATCCCCCCTTGGGATAAAACAACCCAAGTAGCCGAGTACCACTCAAGTAGCGAAAGATGCGCTTAACCGCTTTCCAATGCGTGACTCCTGGGCAATGCATAAACCTGCTCATCTGTGAGACAGCAAACTGAATATCTGGCCGAGTAATGCATAAGTAAATCAAGCATCCAACAGCCTGCTGATAGAGAACAACATCAAATGCATCTCCAGCATCATGAAGACTCAATCGTAAACCTGTCTCCATAGGAGTGGCAATAGGCTTACAGTCTTCAAGGCCAAAACACTGCAATAATGTGTCAATATATTTCATTTGACACAAAGCCATTCCACCATCAACGTGCATAAACTGAATGCTCAAATAGTGATGCAAATGCCCCAAATCAGACATCTCAAATGAGGCACGCAAATCAGCCTTAAAATCAGCAATATGTGTCTCAATAGGACCAGTGAGCAGCATGTCATCAACATAGACAACAATGATCAGAAGCACATCATTAGCACGTTTAACATATAAGGTGCTTTCAATTGGACTGTTCTCAAAACCATGTGCAATCAGATAGGCATGTATCTTCTCATACCACGCACGTGGTGCTTGCTTTAAACCATATAATGCCTTCTTTAACCTGCAAACCTGGTTTTCATGCCCTTTCTGCACAAAGCCACGGGGCTGAAAAACATACACTTCTTCATGCAAGTCACCATTCAGAAATGTTGTTTTAATGTCCAACTGATGTACATTCCAACCATGACGGGCTGCAAGTGCACAAATGCTCCGAACAGTAGTCATACGGCATGTAGGTGCAAAGGTCTCATCAAAATCAATGCCTCTTTCCTGTGCATAACCCTTTGCAACAAGCCTAGCCTTATACCTGTCAACTGTACCATCAGGTTTACACTTCAGCTTGTATACCCACTTAGTGCCAATGGCCTTCTTGCCAAGAGGCAAGTCATATAAAGACCACGTACCATTCTTCATTATAGCATCATATTCAGATTGCATAGCAGCCATCCAATTTTCTGAATTTTGTGCTTCATCAAAAGAAACAGGCTCATTCTCATCACAGATACTAGATGCAGCCATAGCATAGCAATCTGATGCAAAGGAGGCACTATGAGAGCCTGAACGAGTTTGATATGACAAAGGTGCATCTAATTTGCTGTCACGCAAAGTCTGCACCAGCCATTTTGGCATAGTTTTTGCCTACTCAATATCAGCTCTCTCATCAACAAGTGCATCATGTAAATCTGCATCAGAAATGGAATGATCTGCATCATCATATGAAACCTGCAAAGGGAGAAGTTGCCTCATTAGGACCAGCACTAGCCTCTCCACCTGTAAAAAGAGGCATCAAAGTATCATACATGTCTTTGGAGCTAACAGATGTCTCCTTAGTACATGAAAGCAATGGCTGAATAGCATCTTCCACAAAGACAACATCACGACTAACCAGAATGCGTTTAGTCTGTGGATGATACAGACGATAGCCTTTACTTTCAGAACTGTACCCAACAAAAATACATTTTACTGCCTTATCATCCAATTTTCTGCGATGTTGTTCAGGCACTAATGCATATGCCAAACAACCAAAAACACGCAGATGAGCAACAGATCGCTTGCGGTCATGCCAAGCCTCATATGGAGTGATAGACTGCAGTGCTTTAGTGGGACACCTGTTCAGTACATATGCTGCACACATGACAGCCTCAAGCCAGAAACTATGTGGTAAAGCCTGACTTTTGATCATGCACCTCGCCATCTCCATGAGTGACCTGTTCTTTCGTTCAACAAATCCATTCTGTTGAGGTGTATACAGCACTGTACACTGGTGTTTTATCCCACGTTCAGCTAGAAATGCATTAAAATCTGAAGACATATATCCCCCCCCCTCGATCACAACGGAGGGTGCCCATTTTACATGCTGACAGATTTTCAGCCAAAACCAAAAACTGTTTGAAGCACATGAACACTTCGGACTTTGCTTTGAGTGGATATACCCATGCATGCCTGGAAAAATCATCAATGAAAGTCACGAAGTAAAGGTAATTTCCAAAAGAGGGTGTCTGCATAGGACCACAGACATCACTATGTACGAGCTGCAATTTCTGTGTAGCCCGAACTGAACCATCTTTTGGAAAGGAAGAACGCTGCATTTTGCCCAAAATACAGCCTTCACAAACATGTTTTCCAGGTGCCTCAAGTTTGGGCAAAGAGGACACGATTTCAGATTTCTGCAGGCGTAACAAACTAGCAAAATTTAGATGACCAAAGCGTGCATGCCAAAGCTTTGCATCTGACATAGCCTGAGAATCATGAACTGCACATGCCGAATCATTCACAGATTTTTCATAGTCTATGAGCTTATACAGCCCACGACATAAAATGCCAGAAGCAATAATCGCATCGCCATTTGAGAGATCATGGACTCTACACCTATCATCAACGAATTTCACAACCAAGCCAATCTTGGCTAATGCAAAAACTGATAACAGGTTCTTTTTGATCCCTGGCACAAATAAAGCATCTGACAAAGTGAAAGAACTACCATCAGAAGTAGTCAGAATGATCTTACCAACTCCCATAACAGGATAAGAGGAGTTATTGGCGCATGTGACAATATTCCCTGTAGGGGCAGGCTCGAGTGAAGAGAAGAAACTGCGCTGCGAGGTAATATGTTTGGTCGCCCCACTGTCAAAGTACCAAACATCTGAGTCTACTGCAGACATGCACTGATCATGAGAAGATGGGTCAAAACTGCAGACAGTAGTAAACACCCATTCTTCTTCGTGCACAAGATTTGCAGACTCTGTTTTTGGTGTAGAGGCCTCTGCAACAACCATTCCAGCCTCTTTCTTCTTTGCCTCTTTATCAGCCAGTTTTGGACAGTTCTTTATAATATGATCATTTCCTTTACAGTACTTGCAGAACAATTTCTGCTTTTTTGATTTCTTCTCATCTTTATCCTGGTTCTTCGATTATGCAGCATTTGCATATTTCTGCTTACTAGTAGAAGAGCTCCATTTTCCTTTGCCCTTCTGAATAGCTAGGAAAGCTTGATCTGCAACACGCATAATGGACCTGTTCTGCCTGGACTGATCTTCCTGCAACAGAACAGAGACTAATTCCTCAAATGACAAGGCATTCGGATTGCCTTTCATCATCAACCGAAGAGTAGAGGCAAAACTCTGATATGAATCAGGAAGACCATTCAGAACGGTCTGCACAAGTGAGCTATCTGGTATAACCTCATCAGCAGAAATCAATTGTTCCTTTAGGTCTTTGATCTTTGTAAGAAAACTGTCCATAGAATCACCTTCATTCATGTGCTCACTCTCCAACTGTTTTCGGAGATAAGCAACACGAGCCTCATTCCTAGCCTGGTACAAAGTGGTAAGTGTATCCCAAGCATCCTTTGTTGTTCTGCAAGAGCGAATGTGAGGAATAATGGCACGTTTAATAGACAAAGCTATCAATGCATGTGCCTGGGCATCTCTGCCATCCCAACGAATCTGCTCTGCAGTAGGTGCAACAGAAACAGCAGCACGAACAGGAATCTGCGGAATATCATCTTCAACACCATCTTCATCAGCTCCAACACCTGTATTTGCAGTACCTGTCGTTACAGGTGTAACAGGACGTCTTTCAACACCCTGCACAATGTTCCACAATCCTTTTGCAACCAGTACATGTCGCATCATATAAGCCCATAATGGGTAGTTGGTACCATCCAACTTATCCTCAATAGCCAACATACGGAATACATCACTGCTTTCAGCCATGGCCGGTGCAGAAAATTGACTGTATCTCAAAAAGTTGAACGGAACTGCCCAAACGAGTTTTGCTAGACCTGTAGCAGACTTCGAGACGCTTAAACTGGCGAACAGAAACTGGCATATACCTTTGGCACAAAAGGACAAAATAGCCTACACAAGCACTGCGATAGTGCGTTCGGAGGCCGAAACGAGCTCAGATCATGATTTCGGCACCACAGAGCGAAGTTGTTTTGATCTCGAAAACACCCTGAGTATGCTCACCAAATTTCGTGCGAATCTGAGATTGCAAACGGAGGAGTGTCGACGGCGCCCTAGAAGAAGCGACGACCTGCTCTGATACCAATTGTTGGAGATAGACATTTGCGGAAGCACGTGAACAACACAAGGAAGAAGAAGAAGCTTGGAGCACAAACACACAATACTGAATGTATTACTAGAGAATGTACAAAGATAAGTAGCCCATTAGGGCAATAGGCGTATATACAAGCCGGGGGAAAAAAACCTCCTAAAGAGGGAAAAAAGTGCCCCGGCGGTCCTAGAGTGTTCACACACATCACTACCTAAATATATCAACACCCACATCATGTACTTTTAGAGAAAAATATAATCTTTAACATTTTACGACTTCATATGGGCTATTAAATGAAGAAGAAAATGGGAATTTCTAAAAAATCAACTTTTAGCATAACTGAAAAAATAACTCAATTCAAACATTTTGACAAATTTGATATGTTTTAGGAAATTTCAAGATATTGATGGATTTTGTCAATGTAAAGCATTAGGGATCTCTAGAGAGGGTTGAACACTTCCAAAACGTGACTTCTCTAGATCATTGCCATTTATTGCAACTTTTTAAGAATGGCTCACTATAATTTATGTATATGTGAGATTTCATAGAATTGGAAAGTTATCAATGGAGATTCTTCATACTTATTGAATGCACATTTTTATTCAAAGTTAGAAGGCCTCCGCTTTGAACTAGTAGCCATTGCATTTGGTGTTGACTTTCATGCTGAATTGGCAAAGCACATATTTCCATGTTCATGAAAAGAACATAGTTTCAAAGGTAGAATAAAAAATTATAATGCAAAATAATAAATATTTAGATGCTATTCTAAGTATTAAACATTCCAAAATATTCTTTCATTTTTCATTCTTAATCTTGTCAAATAATATGTGATCGACAATGGTGATTGTGATAAGAAAGAAATAAATTAAGATACATATTTGATTTGACAAAAAGAAGATGGCATCTATGATGGAAACGATGAAATGTTTTCAAATGATCCTTATCATTTTATGATATCAAAGATTATCTCAAAGAAATTTGAGTATTATTTTGAGTATGTGTGGATGTGTGCAAGGAATTGTGTGTTTATGCATATAAAAACTACTAAAAAAACATTTTTACTAAATATGTTAAAACTATATTCTCTTTTGCTTCTATGTGTACATGACTCTTGTTTCATGGTAGGATATCAAGCTAAATGTTTATAATTTGGCATTATTTGAATTGGATGTCAATGTTTATATGTGTATATATTGATTGGTAGACACATATATCTACTTTGTTTTGTGTACATAGATATGAAAAACTTGGTTGATTTTCACATATTGGTAGTTCCATTATGTCTACACCTTGTTTGGTGTCTAATTGTCTTGGTTCATGTGAATAAATTGGATCTCTTCTATAAACCTACATTCTTTGTTATGTATCCAAAAACTATTCATGATTGTATTTGTAGAATTTCGTTGATGCCCACACAACAAATTATTCTTGATTGTGTCCAAAGATGTGAAAATTTTGATGGATTTCAATAAATTATTTAGCCTTGTATGTGTAAGCCGTGGTTTGTTATGTCACACATTTCTACTCAGTAACTTGAACCGTGTATACCTTGGATGATGTCCATAAATTCTTTTGACTCATATATGTAGGCTTTAGTTTTTTTTTTGTGACTAGAGTCATAGTAGCTGATTTCACATGTGTATAGCTTCATTTTTGTATTCATACCTTGTTTGATTTTTGGCATATTTGTATACCTCTCCAGATTCCCATAAGTTTTTTTGAACCATGTTTAGAACTAGTTGCTGTTTTTGGTGTACAAAGTCAAAATAATTGATTTTATTTGATTTGAAATTATTTTTCTAAGTGCATTTGAGGTTCATAGTATGTTCTCTATGTTTCAAGGAATGTGTATAAAGTTTTATTTCATATAAAGGATTTTTTTCTTCTAATAAAAATACATTTGATTAGGAATTTTCATCATGTTCAGTACTTGCGGAATATTGTCAATGGCAAGTACCCAAGACCAAGAAAAAGAGGATAAGACATTGCTTTTTCTTCCAAAAGATCGGCTGCCCCAATTTTTGCTCAATAGGAGGATATTGAAGAAGAAGAAGAAACCTCTTCATCATTTGAAGTCCACGATATTACCAGATTATTTCCTATAGAAGAGAAATCTAGATGCAATTCAAGGGATGCAATTCAAGGGATGCGCAAGCACTTTCATTCATTTGTATGGGAGTCAAGAGGCATATTACACCCCAAATTAGGTCATGCAGAACCTCTGGTCAGGCTTGGTTGGAGTTAGAGAATCTCTATCAAAGTAGAAATCTTGCTAAGGAGACAATTAGCCAATAGGAGGATGAAAGTTGGTGAGTCAATTCGTGCCATTTTACTACATATATTGAACACATATACACTACATACACTTCTGTGGATACCACTTATGTACATCCATGTGTTCATTGATATAGCAGTTACATTTTTACATAAAGACTTTTACGTTTGATAAAGAGGGTCGTGGTAAGGTTTTCTTAACTAGGAGACACCCAGATATCGGGATCTCTTCTAGTGATGCAGGTGGAAGACTTACCCAGCCTCGCCATAGGAGATATATGATAGTTGTTCATAAGTGCTAGATAAGCCTAGTTGGATTCTTTTGGGTTATTGATTATACGGAGTGGAGTCAGTGATTCATTATGCAAGTAAGTTTTATGAGATTTTGACATTGGTCATATGTGCATTTTTGTAGAGGATACTTTGGAAAAATTTAACCAGATTTTTTGGTTTTTCCAACTATACAATCGTCGATTCACTCCTTGATACACTTAGTGGTGTGAGCACATTTATTCTCACATAATCCTTTTGGTGGGTCATTATTGTTCATTAATTCATTTTTCTAGGAAAGTTGCTAAATTCTCTCCCAAAAGCTGATACTTGGTCATCCTTCTTTGATCTCGGTCATATCTGCAAAATTGGGATGATCGGCATCACTGCTACTCCTGTATGTGATCCACCTACTCCTATTGATGAACCACCTTGATTCCCAATTGCATACGATGATGTACGACTTGACATCTTCTCTCTTTTCATTGAAACCTCTACGTTGTTACTTTTGCACCACTCAGAACCTCATGAGCTCTTATACCATGTAAGAGAATAACAACACAGTAGAATAGACCAATAGGCAGAGTTGAAAGAAAAAGAAGACAAAGATAAATGCAGACTCAGAGATAAAGAACTCAAATTCTCACATTGCCAAACATAATGCAGTTACAATGATGGTGTTGTCCACCCATGCACTCCCAATGTGGAGCTTAGATGGTGATCTAGACAGAGTCTAGATGAAGGACTTACTAGTGCACAATGCTATGTAAAGTTCAACCTCGACCATGCTTATATAAATTTTACAAGGGGAGTTGATATATATAAACGTACTTGGGAGATACAAAATAGTCGGCAAAATATACAATTTGATAATATCTTCACAACCAGAAGTCCTACCGTCTCAGCCCTTCACGTCAGGGGGATAGGCCCCCTAGACCCGCAGAAGGGGGAAACCCCCCCCCTCTGCACTCCCTCCATTAAGGTTCTATGGGGAAACCATGCGATGCCATATGATTTTTGCGTTGAATGCCAATCCAATGGCTCGAAAGTGTATGCCCTACCTAACCTAATGGCTAGGATCACAAAATTCATCTATAACCATCAATAGAAACACATAGACCTCATCTAACTTAGAAGTTAGGGTTCCACAAATGCCTGAGCTCTCACAATGGCTTCTCCTCATAACGGGAGCCTTACAACTTAGAGCATCATGGATCATTTGTGGTCACTTGAGGGTGGAGTATTGAGTATATCTAACAGAGGCCATAGGGAAAGAGTTAGGAGCGGGTTCCACAAATGCCTGAGCTCTCACAATGGCTTCTCCTCATAACGGGAGCCTTACAACTTAGAGCATCATGGATCATTTGTGGTCACTTGAGGGTGGAGTATTGAGTATATCTAACAGAGGCCATAGGGAAAGAGTTAGGAGCTCTAGGTGAGCATGATACTCCAAAAGTCTCTAGTGAGGGAATCCCAAAAAGAGAGGCTAGATGGAAGCTTAAATATCTTAAGCCTCCATGTGATCATAGCTCTAAAAGTGTTTGGACTACTGATGTTGTTGAGTTTTCGTTCACCAAGTGGAAACAGCTTTATCCTTTTGTGCCAATTTTTTATTGAGTTTCTACTCCCTAGTACAACCACTTTAGAGTTTGTACCAAGCAAAAATGAAGCTTATGTTACTTAAATTCAAAACTAGTTGGAGAAGTAGTGCATAAATGAAGATGATTTTATGGATACTCTCACGAAGATCAAACATTTGGAGCAATTTATGATTCTAATTGAATTTTTTCTAGACGAATCACTTGTATGGGCTACTCATAAATTGGTCTACCTAATTTTTATATGATTTTTTCTTTTTGATTCATGATGAAGGAAAATCCAATTGCCTTGGCATTTGAAGAGCTATTCTATATTTTATTTTAAGAGGATTAGTCTATTCGAAATAGATCCATTGTGCATGCCTCAAATCAAACTTTTGTTGCTCGTTAGAATGATGAATTTAAAGTTGGTTCTTCCTCTAGTAAGAAAGAAATTGTAAATGCTATATAATCAAATATTCCATTTACTATGCAACTATATGTTATGCACTTATTGATGAGAGATGAGATGTGATGAGGTAAAATCTATGTCAAAATGGTTGGTGTAGACTTCAAGAAATAGTAAGTTAGATGCACTCTTACTTTATCACACTCATTTAGGTTTCCATGGTGCTTGATTTTTGATAAATTTCTATGAAGTAGTTTTTTCTAGACTCTTATTTCCTTTGGTGAAGCATGGAAAATAGGAAATTGATTCACTATATGCAATCAAAATTTGATGCTATTATGATGGATGGTACTTCTTCTTTATGTGATTTTCTTCTTGACAAGAGGTCCATTGGTACCAAATGGTTCTATAAGTGAAAATGCATGCTTGATTATACTATTGATTGTTACAAGGCTAGGCTTGTAGCCAAAAAATGTGCTCAAGAGAAAGGCATTAATAGAAACAACCTAATATGGCCACTTATAGTTGTTAGGTTGAGTATACTACCATTAAGTATGTGTGGCAAAGATGCCTTATGGTTGATTTGGGTGTTAATCAACCTTCTACCATCACCATTCTTATTGATAGTTGAAGCTCATTGGTAGTTGCAAGGAAATTAGTGTTCCATGCTTGTAAAATCCAGGTTGAGATGCACTATCATTATGTCAAAGAGAGATTCTTTATAGGAGAGATTACTTTGGCTTATGTGTCCACATAGGATAGGCTTGAAAATGTTTTTACAAAGACGCTATCTCTAAGAAGCTTGAATCTTTCCACAAAGCTTTGGGCTTAGTCTCTTTTGTGTATTAGTCTCACTCCACATAGCTTGGCACTTTCCTATACATGAGTTTCAACTCTTTTTTTATCACATTAGTGCCAAGTGCGAATTAATATATTTTGGTAATGATGTATTTGAATATATATGGGGCCATAAGGCACTCCTTTCTCTCTTTAGGAGGTTTTCTTCCCCCAGCTATTTGCGTATTAGTCTCACTCCACATAGCTTGGCACTTCCCTATACATGAGTGTCAACTCCTTTTTTTATCACATTAGTGCCAAGGGGGAATTAATATATTTTGGTAGTGATGTGTTTGAATATACCTGGGGCCATAAGGCACTCGTTTCTCTCTTTAGGAGGTTTTCTTCCCCTAGCTATCATATGTTTCCATAACCTTAATATTCTATTTATCTTTTCCAGACTTCGAAATACATCCATCAAATCCAAAATCACCTTCATCTCTCTTTCCTTATCACATTCTATAGTACATTATGCATGACTTGCCAATAGAATATCAAATCCCTTATTTTTGTTCATCTCTTATCTCTTGCAAACCTCTTCAATAAGCTTTTTATAACTCCATTAGCTTTTCCTACTTGTTTAAAACTATGATGCTCTAATTATTATCTATTTGTATTTATTTCCCCTAAGGCCAACTCAAAACGTTGACACTAAAAACATCTACATAAGAATTATTTCTGGGTTGACTAGATTTTAAATGATAAGTTTGTTGTGAAATGATTTGAAACAAACTACGTACAAACTAGCTTTGCAAATATACATCTAGCTACATTGCATAATTTATAGTCTCATATTCTCTTAAATTTGTAGTTTTCTAGTCATTTATCTAATAAAGCTTGAGAATTCCAACAAGCTAGAATGCTATATAAATTCTATTAATGGTTAAGAATGGATAAGCCTATGCTTAATACTAAGTTAACTAGCTAATCAAAAATACCTAATTTTGGATTAATGCATTACTTGATATATATGAAATATCCAAAATTTGAATCAAATAATTAAGTGTGCATTAGTATCATATTTAATGTAGATACACTCTTGAGCATATTAGCAAAACCATTAACACTAATTTGACAAAAACCATGCTAGGATGGATTACGTATAGAGGAGATAGATTTCAGCATAATCAAATTTAAGAATTTTCATTTACTTTACAACATGTCATACATATTGCAACTATAAATTAGAGTCACATTTATGTGAAGTGTTCATAGTTGTTATAAGTACGCTAAGTTGACCATTACATGTCGATTGAGTTATCTAAAAAGTTATTCCATGATCAATGTGAAATCTCTTTCAAAAGAAAAGTCATTGCCCGTGAAGCTACAACTTCAATTAAGGGTAAACAATATATCAAAGATGAAATAGAAAAAATGGATTGGAGGCATTAGAATGCACTCCGAGTATTTATATGCATGAAAGTATTAATGACATCGTGCATCTGTATATATTTATTGAATGTTTATCTTATGCTTGTATTAGTTCTTTCATGTTTTGACCCCTCCCATTAAATCTTATTGAGTGGAGGATATACAGGCCCTAAAGCGTGGTAGGGGACAATATCAACCCTGAACAACAAGATTACGATGATCAATTGTGGAGGAAAGAGCCAAAAATTAGCTTAAAATCTCTCTCTTCTTCTTACAGGAATGATTAAATGCAGTCCCATGACATGTTGAATCCTAAAACGAGTGTGTCTTATTCATGTCAATTGGTGAAAGTAAGTAGATATGATAGAAAAGACATGATGGTTGAAGTTCCTATTTAGGTCTCATCCCTTTTTCATGTGTATGGTCCATTACAGGTGGTTTTCCCACCCAAGCAGTCCACACATCACTCAATTGTCTGTTTATCTAATTTATGGGAGGCACAGGTCCTACACTCTATCCAATCATCCCACCCCGTTCGATGAGGTGATAAACTTGGTGGGAGAGAAAATGAATTTCGTGATTTAAGTTTATGATAGGGATTTATAATAGGGAAGCAAGATGAACGTGCTAACCTTTCTATGATGGGTAGATTTAACAAAGTTTTTCTTTTTAATGGAGGTTCAGCAAGCGCCTACTCCCCCGAGCTTTAACTTTGAAAGAACAACTGTACAGGTGAACGGTAGATTTAACAAAGTGTTTTCCGATCTCCAGTTTATAAGATGTACGTTCATTACTATTTGTATTTGCTTCTCCACTATGTGGGGTTCGCATATACAAGTGGGAGCACGCAATAGTGTTAGGTGTGCATGCATCTCGCATCTGACCGCAAGTGGCCTGCTTGATTATCATGGTGAGTGCTTTCAACAAGTGGCTACAAATGAACGCCACACAAATACCAGAGCAGGATGAACAGCTGGGCACGAACACATCCATAGATTGAAGATGCGTATGGAAGATATTTCGATTGTCCTATATTTCAGCTTGTATTTCAAATTTGTCTTCTCTTTAGGAAACCTATGACTATTACAGAACGTATACGTCATAGAAAATTCAGGATAACGAAGCAAGTAGCTTAGTCCATAACAACTTCCTTGGATCGTGAATGTTGTGTTTGCTATTGATACAGAACGATGCGAGGTTTATAGACATCCTCTTCATACAATTAATTGTTTAGAGAAGTGTGTAATGTTTATGGAGCTTCTCTTCACACTATCTTCGATGGGGCAATGTCTTGTTTGGAGACAATCGAGAACAAAGATCATTAGGATCAACGCCATAGTTCCAGACATTCGGGACTGAAACCAGTGATAAAATACACTAGTGAATCACGTGAAGATAAACATATATTTCATAGGCCAAGTTATGTAATGCTGTGCAAGAATCAGATGTGCACGACATCTGCATTTGACACCCTGCTCTTCAACAAAACTTTGTTTAGCAGAAATGATTGAGAAAGATATCTAGTTTTACAGTATCTGTACTTTCTAACAACCATTGGCAAAAGGATGTACAATCAGGGAAACCTATTCTCAATTGCTAAGGAACTGATGATCCATTAAATGTGAACAAATAATCATATGATAGCCTTTACGATATACCGATTTCAACCTCACCCATAACCTAATAGTCATGTGCATCAGACAAACAAAAACATCTAAATGAGCAACATCAAGTAATCAAACTGATGTCTGCATTCCACACTCATCGAATGGAAAAAACAATGCACACATCCACTATACTAAGACTATGAGATCCATGCGGAAATTATTGATAAGATCCTGATTGTGTAACCTGTATCGTGATTTATATTTTTCAAATGCTGATACAACATTACTGTTGATTTGAATCCAATCAAGAACATACAACACAAAAAAACACCCGAATAAGCAACATGATATACATTGTGGATGAGTTATCAAATCACAGATGACTTGATTCCAATCCCGAACATAGAACATACAAAGCATCTGGGTAAGCAGTCAAAATGACGCACCTGTTAGCATACAAAAACTCTATATCTGAGGTGAAAAATCCCTACAATCCACTGTGATAGCCTACTCTGCATTTCAGTATAATAGCCTGCCTCCATTCCACTATCATGGTGAAATTCCATTTCCTGAGTGAGGAATGGGGAGTTCCCTGCTGGATCTGTACCCAATAGCAGTTTTGAACTTAACATATAATGTAGAATGTAGCATTTTACCACTTGACATATGGAACAGATAAAGGCAGTAAAGGCGTCGCTAGAACATAACCAGACATTAAATATTCTCCCAAACAAAACATATCTTATAACCTCGTCGGATGGGAATTATATGGCAAGATTCTTCATCCCCGCTCTTACCAAGGATCTTACCAAGGTTCCAATATTCAGGAAAAGTGTCTCGATAACTTTGTTTTGTATTGATGGAAATACACCATGTAATACAGAAGAATGAATACTACAAAACGAATTTGCCGGTGGGGAAAAGATGAAGCATGCCATGAGTGATGGTCTCCTTACTTCTTTACAAACCCAAGGCCATTAGCTTCTGCATAACGTTCCATGAAGCGCATAAACCTATCCCACTCCTTCAAGGATCGCATAACATATCTGGCCTCAATCCTGGAAGGTTTGCCATTGACAAACTTGGCACTGACATCAACTGTGGAAAGAACGCCCTCTTCATCTTGCATGTATAGGCCTGTGATGTCCCTTACCTCTCCAGCTGAATCAAATACAGAAGGTTGCTCAAAGTTAAAAGTTGCTACTCCATTACTTCCATCTTTAGATCTGGTAAGAGAAACATCAGGTACGGTCTGCTCATCCACTCCTTTTATAAATTGAAGAACTGGCTTAGACATTGAAACCACAGCGCGAGTACCATTAGCTCCATGAGTTGGGAGCGTGTATTGTATAAGGTGGGATTCAAGCTTTGCCTGGTACCCTACAAATGGAGATTTCGTACTGCTACAATGATGGGCACTGGAAGAGAGACAGAGGCCTGCATGTTAAAATCCAAGAAAAGTGGGCATAATTTAGAACTTCCCTTCGCTAATCCTCGACCTCTAACGATTCTCATTTCAAGGAACCGAAACAACAAACGCTTGTAACACCTTGACGGCACACTCATCATTGATAATGCTATTCCAATTCTTTTGAAGAATCCATACGGCAATCAGCAGGCGTCTACGTCAAATAAATCAAAACGGCAAACAAAAGACTCACCTCCCTACTTACTACTACAGAAATCATAAAACTGAAAATAGTTCCAGATATGTTTCCTTAAATGATTGACAGTTCAGATTTGAGACATCGAGATTACGTGGTAACGAGCCTTTAACTAGGACCTGTAAGTCATCTTCAAGCGCTGACACTAATAAATCAGCTGAACGCTACGGCCTTGCTAATATGGTGATGGTCGAGCATTGAGTCTCAAAAAAAACTCGTAACAATGAAGGACTCAGAATGGATATGAATGGCACACGTAGTATATTAAGAAGGACCCGTAGATCGATTTTCATGCCAAACATATGACTCGAGAGGACTTGATACAAACTGAACGAGGTTATGAACAGTAATCTAACTGCATTTCATACAGTCGAAGGAGCACTCGGAATGATCATACACTATTCTTCTGTCCAGCTGAAACATCGGTACGGAAATTGTGAATCGCACGTAAAATGTACGCATGAAAACGAGAAGGAACGAGTAACATACCGCTTCCAGGAACCAGAACGGACAAACTGCGACTTTGCTGGGAAACATTCTGCTGAAAGTGAGATGAAGCGGCGACCGCGTAAGAAGAGGCGGGCGCATTGACGAAAGAGGCCATCCTCCAACCCGTAGATGTGTTGATATTCGGAATTTACCCTTGCTTGCGGCTATGGCGATGTGTACAGAGTATGCCCACGAAGCCTGATCATATGATAGATAGATGTCCAATGAGGACAATCCCGAAGATACTGGTGAATGCCTTTCTGTGTTTTGTGTGGCGCCGAAAATGTTCGATTTATCTGTACTGAAGGCAAGCATTTTTATGGTGTCTGACATGGACGTAGCAAATCGGGGGTTGGGAAATGTGTGAAAGCAGGAAGTGCCATGGCTACTGCTCGTCAGCGTACGTGGAGACGAGGTGGCCATCTACGTTCCACATGGATCGCCACGCTTTTGGGGCTCTACCAAAGAAACGACTTCTTTTTTATATTCTTACAAAAATTAGAAACTCACTCATCTATTCAAGTCTTTTGAGAAGGGGAAGTGCCACTCGATAGTGTAGTACATGTATATGGAAAGCTTCATAGATGGGACGCCCAACTCCTTATGCATTCAAGGTGAAATTGCTACACCAAAACCACTTGATAAGAATTCAAGAATAAGATGACCATCCTATAACAAGAACTTGAGAACCATTGAGCTCAAGTGTTGAGATTATTATAAGTCACAATTTTCACTCTATTGTTGTCATGTTGTGTGAATCCACCTATGGTGGTAACTCTCTTCGTGGATTCAAAGCCCTCCCACCATTGGCCTTGTTAATTTTGCATTGCTTTTTGTGTTTTTCGCCTCCCCTAAAGTCCCTTTTCATCCCACATCATCTTCTCGCATCCCAAAAAATTTGAAAAACTCACCGTATTCACCTATTCACTTCATTTCGCTCATTTGTGCATGCGAGAGAGAGAGAGAGCTCTTGTGCAAGATTGTGTGTTTGTATTTTTGAGTTCTTTTGCAGGGAAAGCACTCTAGTACAACAGGGAAGCTAAGAAAAGGTAAAATTTGCAACTTTCTACCATCTCTACCTAAGAACTAAATTTTCATTTTGGTGGACCATCGCAATTGGCTCATGCCATCGTGATAGGGTGTCACCATCAGGATTGGCTCATGCCATCGCGAAGCGACCGGACCATCGCGACAGTTTGCGACCATCGCGACAGTCTAAGGTCATCGCAATGCTCCACATAGGCCATTGTGGCAATCCACAGAGACCATCATGATGATCACGCCCAACCTGCACCATCACAATTGGCTCATGCCATCAGGATGCCTCAAGTCCCACGTGTCATTGCACCATCATGATGGTTCAACTTGACCCTTGACCATCACAACAATTGCCCACACCATCGTGATTGGCTCATGCCATCGTGATGGCTCGTCTGACTTGGACCATCGCGATGCCTCGAACATTGTTGACCATCGTGATGACTCGTTAAATTCCGACCATCGCGTCGATAGGATAGATTGGACCATCACGACTATGACCACATAGTGACCATCATGCCAACTCGTTTCCTACGGACCATCGCAACGGTCTCAAACCATTGCAATCCTTGCACACCAGCGAGATGGTTTGGCTAAAACGCAAAAAATTAGGGTTGAATTTTTTGGCAATTTTAAGATCAATTTGAGTAATTGGTACATGTTTGAGACTCCTTAACTTATAATTGAAGAGATCCTGTTTGACTCTTTTAGTCCCCATGAGCCTGAATGTTCATAACTTTCTCATACGAAATCTATTTTTTGAGCTCTAAAGCTCTTGGAAAGCTTGTTTCAAATCCTCAACTATTTTTCTTAAGAATAACATGTTGATGTTTAGATAGGATAAATTGAAGTTGACCCTTCTATGGGATTAGGAAACCAAGGGGGCACCTGAGGATTTCACAAGGAGAAAAAGGATCCTTGAAGGTGTATACATCAAAGTGTCTATTCATTAAGGTTGAAGATTGGTCTAAATTTTGGATTTTTATAGGTCTGTTAAGAGTCATCCACGGGCATCCAAAGCAAACCAAAAAGTGAAGCTAAGCAAGGCTTGGGAAGCATGTCTTCTTGGGCACCAGAGCATTCAACGAAGTTAACCTAAGGTTGGAACAGTATTTGAAATATGCTCGTTCTCATCAATACAACTTCTGATAGTAAAGAAAACTTTTAATATTACGTAAGCTGGAATTATAATTTTTTTCGTTCAATGCATAAAGTTGAAAACAAGTTTTAGAAATTTCTATAGAAGTCATGCAGATAGTCCTGGTACTTGCTCTTCTATTAACCCTGTTCAAAAGTAATAAATAATTTATATAAGTGTTCTATCCCTCCTTCCTTA
Organism: Ceratopteris richardii; assembly: GCA_020310875.1. Classification (NCBI taxonomy): domain Eukaryota; kingdom Viridiplantae; phylum Streptophyta; class Polypodiopsida; order Polypodiales; family Pteridaceae; genus Ceratopteris; species Ceratopteris richardii. The sequence continues at coordinate 75,435,981 of CM035412.1, read as the reverse complement.
GCCACTTGTCATAAGATGCATCTAACTAATTCCTCTATAGCATAAATCCGCCTCATATTGCCTGCATACAAACCAGAAGCGATTTCAAGATCACAACTGATTTATGTTTTTTTTTTTAATGCTTTATACATCTTTTCTTTCTTCGTAACTTTTTTGTTAGAGGGGAAAGGCTTAACCCCTATTCATAGTAGAGGTTCTAGAGGAATGCAATAGTGGGAACTAGGATCTCATAAGCTAAATGGTTTGGAAATTAAGAAAGCCTACCTATATAAAACAAGTGTACTTCTACTAGGAGTCGAAAGTCAAGTTTTCCCACTTCTAACCTTATAATAGCCATAGAGTCTCTAATTCCTATCTTCATCTCATACACATTCCTACTTCAATTTACAATTCTATGCTTTATAATTTTAATAGTTTCTCTTACATATCAGAAGAATGTACTAATCTAATCATGAATGCAAGAAAGTTTATAAACAACTAAAAAATAAGTCATAAATCAGAACTGTTTCACCTGATTTTTGTCGTTTGTCATCCAAATATTTCTTCGATTGCTTGGATTTTAGGCTTCATGTACTATTTTCAATCTCCTGCTCTTCATCTTTTTCATAAAACAATCTTTAATTTATTGGTTCAAAAAGCATCTTCAACTCCTGCTATCAATCAACAACATGTAGACTCACAAGAAAAATTAGTTTTCATAAATAAATTTTTACTTTCATATATATATAAGAAAAAACATATTTAAAAGAAAATTTAAACATCATTTTTATTAAAACTTCATTCATCATTTTCTTCATCAGATAATAAGGCATAAACTTCTTCATTTCTTTGTTTGAATAATTTAACTCTTTTACCTGCAATTAAATTTTTAAGTGGAGTTCCATCTAACTCTCGTAAGGTATACGTTCCATTCTCATAAATTTTGACCACCACATAAGGTCCAAACCAACGCTTTTTTAATTTTCTACGAGCATCATACTGTGTATCGAATGTGCTATCATATATCAATACCCAATCATTAATTTGTATTGGCTTTGGCCTAACCTATGTGATTTATCAAAATATTTTTTATTTTTAAGACGAGAAAATTTCAATTTAGCTACAACTTCTTCTAATCTTTCATTCCCTTGCTCAAGTTGCTGAATTCTTAGAGCTAATAAGTCTTCAGTAGATAGATTATCTTCCCAAGGAAGCGTAGTCCAAGTAAGGATTTGAGTATGCACTGGAAAAATTGGTTTTTGGCAGTACATTAGTTCTGTCGGCATAAACCCTGTCGTTCTAGTACAGGTCATTCTGTCAGCCCACAAAGCAAATGGCAAAAATTTCGGCCAATTCTTAAGTTCTCCTTTGCAAGCTTTAGAAATTGCCTTAATGATAGGAGAATGCCCTCTTTCAATCTTTCTGTTAGCTTCAGGGTTATATGCAGTCATAAGAGCTAAACGAATTCCATGCCTAGCAAAGAATTCTCTGGCCTCTTGCGCATCTAATTCGCCCCTATCAGCTACTATCTTTTCAATATACCCAAACCTTGAAATCACATCTTCAAGAAGAAATTTACATACATTGAAAGTAGTTTTTGATCTTAGAGCTCGGCCTTCAACATGGTTAGTACGATCTTCTCATGCAAGAACTATGTATCTCATCCTATCGATACCTTTGGGCATGGTCACTAAGTCAACTACCCACTTATAGTGTATACATGGTGGATAAGTAGGATGCAGTGGATCCCTATGCTTAACCGATGAATAAACTTGACATACATCACAAGAATCCACATAATTCTTTACACTAACATAAATACTTGGCCACCAATAACTCTCTCTAATTTTTTCATAAGTTGCAACAAATCCTTTATGCCCTGCCCATAAAGTATCATGCATACTCTTCATGACTTGCACATGAAGATTCTTAGTACCTAGTACCCTTTGTGGCATTTTGATTTTTCCCCTTGCATGTCTCCAAATTAACCCATCTTAAAACCTTAAATGCTCTTTTTCTAATATTTCTAAATCTATTTGAAGACCATGAAGGTGATCTAATTAAAGTACTAAGATACTTCCCAATATCTAGCAACTCTCCTTCATATTCATCAGTATTAAACTTTTCATATACATATACTTGGGAATCATGATTAATCGTATTAGTATCTACTTTGGCTTCATCATTCTCATCGTACCTAGCTCTTGAAAGCATGTCAGCAACAGAGTTAGATTTTCCTGAAATATGGATTAAAACTGGATTTATAAATTTAATATAAGAAATCCAGTGAAGCATTGCAATATCCGGTGAAGAACAGTTTGTGATCATTCCAATTGGCGGTAAACAATTTGTCTCCACAATTACGTTTGCTCCTATGAAATATTCTTTATCAGATTTTAGAGCTGTGACTAATCCCCAGAGTTCTCTTTTAATTTGCGGGTAATGTCTTTGAGTGTTATGCAAAATTTTAGCTCCAAATCTCACAGCATATCTTCTATCCCCTTCATCATCCTGACTTATGACCCAGCCTATTCCAATAGGACTAGTGTCAACAGTCAAAATAATAGGCTTATTGTTCGAATAATCTACTCGCTTAAGGATTGGAGCTTCTTGCAATAATTTCTTTAATTTACGCATTGCTTGAGTATGCTTTTCTATCCATAAAAATTTTCTTTTCTTCCTTAATAAATCATAAAGACAGTCAGCTACATGTGCAAAATGGGGTATCCATATGATATAGAAGATACAAGCTCCTAAAAATCGACGAACTTCACTCACATTTTGACATATCTCCTAAATCTTACTAATGGCGTCAATTTTCTGAGGGTATGGCTTCCATCCATAATGGCCACAAAGATGACCTACAATGAGGACCTCATTAACACCAAAAGTAGATTTTTCAATAGATAATCTTAAGCCAACTTGAATAAATCGTTGAAAGATCTTTTGACAATCAAGAATATGAGCCTTTACAAATCTTTGACAACCATCTTCATCCAGAGTGCTATCTTTCTCTTCTTCCAAGCAACCCTTAATGGGAATGTCATCTATAAAGGGCATAGTAATGTGAGGAATGAAATCGTGCAAAACCAAATTCATTGCACTCATCATGTGTGCTACTGAATTGGTCGCACCTTGAGGTAATGTACACATCCTAACTAATCCCAGAGGTGTTTTCATGGTAGTAATGTCTCTACTCTCTAGTGCCAATTGAAATTGATCATATCCAGAGTAGAAATCACCCATTGAATATATAGAATTGCCTCAAAATGCTTCCGCAAATTCATCCACAATTGGACATGTACCCATATTTCTAATGGTCACTTTATTAACTGGCTGAAGATCTTGGATAAACCAAAGTTTTCCACTCTTCTTGGGCTCATTAAACCAACGGTTTGAATAGGGAGCTGAAGAGGATTCTAAAATATGCATATGAATTTTTTCTTTAAGTAATCTAATCAGCTCTGGAAGATGAGCTTTAGGTATTGGAATAGGGTGCAAATTCCAAGGAATATGGGGAATAGTAAAAATAATCATCGGTGAAATTATCCTAGGATCTGCACAACCTATCTCTGAAGGCTCAAGAGAAAATGCTCTTCCATGTTGCTCAATAATCTTCATAAAATACTCTTTTTCTGCTGGAAGAAGGAACCCACTAGCATCTAACTTAATTTGTTTTGAGGATTCTTTAGTAAATACATGGCCAATATTTGTCGGATTTCTAAGGATTGGCTCATGACTTACATTCTTTATAATATCATTACTAAATTTTGGTAGTGGTTGAGCTACCGGTTTAACCTTCTTACTAACAGTTTTATATTTAATCTCTACTAAGGCATCATACTCATGATCAATTTTAGAGGCATATTCCTGAATTAATGCATACACATCAAGTGAAGAGATAAGAATATGAGAATTAGACTTATCTTGATAACAAAGTTCTAATTCTTCTAATGTTGAAAAGCAATGTGTAGATTCAATGACATATTCAATATTTTCATCCATTAACAGATCTCCTTTGTGTTTCAAATGTTTTTCGTATTTTTTTATAAGTTTTTTTGGAATTTGTTTAAAATGAGAAATATTTAAAGTAGCAGACGGAAAATAAACAGTCATCTTATCTAAATTATGTATAAGATTTTGCGAGATTTCGAACCAAAGTCCACTGTCATCTCGCTCAACAGTGGCATTTATTCGAAATCCTGATCTAAGTGTCTTAAAGGAGTTTTTCTTAGAGACCTACGATTTCGAGGATGGTTTATACAAAGCATCATAAATTGGACAGATTTAAGGCCATCACGAGAATAAATTCTTGCAAAAGCACTTCCATCATCCAATACTTTTGTCTCCATTCTTTGTTCACAAATGAACAGCTGTCCCAAAATAATTGGATACGAGCAGTCATCATGAACAAAGTAATTATGTTCCTCTTTAACATCTCCAATAGTAATAGGAACATTGGCACAAGCTCCTAGTAAATAGCCAGAAGCATTGTTGGCTGCCTTCATTTTCCACCCATGATCCCTATCAATAGGCCATTTACCTTCGTTATATAACTCCCTCGAGACTACATTGATTTTTGATCCCGAATCTATTAATGCTACTTGCGGTTTATTATTATTACCTATCTTAACCATAGTTTCAGTGGTACCCCTTGCCCAATGTTTCTGAGTATAATGACTATTTGGGTCATCATTTTCTTTTTCCAAATGTCCAATTACAGGGCCCAAATAATTTCTACGATCAGAAGATTCTTGATACTCAGATTCATTAATTTGTACAACACTCACTTTCGGTTCATCCTATTCTTTCCTTTCCTCCATTTCAAATATCCTCCGTTCTATACTCTATAGGTTCTCTTCATCTTTTGATGATACTCATGAAATCTTCCTTCACATCAGTTCGTGAAAATGCTAACCATTCCTCTAATGTCATGGTTACCTCTGGTTTCATAATTTTTTCATCCATAACCTTCCGAATGTCTATTTGTTTCTCGATTTGTGAGATCAATCGAAAATTTGGAGGTTTCTTTTTTGGTTTTTCTTCCTTACTACCTTCTTCACGTATGGGTTGTGTTTCATTAGGTTTATCCTGACTTCTATCTTCATTTACTATTTTCTTTTCTAAATTTTCTACTACTTTCTTTACTTTCCCCTTATTTTGAGGTTTCTTTTCTTGTTCCTGTTGTTTTGTCTCCTGACTAGGCTCCGTCCTAGGTGGTTCATTAATTGTCTCAGTAGTTTCACCCTCTTTTCTAGCCCTAGTTGTTCGTTTAGACTGCCCCTCTTCATCACGTTTTCTTTTCTCATCTACATTAATTTCATGAGCATAAACTGAGAACATATCTATTGGCTCATTCCAACATGTCTTTGATCTAATATCTGAACTCGTAGCATATAACTTCTCAACTGATAACTTTCCCCGACTAGCAGTATCTTAAACTTGATTCCAAAAGTCACAATTCGAGTCATCACTATCAAGCCTACAAGCATATGTATTTTGGCTTGTGGAGGCTTCAAAGAAGGTTTTCATACCTCCTTTCCCATAGTTTGATGTTGTTAGCTCTTATGCTCAGGGAGGAGATGCACATGGATGTTGTTGCTTTGCCCAAATTACTTGAAGTCGACCTATCTACGTTCTTCTAAGTCCTCAATAAGGTGTAACAGGCACTCTCTTCATGCTCACATAGGCTCATATCTACTGCGGACACACACCCTTATTTCCCCTCTCTTCCTTTCATGCATTCACACATGCAGATACCCCCCCTTTACCCCTCTTTACTTTTCTTTCCGCTGCTCCTCCAACCAACCTTCCCTTACTCGCATCCTACTCAGAGTTACTCTCACTTACATACACTTATTTCCCAAATCCACACACTTATACATTTACACATGAAGCATTCACCCAATCAGATGCACATGATCACATACACTGCTCTCACATACACACATGCTTTCATGCACGTTCTGCCTTCTTTCCTTTCACGACTTATGCATACATGCACACACTCACACACTACTATACTTTCTCTAGCCCTCCTTTACCCTCCCACACTCTTTCTTGCCTATACACACCTTCTTTCCCACCCAGTCTTCCTCTATCACTCAAACCCCTCGTATTTCCTCTATTCCAACGTTAACTATCTGAGCTACAGCAAAAAGCACACATTGCTTCAGTGCTTATAAGAATGGAAGAGGATATCATATGCATGACAATGCCATTTTCTATTAATTCTTTTCGTTTTGCAAAACAGAGTCATTCGACATTTTTTTTTTAGATGTGCATAGCATCACATCCTCAAAATGTGTCAGAGTTGGCCCAAAAAGAGTCGTGATGCTTCAGGTGGAGAGAAGCATCCTATCGCATGTTGAATGCCACTGTGAATCACAATACATTTCTATTGTTGTTAGAGCGTTAGCACACAGTTATCTTAAGCAAATGCTCCATATAGCGTTCGAGGGTGAGCTATTCCATACCCAGGGATCTAATGTGGTAAGGTCTAAAAAACACATCAAATAGTGTCCTGATTTTTTTAGCGCAAATGACAATGTTTTCGCACATATATGACAACATCTCGTTCATTGCAGCAGGGTTTAGGAAATGTTCGATGCACAAAAGAACCAAGGATAAACACAACAATCCTTGTCAATCGTAAACGGGTGACCTCTTCCATGAACCCAGCAAAAGTGGTCAGTAGTGATAAGGATAAGACAAGTTCATAATGTACTGATACTTGTAGCAGGCCCGAATTGGATGATCATCACAAGTCCCGCATTTGTAGCACGCATTCCTCAACATGCATCCGTCCTCTATCCTTGGAAGCATAGTTCTCTCATAAACTGACCACCCCAAAATACAGGTTCAGGGAATGCAGGCTCCACTTTAGACATTTGAGCCCTTGTCTCTAGTAGCTCCTTCCGTCGATTGCCTCTACAGCAAGATGCAAGTCTCCACACTTTTCTTCAGCAGGTTAAGCATGATGGATGCATTCCACCAGTGTGGTGTTGGTAGGAGCCTCCCGATAGGTCCTCTTGCCCCTTCTTTATATTGATGTATGTATGCGGACCTGCCACAGAATGGTCTAGAGAGGGCAAATGATTCACGTTCGTTCCTCCGGTTCAGCCCATTTGATCACCTGACCTTCCCTAAACAACATCAGATGTCTGCCCAAAAAAAAACACACAGGGCAAGTCCCTCTCCCTCCCAATGTCACCGCTTGCACACCTCCTTCCTTCACGTGCCGGTCACAAGCAAAAATGTATTTCCCTCATAGTCAGCACTGAACCGACCCTTGAGCTACTCAAAACCAATGGGGCACAGACATTCAAACTGTTGCTCCATGCATTTCTCAGTTTCCTTTCTAGTTGCAGACCTCGAATAGAGCTTGTAGTCCCTTCCTTACCTCCTTAAGAATAGAGCAACTGATAATCGATGAGCTTCCCCTCCCCTACACAAATGCACTCTCGTGCCACTCTCTGAGAATGTGTCCCTGGGAATGAACAATGAGCCCTCCTAGCACATTGTGAATAAAAACAAAAGGATCCACCTCCTCGACACCTACACACCTTGCAAGGAAACTCTTGAGGCCGAAACAACAGTCCAGTTCGGGGAAAGCATGCCTCTGCACTCGAATGAACTTGAGCAGGCCTTCGAAGCTAACATAAAATGGCAATACCCGCTTTATCATATGTGTCTTCTCGCATCCAAATTTCTCTCGAACTTCTACATTCTCCTCCCGTGAATTCCTACTTTGGTATCGAAGTCACGACTACTGCCGCACGCTTGTAACCTCTAAAAACAACTCCTCGACCCGCTAGATCTCCCCTTCTTCGTGGCAAGAGAAAAAAATAGGAGTTACTCCTTACAAACGAGAGAGGGAGAGAGCCCCTTTGATGCGGGTGGAGATAAAAGCCCCCCCCCCCCCTTTTCCTTCCCAATCGCTATCGAAAAAGACACACCACACACTGTTGTAGAAAAAAAACAAAACAAAAAAAAAACTTCCTCCTGCCTGCACGAAAAATGGAATGTGGCCTCTTTTTTTGACAAGTGAAACGGACAGCCCCTAGAAGCCTTGCAAAACACCGGACTGAGGTGAACAAATTAGATCCACAATGCATGGCCTTTTTCACACACTATACACATACATTCGCGGCAAAAATGTGGCTCATCGCAACAAATATAATCAGGCATGACACCTACAGCTCCCAAAGCCAAAGTTTCACCCATAAACAAACCAAAATTTGGGTTTTGTGCCCTACACCACATTTCTTGCTTTTTATAATCACCAGGATCCTGCCCCTTTAGTTCCGGTTTCCCCTTTTAACTTAGCAGAGATAGAGTCGTGGATTCACATACATCAGTCTTTTGAAAACAGCCCCCATACTGCTAAAGGCTTTCAAGGCACAAATAAAAGTGACCAGATTTGGAACCACATTCGCATCCTGCATACGTTCATAGCACTCAACTGCTTTAGCACCATGGCCATGTTCGATATATCCTGTGATCAACGAGTTCCATGAAACTGCCTCTTGGATTGAAAGACTGCTAAACACTTGCTCTACTTTGTGAAACAAACCAAGATTTGCAAAGGTATCAACCAAAGCATTGTCAACCATAAGGGTACTCTTAAGAAGCCCTTCACTTTCAACATGTTCATGAATCTCAAAAGCCTTTTCAATGACACCTGTGTTAGCACAAGCCTTGAGACTATGTATAACTGTAACTGCATCTAGAGAAACATAATCCAAACACATTTGATAAAAAAACAGAGTGCTTCCTCATTATGTCCATGCTTGATAAATGTAGATGTGAGTGCATTCCAGCAAACAACATTGTGAACATGAAGCTTAGCAAACACTTGCTGAGGCTTGATGAGTGAACCACATTGTGCATACATGTCAACCAGGGAGCTGCCCACAAAGGCATCTATTTCAACAAGGCCAACCTTAGCAAACCCCACAAACATCGGTATGTCCATCATCTCTAATGACTGCATCCCATGCCACCACATCTCTTTTCTTTTCCCAACACCTGCCTCCAAGCCACATTAATTGAAGTCAATTGCTATCGACCAACATCTTTTTGCTGCAAAATACCTGCACTCATACGTACACTCTTCAAAATGAACGCCTATTAGTGCACAAAAACCAATGGTTTATTCAGCTAACAGACGCCAAAGGCCTTTTTGTTACATAGTCACAGATCTTTCGATCAACTTCCATGACCCAATTCCTATCCTTGGCCTCTTTGAATAAGTTACATGTCCACTGTGGATGTTCTAAATCATCACACCAAAGACATCTACGGGCTTGGTTAAATGGTCTTCTAGTTGGGATCTGATTCCTAGGATTTTGTTCTAACTCTTTTGGTTTCTCCTGATCTCTTAATCTAAGTTCTTGCATACTCTTTATAGTAGCTATGTCAGTTGCCAAAGTCTCCATATGTTTGGCAAGTGATTCTACTGATGTTTTTAACATGGTAATTTCAGATTCATCTTTACTAAGGTTATGAGAAGTATGTTCATTTGCTAACTTTCCAAGTGCATCTCTTTCATTTATTCTTCGAGTTTGCATCTGATTTCGCTCCTATCTCTGGGCTAACCTATGGACAACTACTCGAACGTTATCCCAATTTCCAGTAAGCCCACTCGCAGTCACTCCGTCCTCAAGCATTGGTTCTAACTCACGTCTAAGAGAAGGGTCTAACATGTTTAGGAAACTTTGTAATTTATCCGGTTCAAGAGCTTCACGGTTTTCTTCACTTCAACTGCTCTTTAAAACTTCAATATTTTTCTGCAAGAAAACATTAGGAGAAACTAGCACAACATACTCATATATATATATATACACAGAGAGTCATGCCTACCACTCTTTTTTAATTTCACTTTAATTTCTCATCCACTCTTTTACCCACATTTATCCATCACACTTTATTTAACTTTTCTCTCACAACCATACTTTAAAAATACCCTCACACACACCATCCTTTCTACCATTCACTTTATCTACTTTAAATGCTTAAATTATCTAATTCACCCTTTTAACTTACACACATAGATACCACACTTTTAACTACTTACTTTAACCACTTTAGATACACATTTCTCACACACCATTCTTTTAACTAGCATTCATATACACCACTAGCTATTTATCCATATTAATTATTTGTTTAATTTAATTTCCCTAAATTTCCTAATTAAATAATTCATTTAAATTGAACTTAGTTTAAGGTTTTAATTAATTAGAACCTTAGTAATTAAATTCACACACATGAGTAAATTAATTAATTAAATCATATTTTAATTTTTAATACATAAATGTTCATTTTATAGATTAATTTAATTAAATACTTGTTATTCTAACCCTTTAAATATACTAAAATCCTAGTAAGCCTACTTGTAACCCATCAAAAACCCATTGAAACCCTTTGGAAATTAATTGTAAACCTAGTTAAACCCTATCATTAACCAAAAAATTAGTGCTCCTAACTTAAATACATATGAATGAATGAAAAGTTAGGGTCTTAAACCCATGATTCAATGTTTCAATAACCTAAACACACATTATAAATGCAGTTTAGGGTAAACCCTAATATGAACTTATGTTTTCTTCATCCATTTGAACCTGCAAACACTTAACAAGAGATTAGTTCCAAGCAAAACATTATAATAAAGGTATTATAATTAACCAATAATCATTTTTTTTATTTTCCTGGTCGTCAACGGGAAGGTTGAAAACTTTTCGACAACGCTAAAGAACATGGCTTTGACCTAGTTCCAACCTTCACAACAAAGGCAATATAGGGACATTCATCACCTGTTAGAGGCATTCATCATTGAGTTCTCTAAAAGTGGAATGAGGCACAACACTTCTTCATTAATCCACAATTTCAAACAGACCCCCTAGGAAACTGTCAGACTCGCGGGACATAGGTTTAGACAGTATATTGAGAGATGCCCAATGCCAGAACTTCCCTCACAAGCCAAGCAAGTGTCACTATTTTTGGATGGCCTCTTGAGATCTAACCTACGATCTTATGTATAACTAGTGGAACCCAAAACTCTAGAGCAATGTGTGCAGATTTTTATAGACATTGAGGACAATTTAAGAGACGATTTGGAACTTTCAGAGGTCTACAAAGATTCGGATAGCTCCTCTCAATCATCCTCAAAACATTCTAGTTCTATAGAAGACCTAGCAGAAAAGGTGACCCAAAAACTACACGTCTCTAGCAAACAGATGCCAAAGTTAACATCTACTAAACGTTGTTACACCTGTGGTGGCGATCACATGGCAAATGTGTGCCCTAATGTAACACAACTACAAGCCAACCCTAGTGGCTAGTACTGCACAATTGAAAGGTGGTACACTAATCACACACCATAAGACTGTTTGTACAACAAACAAGTGGTCCGACAGAATTACCCCCAAGCATATCCCCAACCAAGTAGATATCTAGGTCAGTACAATACTCAGCCTCATTACTATAGGCCCCCACAGAACTACCCTTACCAGACTCAAGCGAGACCTCAACCAGTCTTAGCTCAGCAAACACCTCGTCGAGCTAATGTAATCTCAGTCAAATATGTTGCTACAGAAGAAAACCTCAATAGGGCTTTAGTGCCTTCTTCACCCTTGATAATTGAAAGTGATCCTAACTCAAACAGCTTCGATTCCACCCATGTAGATAGTCCATTTGCATACTACACTGAGTCACCTGAACACATAGAAACATACCACTATGATAATCCACCATTGGAACCCAATTGGGAGCCAGACTACGCCAATGCAATGTATGCCAACCCTAACCCACATCCCTAGTTGAGACAACCAAGACCATAGGGCCCTAAAATACCATGCTTTAGGTGCCAAGGAGATCATTTCATAAAGGAATGCCCACATCCTCCAATAGCAGGACAATCACAATATTATATCATTCAAGGTTTTTGTACAGAATGTGGTAAAGATGATGTCATAAGAGATTTCCCTAAGAACCCTACTAATGCCTCTAAAGTAACACCCATAAATGTGATAGGTATTGTGCACACCTCAGATGGATCCACACCTACATATATACCTATCCAAGCTATAATGAGAGCCCAAGTGTTGTTACAAAATCAACAACCCAACCCTGATAAAGTAGTTGAGACAAGCGAAGTTGGAGAGTCTGGTGGAAGAAAAACCAAAACTTGGAAGGATTAGCGAGAAAGGATCAAAAGGAAATGGATTAAGAAGATAAATGAGTTGCAAGGAAGTCTAAAAGAAACTAGAGCTAAAATCCTAGAATTAACTTTGCAAGAGTCGAATCAGGAAAACCTCGAATGAGAAATTAGGATCAATTTTAGTTGAACCCATGCTGAAAAACCTAGACATGATGTTTCGAGCATATCAGGCAAGATTAAGAGAAGGACCCTATGTAGCTGAATTGAGTAAAAATTATCCAAGAGCAAACTTAGAAATTGAGAGAACTAAGCTTTTGCATGAAGATGGTAGAATTAGCCCAAACCATGTTTGAAGCCTCTCAATATATCAATTGGAGTAACATAGCAAAACCAGAGCTACACTTTCAAGGCCTACTAGAGAGGCTAGAACACTTGATTGCTAGCAATGAAAAAAACGGAGCAAAGTTGACCCATAATGCTCCCTTGACACAGGAAGGTAAAACACCATCTCTGTCTTGAGTATCGAACACGATAGACTGGGAGAACCTTTCTTCCATACATAAGTACTCGCAGGGATTTCTGAGGGAAATCCAAGAGGAGAAGTGGAGACGAGAGCAAGAGACCCATCCCCTATTCAAGAGATAGATGACTCGCAGGAACAATTTCCCCAAGGCATACCCTCTTTATATGATGACATAGAGGAAGAGCAACTTAGTGAACAAACGGATTTTGAATCTAATTCCTTACAAGAATTACCCCAGATCACAAGATCTTGGGAAGCCAAGTCTATCAGTATGAGAACACCGACCGCAATAGTTAGAAATGAAGAATCAGTAATTGCTAGAAACACAAAAGTGATAAAAAACACTAAAGTGTAGTGTCATCTCACTTTAGAAGAATTACTAAAAATTAAACCTGAGTTGTGGAAGCATGTAGCAAACCAGCTCCCAAAGACAACCACCACTTACTCTGAGGGAGATTCACACAAGAAGGTACCCGAAATACCCATGGAAAGAATTGGAGATATGAGCGAGGGAGAGGAAGGTAATACCTATTTGCCAATAACCCACCAAGGATATACCACCAAAGCCATCCTAGATTCCACTGCGGAAGTAGCCACTGCTACCACTGCTTTATTAAAACGTTGGGGTAAGACAACACTAAGACCCACAAGAATGAAACTGCAAATTGTCGACGGTCATATTGAGAAACCATTAGGCTTGTTAGAAGGGATATCTCTCACACTTATGGTGTAGAATTAGAGCACACCTTTGCCATTTGTGAGTTTGGGAAAAATCATGCTTACGAGATGATATTAGGAAGACCATTCATGCGACACTTGCAAATTCTACAAGATTGGGGAACCAACTCCTTGTACCTGCAACATTTAGGAGTGACCAACAAAGTTAATCTTAAGGATTATTCCCATCACGATGTGTCCCCAATCCAGTGGATATACCATCCATAGGACCCCTGAAGAAACAAAGTCAGTACAATCTATAGAATCAAACCCATCATGGTTGCATGAGGAAACTCATCTATGGATGTGTAAGGTAGCCAAACAAGAGAAAGAATGATTAGAAGCTAGAGCTTTAGGTTCAGAATGGCATCCACAAACTCTTCAGGACCCTGCTTATGCATGGATGGTGTTTTTAAACGAGGAATTTGAGCCTCACGGTTGGGTAGACATCTTGGCAACCATGGATATAGTGATAAATGAAGAACAATGGACCCCTCACTATGATGAGGATGGATATGAAATTTCCATCTTTATGATAGAGCCCTTAGAGGAGAAGCCTCTTCTAGAAGAATGCATGGAATTGGCCGAAGAGCTAGACGAAACGAGTGAGGAGGACCTAGAATCCATTATCATGGAACCTTCTGCTCGACAGAAGAGGAATATCTTTACTTTGTAGAAGCCAATACCCTAAAATGGGAAAGGACAATGAAGACGAACGACCCAAGTCACTCATAGAAGGTACATAAAACAAGCACAAGAAGGAGAGAAAGAAATCACTTAAGATAGAGGAAGAAGAACCCCTCATGGAAGTACCTGGGAACTTTAAAAAATATGAAATAAAAGACAGAAGAATCACGGTATGGATGCCTAAAAGAGAAGAAGGCATTGGAGAAGTGTACGATAATCGAGAAAAAGCCAAAAAGATAATAGTCACGATAGAAGAAGAAGAAGAAAAGTGCACATACATAGGGCATGATTTGATAGAGGAAGAAGAAGAAGAGTTAACAGACCTACTATGAGAATATAGAGATGTGTTTGGTTGGAGTTATAAGGGCTTGAAAGGAGTGGACCCAGATATATGCTCCCATAGAATTCCTATGACTCCAGAGGAAAAAATCTTCTAAGCAGAAACCATACACCTATAATGATAATTATGCTACCAAGATTACAGAGGAGATAGATTGTCTGATAGAAGCATGATTTATTTACAAGATAGTATGCATGGGTATTCCCATTGTGCTTGTGCCCAAGAAAAATGGGAAATTTCACGTGTGTATTAACTTTGAAAAAGTTAATGCCGCCATGATTGGAGACAATTATCCTCTTCCTATCACGGAGCATTTATTGGAACAAGTTGCAGACAAGGAAGTTTACAACTTCCTTGATGGCTTCTCGGATTACAATCCGTAACCATTTTCCCTGAAGATCAACATAAGACAGCCTTTGCCACAAAGTAGGGCATCTTTGCATTTTGTGTAATGCCATTTGGACTGACAAATGCACCGGCCACTTTTCAACGATTAATGTGTCATGTCTTTAAGGAATTCCTATGAAAGAACTTAGAAATTTATATGGACGACTTATGTGCTCATTCTAACATGAGACAGACCCACATCCCTGAATTAAGGCAAGTCTTTGATAAATGTCGAGAATATCAGGTTTATCTGAACCCAAAAAAGTGTTTTTTCATGGTCAGGCAAAGCAAAATTCTAGGACACATCGTCTCAAGGAACCGAACCTCTACGGATGAAGAAAAGATTAGAGTGATTGCAAACCTACCTAGGCCGAAAAATGTAAATGAGGTACATGCTTTCATGGGACATTGTGGTTATTATCAATGATCTATACACATGTATGCGATCATAGCAAAGCCTCTGTACTCTATCTTGAACAAATTTCAATGGATAGATGAATGTGAGAAATCATTCAATGAACTCAAACGACGCTTGTGTTCAGCACCCATCTTAACTACACCAAATTGGAGTAAGTCATTCCATGTGCACGTGGATGCATCCAACTATGCGATTGGGTGTGTGTTGACACAACCCATGAATGAAAGCAATATAGATCTTCCCATAGATTACACAGGTAGACAACTAAATGTAGCGGAAAGAAATTATACCACCACAAAACACGAAGAATTAGGAATGATATACGCAATAAAGAAGTTCAGACATTACTTATTGGTGAATAAGTTCAAGTTCTTCACAGATCATCAAGCATTGTTGTACTTAGTCAATAAGCCTTATAACACGGGATGATTGATACGTTGGTTTCTACTATTGATGGAGTACAACTTCGAAGTAGTAGTCCAGAAGGGAAAGACCCACCTTAGAGCGGATCACCTTTCACATTGAATTACGGGAGAGGCCCCCCAAGGAATAACGGATGAACTACCAGATGCATACTTTTTTAATCTTCAGATAATACCCAAATGGCCCAAGTCTATTGTCCGTATTATCACATTTGGACCCAAGAGTCCTAGGATTAAGATTGGAGAAGGAGAGATTACCAAGTCACAAAGATATCAAATATTAGCAGGAAGCATATACAAACAAGATAATTAGGGAATTCTTGCTTGTTGTGTAGACAAATTAGAATACAAGAATTGGTTGCAATTAGCACATGTAGGTGCATTAAAGCAACATCATTCAAAATGTCATACATTGTAGACTCTGCATAGACTAGGAGTGTACTAGCCGTCTATGGAAGCAGATGTCTATAGCTTGTGTAACGAATGCCCAGTTTGTTGTGAAAGACCACGTGTGGAGCATACCACTTTGTATCATGTGTCTCTCACACCAGAATGGAGTGAACCAATGGTAACATACTTGAGAACGAAAACATTCCCTCAGGAAATGACTTTAGCAAGACAACGAAGTCAAGAGCAGGAAGCTCAAGACTACACACTTATTGGCCATAACCTATATAAATGAGGGAGAGATGGATACCTAAGATAATGTGTTCCTGAGAGTGATTATTTAAGCGCATTAGAGACTGCACATCAAGGTGTTGTAGGAGGTCATTTTGGTCCCAATAGAATAATCAAAGCCATACTATTCACAGGATTATGGTGGCCCACTCTTCACACGGATGCACATACCTATGTTAAGAGATGTGATGTCTACCAAAGAACCTACTTTCCTACTCATAGAGATGAAATGCCATTAAAACCCATGATGGGAGGATGTGCATTCTCTAAGTGGGGTATAGACTTTGTAGGACCCATTAACCCCCTTGCTAAAGGTACTCATGCTGAATACATCATAGTAGCAATAGACTATCTCACCAAATGGGTAGAAGCTAAAGCCACAAAAAGGAATGATGCACACACAACTGCAAAAATCTTATTTGAAAATGTCTTTACGAGGTATGGGTTGCCCATAGAGTTGGTAAGTGATCGAGGAACCCACTTTCTAAACCAAGTCATTGAATATTTGTAATAGGATTTTATGGTGATTCACAAGAAATCCACACCATATCATCCTCAAGCCAATGGTAAGGAAGAAAGTACTAACAATATCCTTTGTAATGTATTGACGAAACTCGTAAACAACAAACATTCAGATTGGGACAAACAGTTACATCATGTTGTTTGGGCATATCGAGTGGCCTACAAGATCGTACCCAATGCAACTCCATTTCATATTGTTTTTTGTCAAAATGCAGTGCTCCCTTTGGATTTTTTGATACCCGCCCTTAAGGTTGCACAAGACCATCCAATGGAAATTGATGATCTGCATCAATCCAAGTTCAGAATACAAGGGTATAAGGTAAGAAATCTATGTTGTTTTCTCTTTTATTTATACATATTGCGATATTCATATAAGATACTTAAATTTTTTTTAACTATCTATAGATCGAAAAGAGGTTGGAAGATAAAATTAAAGTAATTCTTGATTAGAGTGTAGATGGAACTCAACTTTCATTGTCATAGCTCTCATACTGCCTGATTATTGGAGCGTAGAGAGAACCCATTTTTCATGCTCATAGTCCTTCCTCTACCTCAAGATTTCTTCCACATACAAGAAATTGGAATTGTAAAACTTTTTAATTCAATATAATGTACATATTGTACAATCAATGATTTTTGCCATGGTAATATTACAATTTTAGAATTTCTAGATTTTGTTAACCTCATTGCTCTGCTGACAATTTACAGCCAAAAAATAGGGATTATAGGAAAGGGTTCTTATGTGGCAGTCATTGTTTCTTGCAGACTAAATTATTTTTGCAACTACATACTTACAGATTAACCCCGCAACAACATCAATGACATACTTACGGCATTTCACACAAATAACTTAATACGTCCATGAAATCATTCATTCGTTATAGCATTAATTAATAGCGGAATCACCGCATGTACAAAATCACTTGCAAATAAATTTAACTACAACATTAACTTAACATATCTCGCAAAAATTACATTAACCGTCAACACTAAAGAACAGTATGAATAGAGACACATAATTAGGAAATCATCACCACACTAAGAATTTACAAGCTGATCAAGTCACACCAACTCATCGCCTCTCTTCTTCTCAACCCAAAACATTTGTTTCATTAATATAAGTCATTTCACCGAAAACTAAAGACGTAAAGAAATTTATGCATCTCAAGTGTCAACCTCACTACTTTGCTGACAATTTATAGCCAAAAAATAGGGATTACAAGAAATGGTTCTTGGGTGGCAGTCATATAGGTTCTTGCATACTGAATTATTTTTCCAATCATAGACTTACAGATTAACACCACAACAATATCAATGATATACTTACGAGAATTCACACAAATAACTAAATACTTCCATGAAATCCTTCACTCTTTACAATGTTAATTAATAGTGGAATCACTTATAAAATCACTATGTGTATAGAATCACTTGCAAATAAGCTTAACCACAATATTAACTTAACATATCTCACAAAGATTACATTAACCGTCAACATTGAGGAACAATAAGAAGAGAGACGCAAAATTAGGAAATCGTCACTGTGCTGAGAATCTACAAGCCGATCGAGTCACACTGACTCGTCACCAATCTTCTTCTCAACCCAAAATGTTTGTTTCATTAATATAAGGATGAAAAGTTACAATGATTTGGTAAGTCATTTCACTGAAAACTAAAGAAGTACAAAAATTAATGTGTCTCACCACACAACCTAACACTCGCATGCACGGTGGAATCAAACCCCTAACTGAAACAATCTTCATCTGTAATTCCTTATAAATACAAAGCACAGGCTTCTTCAAAACTGTGCTTAATTTTATTCTATAATGTTTTCAATAATTTCTTGACTACATCCACATCTACTATTTGCACATCAGAATTGGAACTACTGGCTTGGACGGCCTGTGCAACCAACTGCTGACTTTGTGTTTCCAAAAAAGCTTCCTGTAGATAGAAATCGTTTTGGAGATCGGCTTGAAATCGGGCTCGGTTTCGCTATGTGGTAGCTTCAACTTGCTTCATGTTTGAGACCTGGTTATTGAGGAGATCTTCCATGTGTTGTATCTGGGAAGCTTGGCACTCAGTCATATTGAAAAATGAATGTCGCTCTTTCTACGTAGCTTCTAACTCCTTGCATAAAGTGATAGTCTGGTCAATGGTTATGCACAATTCATTGTCTCTATCAAATATCTCAGCCTTGACTTGCTCAAGCTCATCATCCATCTGTTGCGCAGTGGTGGGAAGAACGCTACAAGTCATCTCCAATTGTTTGCAGTTTGTTCTTCTAGCACATAACTTACTTTGGCTAAGGCCTCCTATTTTTCTGCGAACTCCTTTCACAAGGCCACCATTTCACTCTCTTTATGTGTGATCTACTTCTACAACCATAATTCTTGAGCCTGATAATGCATAACCTCACGCTGTAAGTTGGAAAGGTCATCGTCAACAAAATCCAACTTTGCTTGGACATCCTTCATAATTTTGGCTTTCTTAGACTCGAGGGGACTCTAAATTTGATTGGCAGCATGTACAAGATACTGCCTAATCTTTGCCAAATCTTCCACAATGAAGTGAGGTCCAATACCCAACTAAAGAGAAGAACCAATGGAGAGTGCCGAAACGTCAGTGGTCAAGACCTTGAGGTCTTCAGGATGGTTGATCGAAGATGATGGGAGGAGGAGAATAAGCCACAGAATGCGATGGGGTTTGCACGGTGGCAAACTCGTGAACGAGATCAGCCTTTGATGATTCAACAGGGCCGAATGGGATGGTAGGAATGGCTGGGAGAAGTGGAATGACTTGTTTTGTGGGCAGTTGATCCTCTTGAATAGCCTTAAATTTAGCCATCACCATGATGCGATAGATGAGAGCATGTAGCAAAGAAGTGATCAAAGAGGTAATTGAGGGACTTTCAACTAGGGTGACAACATCATCGACATCCATTAGTGAGGGACTCATCGAACTGGTGGGGAAAAAGAGAATGGGTACAAAGGATGTGGCGATTGAAGATAGGAAGTCGAGAGCCACAATCTCCTTAGAGGTGATCGTAATGCTGGCATCCTCCATCTCTAAAGACGAAATGTGAGCCATAGTTACAACAACATCCAGGCAGCATCGCTTAGAGCAAGGGAAACAGAGCATGATGGATTCATCATTATCATCCTCCATGTGAGAAGACACCACAGAGGGTGGGGGAGAAGAGCAAGAACTTGAGGCACAGTGGCTAGAGGGTCAAGCAAAAGGAGAAAGAAAATATGGGGAAGGTGGGTCCAAGGGACTTCACCTTAGCCTAACTGCTTTACAACCATCTAGTACTCTTTGTGGATGCATCTGAAGTAGAAGGATGCCCGATTGATTGTTTTCGTGGCAATCAAGTGAATTGCGCAATACATCAATCGAGAAATACCATAAGATTGTTTTTTGAGGTTAAGAGTAACCACTAGAAATTGTAAGGCTATGCACTCCGGTGGCAGTTGGGAGATGATGGCATATTCATTGGAGGAGCATCGGGGGAAAAGGGCATTCATGGTGGCGAGCAAAAGAGAGGTGGCTTCGGTGTGGCCCATCTTGTAGAGGCGGAGCCGATAGGTGATGGTTTCTACTATGAGAATAGTGGTGAGCCAAGGAGCTTTGACATGCCAGGTGGAGGCGGAGACACGACAATCGGCTATTGTGTGGATAAGAGTATCGGTATAGGGATGAGGGGGAATGTTGTTCCATGTAAGCTGGGCAAAAGGGAGGAGCCCCCATACTTGGAAGTACTCAATGAGCTCTGGGGCCATGGAGTCTCCAAAACTAGCCAAGTGTGGCAAGGTTTCCATTGCAAGATAAGCGAGTGTTGCACACAGTGAACAATTGCAAACTAGGGGATATGCACACAAAGTTTGTAAAACATCGTAAAGTAAGAAATCAAAAGTAAGTGGATAAATATAGGTGAAAAGCAATAAATGGCCGTGGGAGCATCCAGGAACGATGAGGGTGGGATGAATGAAATCAGATCATAATACGAGCCATTACACTTGCCAATTATGTAACAGAATGCATGGATTGGGTTGAAAAGATGAAAAGTGGAGGGCAAGAGCTATAAATAGCTACAAAAAAAGTTGTTATTGATCAGTGTGGACACAAAACAATCGTAGTTTAGATCCATTGACGGGACAATGTAAGGATTCTCCGGTAAGAGTTTCAAACTGAAAAGTAGCCGAGCCAATTTGCACTGAAATGGGATAAGGGCCAAACCAACGAACCTTAAATTTTCTAGCCGTACAATAAGCTTTGAAATTGTGAACCAAAACTAATTGGGTGATTGTAAAGACAAGGGTTTTCAAGAATCTATCATGGATATCCGCATGCTAGATTTGTAACTCTTGCATCAAGAGGAAACTTGCAAACCGAACTTCGTTCAAATCTTGGATGACATCCAAACGATCATAAATCAAATGTTCAAGGAGTTCATGGTCAACGACAATGCATAAACTGGAAACAACTAACTCCATGGGTGCAATGGTTTCAACTCCATAAGGCAATTTAAATGGGATAAAAGAAATAACGACTTTATAGGTTGTATGATAAGCCCATAAAACAGAGGGTGGGAATTGTTTCCATCTCTTCGATGAGAACTCAATTAACTTCTTCAACATCGTTGATAGTGATTTTTTAGTACTCTCAGTAAGACCATTCGCATGTGGATAATAGGGAGTACAAAACTTCTGAAGGATATTAAAATTAATAGTTAAAGCTTTTATGAGATCATAAATGAAATGCATACCATGATCACAAATGCTTCCCAAAGGCAAACCAAAACAGGGAAAAACATCTCACGTTAAACAATGAGCTACACAATGGCATTCGTAAGACTTGTCTTGAATCTTTGATAATGATAGAAGCTCCCCCTTGCTTCAAATGCTTCTTCAAATCTTCCTGGTCTTTGCTTGAATCCTTGGCTCTCAAGCAACTTCAAAGCCTCCTCTTGATTTCCTCAATGATCAATGTTGAGCTCTGATACCATTGATGGATTACATCCACTCCTAGTTGCAATAGAAGAATGATAGCCCCTTCCTAGGACTAAACAATTCACTACCACAATCCACCAAAAATTGAATTCATCTTTGGACTTGAGGATTGAACCTATGAAATTTTGCACAGTCAACATAGACTCTCTAAGATTTCCAACAAGCCATATATTACTCAATTTGGATAATGTGACCTGTGTCAACCTCATTGCACAAAATAGACCAAAATCTACCCAAACAGATAGCTTATACCTATGTATACCTCTTCACACACATATATTGGGGAATATGTAGAGATAGACCAGAGAGCTTTCAAGCTTAGTATAAAAAAGGATAAGGAACACTTGAGATTAAGATTATAATCGAAAGAGAGCTTACAACAAGAGTCAAGATGATCTATCCTTGCTCATGAAAAAGACAACTACACAATGAGATATGGATGATTGAAAATCTGAGCCTAAATGAAAAACTTTAGCTAGCAGGGGGCTAGCTTAGCGAGGGGGTAGGTTAGAATTGAAGCATAAACTCCCAATGAGATGCTAAAAGTGCACAAATGAAGCTTGATGACCACCATGACCTTCTTCCAAGCTATTCCTTACATAGTGCTCCAAACGTTGGTGAGAATTTGAATTTTAATCATGCCTCCAAATCTCCCACTTTTCTCAATCAAGATAGATGGAATCTTGAGCTTGAAAACTCGTGGAAATGTGGTTCTCGACTTTACCAAAATGTGAAATGAGGTGTACTTGAATTAAGCCTATGTTCACACACCACCATTTTGTACTAGGGCATAAGGAGATGTAAACTCTCCACGAATTCCTCTACACTAACACAAAAGGCTGAATTCATGTGAGGTATACTCACCCCCATTATCTAAACATAAACCCTTAACTTAGTTCCTTTTTTAGCCTCAATTGAAGCAAGCCATTTTTTGATAGTAGGGAGTACCTCATCCTTCAATTTGATAGGACATACCTAAAATTCTCTAGCAAGATTCTTTGAGATTCCATTTCTTGGCTTCCATCGCCTCCTCTGAATAAGCCCATCTTTAATTTAATTCTTTCAAGGAGAAAAGTTTGTGCCATCAAATTTTCGAATCTCAAAATGCTCTTTGCCCTACAAATTATAGCTCCTCCTGGGAACACTATCACTAGACCCTGATCCACTAGACATGTCTGAGACCTCTCATACCATGATGATACAGAACTAATTAGAATGATAATGGAGCTAAAAGAGTCCAAACATCACTAAGGCTCAAAAAAGGATGACCAAGTATCAAAATCTAAAAAAATTCAATAGTCTCCCTAAAAAAATGGATAGTAATAACCAATCAAAAGGATTATGTAAGAATATATGTGCTCATACCAATAAGTGTATCAAGGAGTAAATCGACCAATGTATAGTTGACAAAAAAAAATCTGGAAAGAATTTGTTAGAGTCTCCTTTGGCAAATGAGCATATATCTAGTGTCAAAGGCTCATAAAACTACAAATATTGACATGTAAACCTGCATAGTGGAACACTGACTCCACTGCATATAATCAATTAACTGAAAGAAGCCAATTAGGCTTATCGAGCTGAACAACTATCATACATCTCCTATGGCGAGGCGGGGTAAGTCTTCCACCTGCATCAAAGAGATCCTAACATCAGAGTGTGTCCCAGTTAAGAAAACCTCACCATGTCCCTTTTTATCAATGTTAAAGGCTTTATGCAAAAATTTAATCGCTATATTAATGATCACATAGATGCACATAAGCGGTATCCACATAAGCATACATAGTGTATATGTGCTCAATATTTGCAATAAAATGGCATTGAAAGACTGAATTCACAACCCCGACACTAATCGACATCACTTACAAGCATTTCTCAACTATGTTCCTTAGGCTCAAAAACTTGCATAAACTTGTGGTCCTTGCTCCCACCACAATTGAAAACTGAAAACTTTTCAAGTGACATGTAGATTTACTACTATGGCTGAAAGAAGTATAAAGAATACTCTTCTTGATGTTCTCGAACTTGTGCAAAGAGAACTATGCGAAAAAGTACTCCAAAATGGCTCCAAGAATCACCCCAAAAATGTTTTAAAACAAGGTTTGAAAGCAAAGAATGAAGCTTTGAGGGCCGAAAACATGTTCAAGGGAACCTTAGTCTTTGAAGGCTTAGAGGGAACCTTTGAAAGTTTGAAAGCTTTGAGGGAACCTTAGTCTTTCTCCCCCTTCAAACATCACAAGAGTGTAGCTTAGTGTAAAGTGATTGCGGGTTAAGTGAGATCCAAGGGAACAAACTAGGATGGTTGACCTCCTAAGAAGTATCGAAATCCTTCGTCTATCTTGATCATTGAGGACCTCCCTCGTGTGCAATCAACTGTGACCCGGATGATAGGTATGCCAAGCTCTACGCCTTGGTCGCTACCTTAGCTGTAAGCCTTAGGTAGGCAGGCAATGCTCATATCACTTGCACAAAAGCAACAAAGTTGTTGCATCACAATGCATGATTCCAGTGAAGTATTGTTATGGAAATACCACAGTGGACTCCATGATGATACCCTCACAGTAGAAAAACAAGCTCCAGATGTTGCACACAATACTCCACACATGCCTACAAGATACGCAAAAGAACATAGTACATAGAGAGCAGGAAGAAAAATTCCCTAGGTGTTACAAATGTAGCTGAACTTAAAGTGTGTGGTTGACTAGGAAACTATATGTTTTATTAAAGAACATATACAAAAAGTTTTTGATGGCCATTTGGCGGATACTAATGGTAACATATGAAACAAAATATCTAAATTACGAGAACTCCCTTGAGGGAGATGGACTAGATACAAGAAATAACTTGACAAGATCTCATACTCTGAGATTACAAGAAGATAAGAATAGATGTTGAAGAACTAGACTAATCAGGACTAGAACAAGGAATAGGACAATAACCGGAACTCGAACATGGAGAGTACTTATGGTGATCGTGCTTCCTTAAGATCACAAAATTGGCATTGGCAAGATGGAGGATGTATGTGCCAAGCCTTCCTTACATAGATATTCAAGAGCGATTATGAATTGATGATGTCAATAATCCAAAACAAGACCTTTGGATATCAAAATCAAGCAAGTATATAGTCGATCTTAGGGTTTTGGAAATCATGAGATATAGAAAGCCACATGGAATGTGAGGTTCATGATGGCTTCCTTTCTCCATGAAACATATGCATGGAGGAAAGTAATAGGCACTCTGGTACATGATAGCTTCTTAACGCTATAAAGCATCATCCTTTAAGGACAGGTTGTGAGTATTGAGCATTTTAATTAGCACCTTCTATCCATAAATAGAAACTCTTTCATAGTTGTTTTATGTGCAAATAGTATTGCACCATCTTGCTCATGGTGTTGTTACAAAGGACATGAGGTGTTTTTATGCACTAAACTGAAGCTTATAAGGTCAACCAAAGCTTCCAAGCCTTAAAGGGTAGGTTCTATGTTGGTTAGCTGAACCTAACTTCATTACTCAAAGCAACTGATTTCTTTCATCTTCTTCCTTTCAAGCACTTTCAGTGGTATTAGAGTTATCTTCAATCAAATTGGGTGATGGATTTCCTTCCATGATCGATAAGCTTGATAGGAACAACTATGCTGCTTGGAAAATCAAAATCGAAATGTACTTACAAGGAAGAAATATCTATGGAGTAGTAAAGCGTGATGAAATCATGCCTATACCAAGATCCAAAGGAGACATACACAAGAAGAAATTAAGAAGTTGACATGATGATGTGCAAGAGATGCTCAACTCTAGTATTACATCCTAGAATATATCTCTGATTTCTTGCTTCCATACATTAGAAGTTGTAAAACATCACAAAAACTTGGTATACACTTGAGACATTCTTCTCTACTAGCACCAAAGCTATAAAGAAGCACTTGTGGAATGAATTCAATCAAATGAAGAAGACACCTAAGCAGATAATAATAGAACTTTTTACCAAAGTTAAGGAGATAGTAGATCAATTAGCATCAATTCGACAGTTGATTGAAGATGAAGCCATTATGAGGCACATCCCAAATGGTATTAGGACTAATATGCAGTGGCAATAATTCAAAAAGGCCTATGATCTCATCATGGATGTGCAGAGACCTAACTTCCACATATTTCTTGGCAAACTCTTTAATAATGAGACCAACAACATAAAAGAAGGTAAATTGTTCCAAGCTAATTCTAGAAGTGCTCTTTATATAGATAAGAAGGACAAGAAGAATAAAGAGAAGGAGAAAGAGAATGACGATGAAGAAGTTTCCCGAGCCAATTATGTAGGCAAAAGCAAATGGAAAGGAAAGAAGAAAGGAGCAAAGCAACACAAGACTAAGGGATAAGAAGTTCAATCTTATTCCACCTATAACAAGTCAAACCATACCAGTCAAATTTTTTTGTTCAATGGAAGACCACAAAAGTAAGAGGAAGAAGTGGATTTGGCAACACAAGAGGTAGAGGTGGACAAAACTACAACAAAAATAACAGAAACGATAGAAAAAGGGATTACAAAAATTACTAAGAGATCAAGCACATGAAGATCATTACTCCTAATGAAGAGGATGCACATTTGTTCTATATAGATTCTGGTTGTTTGAAACATGTTGTAGGCAATGTTTCTCGTTTGTCAAACTTGGAGAAATCTAAGTATAAACATTGAGGTACAAACTAGAGATAATACCAAGCATGATGTGGAAAGGATTGGCAATGTCAAAGCTTCCAATGGCATAACAAACATTCTGAGTAAGGTTCTCTATGTACCCATTTACCAAAAACCTAATAAGTGTAGGCCAAATTGTAGAAAAGGGCTTGCGAATTAGGTTCACCTAGCATGGAGTTTATGCAAACCCATGCCAAGGCTTAAAAAAGATAGCCAAAGATGAGAAGCATGGTAGAATCTTCACATTTCAAGTGAAAGAAACCAAAAATGTAACTCTATATAACTTTGGGTCACAAACCTTATGTGAGCTAGAAATGTGGCATAAGCGGCTTGCTAATGATAATGAAAGAACATTTAAGGATACATGCAAGGATCAAAGTGGTTTAGCACTGCTAAATATCTTGAAGCAACATATGATCAATAGATGTGATGCTTATCACATTGGAAAGTCACAAAGACAACTTTACCATAGCAAAAGGTACAACCACAACAACATCTTGGACTTAGTACACATATATGTGTGAGGACCAAGTTAAGAACCATCATTAGCAAGCTCAAGGTATTATGTATCTTTTGTTAATGATCATAGTAGATGGGCAACCTTATACTTTATCAAAAATAAAAGTGAAGCCTTTGATTGCTTCAAAAGATTTCTAGCGCATGTACAGAACTACATTGGCAAGTCATTGAAGAAGCTTAAATTTGATGGAGAGGGAGAATATTTCTCCAAGGATTTTGATGAATACTTGTAGGATAAAGGCATCAAAAGAGAAGTCTTCACTAGGTACTCTCCTCAACAAAATGGTGTTGTTGAAAGGAGAACAAAACTCTACTTGGGACGGTTAGGACTATGCTTGAAAAAAAGAGGTTGCCACACTACTTACATGTAGAATCAATGTCTATTGTAGCATATCTTGTCAATAGAATTCCATTTAAACCACTTCAAGGTATGAGTCCCTATGAAGCTTGGAATGGTAGAAAGCCCAACCTAAGTCATTGCAAAGTCTTTGGTTTTTTAGCATATGTGCATATACCTTCACAAGTCAGAGGGAAATTGGATGAAAGAGCAAACAAGCTTGTGTCCGTTGGCTATGACTCAACACAAATGGGCTATAGATTTTACAATCCAACTACAAAGCAATTCACAACAAGCACATATGTTGTATTTGAAGAGCATAGGTCACGATATAAAGAAGATAAGCAAAAGGTAAAGCTACCCTATGGCCTTGATACAAATTTTCTTCCATTAGATAGTAAGCATGATGCACAAGTGCAAGACTCGAGAAGTGATTCAAAACTTTAGTATATGCTATCAATAGACTTCCATCTAAATCACTTCAAGGTATGACTCCCGAAGAAGCTTGGAATGGTAGAAAGCTTAGCCTTGATCATTGCAAAGCCTTTGGTTGTTTAGCATATATGAATGTACTTTCACAAATCAAAGGAAAATTCGATGAAAGAGCAACCAATGTTGTGTTCATTGGCTATGAGTCAACACAAATAGGCTATAGATTTTACAATCAAACTACAAAGAAATTAATAAAAAGTAGGGATATATTTGAAGAACATATGTAATAGTATGACGAGGATAAGCAAAAGTAAATTTACCCTATGACCTTGATACAAATTTTGTTAGATTAGATAGTAAGCATGATGCATGTGCACAACTCTAGACGTAATTCAGAATAACAAGGGGAGAAGGAGAGAGATTACAAAATTTCAAAATCAAGAGGGAAGGCCAAGATGTGGGAATGTGGAATATACTCGGTTTGTGCTCCTAGAAGTTCAACAAGGGATAGAAGACAACATGAAAGGTATGGTTATGATACATCATTTATTACAAAACATACCATCAATTTGACCAAAGATTCAATTTCAAAAGAACCCTCTACTTATGAAGAAGTCCAAAAGTAACCCTAATTGGGAGAATGCCATGAAAGAGGAAATAGAAGCTCTAAAGGAGATGGACACATGGGAGTTAGTTCCTATGTAAACCAACAAGAAGGTAATAGGCTAGAGATGGGTGTATAAGTTAAAAGGAAATTCAAATGGCCCTATTTGTAGGTACACAACCAAACCTTGCTGCTAAGTGTTGCAGTTGCAAGGAATTGGAAGTTACTTCAACTTGATGTGAAGAATGCTTTTCTCAATAGATGGCTTAGTATGGAAGTACATATGTCACAACCCCTTGGGTATGAAAACCCTAATTATTCTAATTATGTTTGCAAGCTTAAGAAAACATTATATAGTTTGAAGCAAGCCCCTAGAGCTTGGAACTATGGATTGGTAACCTATTTGTAAGATCAAGGGTTCAAATCAAGCAATGCAGATCCATCATTATTCATCAAGTATATTCATGATGAAGTTATCTACTTATGTTTCTATGTAGATGACATGATTATGTCAAGTGATGATGTGATTGGAATAGAAAGAATAAAAAGGCACATGCAAGGGGAATTCAAGATTAGTAATCTTCGAGAACATTCTTCTTAGGCATGCATGTTATCCATACAAATCAAGGGATGTACTCAACTCAAAGGAGGCATATTCAAGATCTCCTCTTAGAGTTCAAAATGGATAATGCCAAACCTACAAGTACACCTATGGAGATGAACCATAAAATCAATTCATATGAAGGAGAACACAGAATATCAAAGCCTTGTGGGTAGTCTAATTTATGCTACACATACAAGGGAAAATAGTTCCCATAGTGTTGGAGTACTTAGTCAACTCATGTACTCTCTTAGAAAACCACATAGGAATGCAACTAAAAGAGTACTTAAGTATCTTAAAGGAACTATCAATGAAGGTATATTCTATTCTTATACATCTAATTTGGATCTCAAACTATATTCAGATGCAAATTGGGTAGGATCCAAGTCTACACAATTGTACTCAAAAGAGAAATGAATACAATCAAGTTTGAATCATCTTCTTGTTAACTGCCCCTTCTCTACATCATCTTCAAAATCAACAAAACTTGCAGAGCTTGGTTCTCTCTACTCATAAGCTCAATGCTCAAGATTAAGGATTCATTGTAAAGGTACAAGTGTCTGCTTTAATTGTATAAAAGGTTTCATTATTTGGATTCTTCTAGGGTGAAATAAAGCTTGATCATTCTCTCGATATCTATTACTTCTCTTTCTTGAAAGTCGAGATGAGCATTTGTAGATGTTAAGTTCATAATTGGAGCATGGATTGTTAATTAATTGTACTCTGGTACATTATAGCTTCTTAACTCTATAAGGCATCATCCTTTAAGAGAAATTTGATCAAGTGTAAATATGATGTAAGTACTGAGAAATTTAAGTAGCACCTTCCATCCATAAATAGAAACTCTTTCATAGTTCTTTCATGTGCAAGTAGTTTGTTTTGCACCATCTTGTTCATAGTGATGTTACAAAGGACATGGGGTGTCTTTTTGCACTAAATTGAAGTTTACAAGGTCAAACAAAGCTTCCAAGTTTTAAAGGGTAGGTTCTATGCTTATCTTGTTCATAGTGATGTTACAAAGGACATAAGGAGTCTTGTGAACCGATGGGGGCATGAACGACTTCACTATATCCATATGCATCTACCAATTTTTCTTTTCTCCACGTGTCATTTTCGTTTCCTAATGCTGATAGGTATTCATGCTGATAGGTAATCATTATATTGGTCTGGTTTGGTTTGGTTCACGGCCTTCGACATCTATTCCTTTGATACCCACTTTTAATGAAGTTTCATGGGTTGATCATGTAACTTTTTGCAGGGGAAAGGGAGAGAACAGTAGATCACTATGCAAACAACAGATAAATGTTATTTAAAAATGGTTACAAGTTTGCATAGGCCGCGGCCGTGATAATGACTCTGTTAAAGTAAGGCCGAACCTCCATTTGTAAAATATATTTATTAAAAAAAATAAAATAAATAAATAAAAAACTTGAGGAAGTAATGTATACATACAGAAAAAGAAAAAAAAAAAAAAAAAAAACTTGAGGAAGTAATGTACACATACAAGCATACAATTTTAAGAGCCCATCAATAACTTCACTCTGGCAAGCCATCCAAAACACGAGTGCAGCTCCACCTTCATGAAACTAGCTGCACTTCTGACGTTAGTGATTCTCCTCCGAAGCCACTGTTTCTCTGATAAAAAATCCAATTTGAGAAAGTAATGTACACATACAAGCAGGTTATACTGAGAGCTGCTTACATAAACCAAGATAATCGCAGTAGTTGGTTCATCGATCCTTCTCTGCCGAATTCTGCTTGATATACCGCCAGAAGCTGTTAGTTGGTAGAGAAATGCTCGATCTACTTTCTCGTGGTCTAGTGGTAAACACTGTGGACTCTCAAGTGTGAGGTCCAGGGTTCAAAAATCGGGTGTGCGACCTGACGATAATCCCAGAAGGAAGGTCTCCAGATTGGATGGGCGTATTGCTCATTTAAAATTCAAGCCTAAGACTAGGTCGACGACCAGTTTCCAACCAAAAATGGAATAAGGAAAAAAAAAAAAAGGGGAACCTTTCGTTCAAAAAGTTTCCAATGGTCACGGGCCGATGAGGATCTGATAACTTGTCAGTGGTCCAAAGGCGGTTGTTCCACTTGGCCATCTTTTCGATGGGACAAAGCGATGGTTCCATGTGGCCAGTGATCTTTCGTTGATGGTGTCACTTGTTGGAACCTGCTGATCAAAGAAGAATAGGTGTTCTATTCAGATAAAGGTACCATAATGCAAGAATTTCTGATGAATTATAAGAATGCACTTGGTTATTCGGAACTCCAACTCCATACACCGGAATCTTTCTAACATGACATCCATATTCTTCAAATTATATAAGATAGGTACATGGACCATAAACTGTACCTCAATCGAAAGTATAGCTTCACCCGAAGAAACATCAACAAAGTTCAATCTCTATCTAAAGTACAGCTTCAGCAAGGAGGAGAACACCACAAAAATGATCAGCAGATCAAGAGTTTGGAGGGCCCAAGGGAATTTCTTCACAGACGATATCAGCATCTGATAATTCCTTCGAACACATAGGGCACACAGATTCAACTTCTAACACCTGCAACAAGCACAAAGGAGCATTTAATCCAGAGATATATTATTATTTCCTGGTGCAAACATCAACTGTTTTCACTCCCTCAAACTGTGAATAGTATTGTTATATAATTTTTGTACATGTGCCTTGGAATGAAAATAAAAGGTCATAGCGAATTCATTAGGCCTCCAATTATCGACATAATGGTATAAACAAGGTCAGTTGAAATAAAGATACAGCGTATTGAAATTCACAATTTGTTCTCATCTTCCTAATATTTTATACAGACCACACTATCACCGTGCTATTGAAATTTGACTTTTCTGATCTCCTGGATCCATAGATCTTCCAAATAGATCATTTCATCTTCAAAACTGTGGGTATGCACTTACTGTTTCATTGAGTTGTATGAGCAAAGAAACTGGAGCATGACATACCAGCTCTGTGCACAAAACAATCATGTAGAAAAATAATCGATTGTACACCAATGAGTCTTCTAACCTTTCCAAGCTCAGTAGCTAAGGCAGGAAACTTGCAGTGTGGACAAGAACTCCAATCCTCTAGAACCATATGACGCCCTGAAGCTATACAGAACTGTCAATAAAAACAAATAAGTCAATCAGAACCAATGTCTACCGACATTTATGTGTTCTCACGTGAATTACTTTTAAGTACACAGAAAACCCATAAAAATTTAGCAGAATCCTTGCATATGAAGGGCTGAAACCAACATGCTTGATTCAAAACAAGTGCTATTGAGCCAATCCCATGAGTTCTGGCATAAGTGGAGTTTATGAAGTATCTAGGTTATGAAATAGAATCCTATGGTAAAGCTTCTGCATCTATGGGCAGGAAATAACGCAGCTAGGTTGACTTTCCTACTTGATAGCCTGCCAGTAACATGTTGGTTTATGGTAGAACATGAAAATATATCTTCTGGAATTGCATGAATAATTTGCGGCAAGGAAAGTAGTGGAAGATTCATAATAATTTGAAATGAGAATAAATATCAGACGGTTGATGGTGCATGATAGGAACCAGGCATCAGGCAGAAAACATGTGATATAAATCAAGCTGCAAACATATAAAGGTACTTCAATTTATTTACTATGACATCAGTATTGAATCTGATAAATGCAGAGTCTCCTAGGCTCAAAGCACGTTTTGCCTGCCTAACATAAAGCTATAACAAGGGCAGATAATACGTACAGGGATGTAACTTTTACAGCTGCCACAATTCAGCTCCATATTTGGTAGCAATGATGCACAATAAGGACATGGGGTTAATGGTTCTTTCTCTTCGACCTTTTCACATTTTCTGACTATTTTCTCCACTTCCCTTTTATAAGTCGATGATATGGAATTCCTGTCAGCACATCGGAAATAATTACAGGGAACTTCAAATGAATAAATCAAATTTTAAAAGATACATGCATACAAAAATACTTTTGTGTGTGTGTGTGTGTGTGTGTGTGTGTGTGTGTTTCTTTCTCTCTCTCTCTCTTCTTCCCTTTTTCTTTTTTTTTTTTTTGTTTTTTTTGGGGGGGGGGGGGGGGGGGGGGGTTGGTGTGTGTTCCTTTTATTACAATATATGCAGAGGACTATGTCTTATGCAAAGACTGAAGAAATAATATGTAATGTCGGAATGCCTATCTGGAGGACTACTAACTTCTGAAGTCAACCTTTTCCTCAGCAGAGCAAGGGAAATGACTCGTTCCATACTCAATGCTTCTGGATGACCTTCGAGTCCCCAGTGCCCTGTGCACCACATGGGCTTCAAGAGAAGCCCACCTCTAGAGTGCTCACAGTAAGCCCAACCTTCCATAATTTTGGCAAACTAGCTTCTCCATGCATTCGACACACCCAAGAGACAAGGAAAGAACAGTGTCCACGTAGCACTAAGAGGTAGCAGAGAAGAAGAAGAAAGGAGAAGGCTGCCCACCTGGTAGGGAGAACAAGAGGAAGAAGTTTAGGAGATGAGTACCCACCTGGTATGAAGAGGAGAAAGAGAGGGAGGATCTGATCACTAGGCAAGAAAAGGGATGAGGAGGATGAAGGTGTCAGACTGTTGGAACCTTGAGGATCCCCCCTGCTGGACAAGACAAGACACAAGCCATATTCGCAAACAATAGACGGGAGGACATCAGACTCACCTCCCAGCCGTAGAGCCAATACGGTCTCACCCCGGCCTGGGAGCCTGCAGCCAAGCGGGAGTCACTTCCAAGGTACTGGCATCCCATACCAAGAGCCCCCCACCAGTACGGGTGACGAGGCTCTGCCAAAGGGCCAAGAGTCCAAGTGCTTCACGTGCAAATGAACCCATGGGTCCTATTTATAGGCTCAAATGGCCTCGTTCACACTGGGCGGCCAATTCATATTTGGCCGGACACTTTAAACTATGAGCGCTCATTTGGATATCTTTTAATTTTGGGGACATAACACTTCCCCCCTTATCTCTAATTGTTGTCCTCAGCAATTTCTTGGCTAAAACCAAGAGTCCAATCCATCCACAACCTAACTCACTCCAAGTCAAAACACACTCGAGTCAATGCCTCCACTAATCAAATACTCGAGGTAAGAAGTCCATCGAGACTTCCTCTCCTTCTGGTCCCAAAGCAATCCGGGTTATCGTGGAACATGTCCGATAATATTTTCCAAGATGAGATCTCCTCCTGAAGTATCATATAAAATCATCATGTCCAAGTTGAGAGGCAAGGCAAATGTCATGGAACCAAGAGATGTACCCAAGATACCAAACATGCGACTATGGTGGGACCAAGATACTTGTCCAAGTCACCAACCTGTCAACTATCATGGAACCAGGATATCACTGATTCCTCAAGATGGATCCGACTTGTAAGATACACTAGTGATCACTGATCAAATACGGATCACCATCGAGAAGATAACATCATGCACGTGTCAGTTTGAATTGTCTCAAGATCTAGGGTTACCCTAAGGTACACCCTCGTGCCCCACCAAGACCATGAGGTGCACACATACCGTGTGAATAGTATGGAGAACAATGAAGTGCAAGGAAGACAACATAATGCAAGGCTGTCTTTGTCATGTTCTCCTCCTCCCTCTATAACAATCCCTTCCTCCGCGAAGGAGTCTCTCCTAGAGAATAAGGATCCATGCCTCTAGGTCACCTGGTTGAGAAAGAGATTAGCTCATGATTAAATATCAACATTAATGGGCTATACATCAGCCGATGTTGATTACTATCATGAGCATACAACAAGCAAGGAAAGTCACTCGCCCAATCGGACTGTAAACGAGAGGCATATGCTGGTTGAAACCATGCCATCTATAGACATAACCATGGAGCATAGCTTCGTGGGCAACAGCTCTTGGGTAAAAGAACCCAAGGGGCTACCATCACAACTAAGGGGTTAAGGGTGCTACGATCGAGGGCAACATCCTTTGTAATATATCTGGCTCCATAACGGTCATGTCTAGATAGGTATCCTTGCTGGTTTTACCATCTATGATCAGCCGGCGTCATAGGACGCATGATCATCACACCATCAACATATTCTCCCTTGTATAGGGTCGATCCTTCAATCCATAAATGATCTCTCGGTAAGTACAAACGGTACTCCCAAAGGAAACCAAATGCTAGGAGTCACTGAAATACTAGAAACTCCCTTTCGGGAAGGCAACACAACTCCCTTTCGGGAAGACAACACATCTCCCTTCTAGCATAACTAACATGTGTCCCAATGGGAACCCGGTGCTAAGAGTTGTCATATCACTAACAACTCCCTTTCGGGCATGTGGTATAATGGACATGACAGTTCCACAATAAGGTGAGCAAAGCCCACTACTTCAAAGGGTAGAACTATGACTAGGACCCTTACGATAAATGGACTCGTATCTGACGACTGCAATGGCATCTTGACCCATAAAGGACAAAAACTATCTTATGATAGGGTCGATAGTGGTTCTAGTTGTCCATTGTTGAGACCCTGAGCAAGAGGCAATGCATGTGGTGTGTGCTCAACCATGATAGGCATAGCACAACATGCATCACGAGGGATACCTAAAGGCAGCTGTTTCCATCCTATCCATGTGTGTAGTGCTTAATCTATACTGGCATAACAATACATGTATCTCTACAAATACCACATATGGGGTACCTTCTGCCTAGCCCATGCTAGCTTGGGTCCATGTGCATCCTAATGGACACTTCATACAGAAGATCTCCCATCCTGTATTGATGAACAACCACATCCTGTACTAATGAACAAATACATCCTATATTTGATAAACAAATACCACTAGGGCCAAGGTGCATCAAGTATGATGAGGCATAACAGTCCTCTCTGAGAGAAAGACGTACATAATCGAGATCTCTATGGAACCAAAGAGCACACCTCAAAGTTCCATGGATAATGGTCACCATGAGGTAACACCCTCTATAAGGTATCTCATAAGTCCACCTCCGCATTCTTCCAATGTGGTAAGACCGACATAGGGATTACTAATGACATTGGCAGAATGCGGAGGTCGACTTATGAGATACCTTGTAGATGCGGAGGTGGTAATAACCTAGACTCTAGTGTCCAATGCACATATCTGTGTGACTAAAGGCATTTGTCAATAAAAAGTTCATGGCTCACTATAGAAAATAGATCACATGTTGCTCTAGTGTCAAGAAACATGGAGGAACTCCTATGTCCACCACAATCTAGACTAGAACTATGTTTGCTATCTCAGTGTCCGTGCACATCACCATGTGAATAGTCAAGTCATCCCATAACACCACTTTATTCCTACTAGTCCTCCATCCCTCAGGATGTCCTAACACGGAGAATAGTCAACACATGATCTGTCTGCAATAGCTATCATGAGTCCACCTGCTAGTGGTTACTCACTAGCATGAGGTAGAGTGCATCCACATCATGCCAAAACAAAGACTAATATGTGGTCTCATAAGAAAAAAATGCAAAAGAAGAATAACATAAGGTCCATGATTGTTATGCCAATCAAACAAAAAATGATGTGCAAACGATGCATTGAATCGAGTCATGCCATGCGGATGCATCCCTCCCCAATTATTTAGGAATAGTTTCCTCAACCTTGTGACAAGTACCCCATGTGACTCCTGAGGACCATAGTCTTCGTCACAAGCTAAATGTCATCGATGGCTCAACCCAAGGAATGAGTCCTCTATCACATTGTAGATCCCGTCGGTGATACAAAGGCACCCAATATCCTCTCTCTCATGGCAAGCCTCCCAGAGAGTATACAACAGAAACATGTGCAGAGGTCCCACTCTAGGTGGTCTCACGTGATCACATACAGTGCACTACCTACGAGTGAGAAATCAAACCTGCCACACATAGGTATTAAAATTGCACATGCCTAGAAGGATCCATCTATGTACCTAAGATCGGGTCATCCCCATGAGACCATATAGTCCAATTGCCTTCGATCTCAAAAAAGATCCCCAAAGAATACTCCCCCTATCCATAAGATACCAATCACTCATGTAACTCCTAGTCACACCATGTCACATGAGGTAGACGACTATCTCCTTCTATCCCATAGTAAGCCTATCATCGTAGAACTTGCAAGGCATGACCTTCGCCATAGGTCTCCTCGACTATCCAGCTCCAGTTCGAAATTGGTAGGAAAAATCTTCCCCAAGGATTTTCTAGGATTGCCACGGCCATGCCCTGATCAATCCCTCTCATGTCTGCAATCACACCCAATGGGTCTACAGATAGGATCCAATAGATCCTCGAGGATTTGGGTTAATGCCAAAGACCCCTGTGAATATGCATCCGAGGTCTCACCCTGCCATGTCCTAATCAAAGAGGAAAGTGAGTGTACTCATGCCCTTTGTAGCTCAGTGATGAGTAGCACCTCCTTTAATGTCAATCCGGGAAGACGTGAGGATGGTATGAAGACCTCGAGCAAGTGGAGGCACAAGTGCGTGAGTGAGAAGCACACTAACATGCACACACATACACACACGCGCACACACAGTAAGACAAAGAGTGAGAAGCAATGGAGTTCTGAGATTACTTCCAAAAGCTCATACAAGTTCAATTCATTTACAAGCTAACCTCAAAAATGAGCTCTCTAGCTCTATTTATAGTTTTTGACTAGGTTTTGGCCTTGTCCAGACCTAGTGTCCGGCCTAGTTAAAAATTAGGTTCTCTACCCTATTTGGAGGTTCAAACGAGGTCTAAAAAATGTGAAAACTGACAGGTAGATACTGCTAAGGCTCCTCAAGCTCAAGGACTCCTTGGCTTGCACAAAATGGAGCTACAAAAATGTGAAATGGTATTTACAATGGTTTTTAGTGATGAAAATCACTATTTTTGTAGGAATTTCTTATAACATTTTGACATACATTTCCTGGAGCTCCCTACTTGCTCCTTCTCCTCGTGTGTCCACCTCTCTTATATGTGTAAGTGTCCTGAAAAAAATATTGGCCTACTTGCCAGATCGTCGTTGACTGCCCTGTCTGCTTGTACTTTCTCTTCTCTCTGACTCCCTTCGTAAGCTTCTTTGCCTGGTGAGTCCTTCAGTTCCAACACCCCCCCCTCTCGCGTCTGTCGTCCCTGACAGACCCTTGTTGGGTGGGTCGTTGGATGTAGTACTCAACAACGTCTTGGGCTAAGTGATGTTCTGCAATCCGCAACCCTTTGGCCAAGTCCGTGAGTAGAGCATCCCAATCTACCGGCCCGGGAACCTTTGGATGTGGCATACGTAACTTTTCTGAATGGAGAGCTTGTTCCACTGCAAACAACTGCAATAAATGTGATGGTATGGGAATGAATATCTCTGAATGATATTCCCAGAATCCCGTGACAAACATTTCTTCAAACGTCTGTTTGAAGTGAAGCAGGCTCGTAGATACTTGATACGCGCGTGCCATGCATACACAACATTAATAGATGGGGTTGCGCTCATGTCGTAGACGAGGTCCTGATTTCCTTCATTAAATCCAAGGGCTGACAGATGAGGTTCCTTGACATTCTTGAAAGTCCTGAAGGTGACCAACATGAGTTCAAAAGTTTTCAAGCACATTTGGGTCATGACGTCTGGTACATTTTTAAACCTGACCCCCCAATGCCGAATCGTCGAGATCATATATCCTATGGTAGGTTGGCCTTTGGGTGGTGCTAAGTAAACATAATTGAGCCATTTCTCACACCCTTTGTTTGTCAGCACAGTTTTTGTGTATTCCGCCCATGACCTTCTTCGAAATACAGGGCAGTAGCATGGGTTGTATTTGATGTACAAGGGCAGTAGCATGGGTTTCCAGTAGACGAATCCTCCATGTCGGTTGATGTATATTGCCCTGCTTGGCACTTGCTGGGATGTCGTCCGGTGCAAACTTGCTGGGATGTCGTCCGGTGCAAACTGTGTAGCCGAGGTTGGTTCTTTTGAGGTGTGTTGCTTGATTTCGGCATTGTAGTCCACCATTAAGAAACAGAAAAAAACATACAAATCGTCGGATGTGCCGATCCACCTATGATGGGAGAGGTTCCTAAAATAGTCCGATTTTATGACTACCTCTTCCAAGCGTGACATAGATGCTATCTGAACTGCCACTCTATCATCATGGGTTGTGGCCACTTTCTCTAATCTCTGCATCCATTCAGGAGCCTCTATTTCAATGGTGTCCATGCCCTCTTCTGTTTGCTTGCCCCCTGGTGCAGGCATGGGAACGTATGGGTCTTCGAAAGTTTCCTCTATTTCAATTGGCACTAGATCTTCAGGCTCTGGCTCTACAGGGGGAGAGGGTTGACGCTCGTATTGCATGACTTACTGCGTAATTCTTCGAGTTCTGCTCTGAGTTTTGTGACTTCTTCGGATGTGTCGTTTGTGGCGGTGACTTTGCTTGGTGACTCCTGCTGAGTTGCCAGTTGCTTGAGTAAGTCATCTCTTTCTCGTTCTAATGCTGCATGGGCCTCTAGGAGGTCGGCATGGGTTTCTAACACGATTTGCATATTCTCTGAGGGAATGGCCTTGAATTTCTATGGGTCGATTTCCTGCGGGGAACCCTCCATGGCTGCTTCCAAGTTCTCTTCATTCTGTTTCTGCAGCCGTTTATTCTCTTCGAGTGCTGTAGACATGTGTTTTCGTAGGAGGGCCACGTTGCGTCTAAGTTTGAGATTCTCCGTTATCTGGGAGTGTAGCAATTCATCCATATGTTGTCTTTCCTCTGCATCTGACTTGGGTGGATTGGCTACTAGCTGTTCATGTTGTTCCTGTAAAGTGGCATGTTGTTGTTGTAGTAGCCGTTTTTCCCTTTCGAGATCAATGAATTGGAGTTGAAGTTCCTCATGGCTTCGGAAGAGTCGTGTATGTTGGTTATCAAGATGTTGGTAGTGCTGTTGCAGTTTCGACATACACTGATACATATTATTAAATACATTATTAATAGGGGTGGATGCGGGAAGGGTGTTGAATGAAGAAGGGAAGGGAAAGGGGAAGGGGAATGGAAGTGTGGATACGGTGCTGGAAAATGGTGATGTGGGAGGTGGGGGAATGGGGGATGTTGGGGGTATGGGGGAGGGAGAGGTGCGGAGGTGGGTGAGATGTCCATAAAATCAACGGTGGATGCGGTAGTGGGAGTGATTGTGAATATTGGAATTGTGGGTGCGGTGATAGTGGTAAAAGTGTACAGTGGTGTGCGCAATTGTGAATACGAACTGCCCAGAAGTGTGATCGGGGGGTTGAGATTTTTTGTGGCAGCGGTTAGAACTACTGTTTCAGTGGCCGTATAGACAAAAGAAGTGGAGATAGGGTGTGTGGGTTGTGTGACGGTATGTGCTTCGGTATGGGTAGTGGACTCGGAGGCGGTGACAGTAGTGGTTACACTGGTTGTGGGAGGTCAATGTGGTGGAGTTGGAGGCAGGGGTGGTAAAGGGGGTGACGTAGGTGCGCTTGATACATGGGTTTCCTCAGTATCGTGGACAGTGTGTGCAGTGCCCGTGGTTGTGGATGTGCCTTGTGGTTCTGATACTAGTACATTCATCTGCTTTCCTGATCGAGGGGGACGTCTGCCGTATCTTCGCTCCGTTCTTCGTGCTTGTGCAAGGGCGGTATGCACCATCTCAAGTACGCCTAATGCCTCAGATATCATGTCAAGGGTGGCACGGTATTGCTCGTCTACGCCTTCCTTCTCAAGGATCTGATTCATGAGGGCCTTGCCTGCTGCTAGGGACAGTCTATGTTTCTCTTGAACTCTGTTCATGGTATCATAGAGCTTTTTCAATGCCTTCGTATAAGCTGGGGCACCTTCAAGTACCTGTAGAGCTTCCTGATCATATTCCTGCTCTTCTTCCTCGGATTGTCCATCATGTTCCTCCTCTTGTTCTTCTTCTTCTTCACGCTCCACATCGACGACATCTGGTTGTCTGGGATGGGGTTGGTCTGTAGCAATTTGTTGTCCACTAGCTTGCTCTGCCTCGACTTCCGCGTTAACAGCCTCTATGATTCTGGCTACCTCCTCATCAGTTAGGTCTTCTAAAGTGAATCCGTGAGGGAACTCTAGGTCGGTTGGTACAGGTGGAAACACTAGATTTGGTCCATCAGTGCTGTGTCTTGGTAATCTGATAGTGAAGGGTTGTACCTTCCTTGGAAGTCGTGGAGTTGTCTCTGGTGTCAATGTCGCACCGCGGGGTTGTGCACAGGGCATCTGAACTGCGCCTCTCATTTTCTTAGATGGCGGTCCTGCGGTTGATAGTCTACGTTGGAATTCCTGTACCCTGGTCCAATTTAATGCCCTTTGCACTGGCACATCATAAGCCAAACATCTATACACAATCCTGGTGAGAGCACAACATCCATACAGTACAGACTTTTGTTTCTTATACCACCTTTGATGAGCCAAGTGGATTTGGTCGATAATCCAATGGGGCATGTTGATTGTCAAATCAAAGGCATCCGCCAAGTATAGACTAAACCATATCTTCTTAGGTGGCATTGTGAACCTCTCTTGAGCGGGAAATGCAAAATGCTGCATGACCATTCTCAAGTGAATGGCAATTGTAGGTGTCATTGCCACCATGTCCTTTAATTTCGTCAGATTCCTGTTCTTCATATTGTCGGGGACCATAGTCTCTTTCTCCATAGGAATGTGCATACCTTTCATGTCGAGAGCTTCCCTTACCAAATTGATAGTCAACCTGAAACGCTTCAGTTCATTGCCCCTTAAGAGAGATGGGAGGACAAAGGAGCTGTATCCCTTCTTGTCTTTGCTCGGAGTGAGGGTGCTAATCAAATAAGAGCACCTTAGAAAATCGGGCTTTGGCAATTGGAATTTGAAGTAATCATAGAGTTCCGCCTTCTTCCATATAGGTTTCAGTCCTTCATTATTCTGCAGTCTCTCGAATTCCCTGGTGAAAAAGTGATATCTGCCCCAGCGTCCATTGAATTCTATCTCGGCCTCCCACATGTAAGTGCCTTCACCTAGGGGCCCTGCCACATCACTGAACCAATGTGAGTTTTTGCTGACCGGCATTGTGTGCCCCTGTGGAGGATTCGGAACCGGTATGGCGTGTAATGCCCTCAATGCCACTGGGCGTTCCTTCAATTCCTCCTCAACAGGAAGACTTTCAATGTCCACGACTTGGGGGCTGGTCCCTGCCGGGGAGCTAGTTCCTGCCGTATCTGCCATGTTACTTCTTGCCTCCTGACTCTGTGAGAATATAGAAACAGGTGTTAACATTGTAAAGGACAAGATAGAACCGTTTTCGTCCCCATTACAACATTAACATGAGGTTCGGGAGAGATTAGTAGGCTATTAAGTGCTCGGTGCTTGTGCGTGTAGTTAGGAATTGGGTAGACCTAGAAGCTTAGTGGAATGATGTAGTGAGAGAGTGATGTAGTTAGTAGGTGGGCATGGATTTACAACTGGGGTCTGGGGGTTTATTACAAGTTTTAGGTTGCCAAATGCAATGGATGGGCTTTGATCTTGATTTTGTGGAGACTCTGAAGAGTTTGATAGAGGTATCTACTTGAAAATGAGGCTTTTTAGGGACCCATTTACAAGTGATTCTACTTGTGCTCATGGAAGAATATGTGCCCGCGCGTGATGTATAAGCATGGGCATCTGATGTTCGAGTGAGTGAAACATGTTGTACCGGGTGTGGCCTCGGTGTAGCTATTTGAGCCCGCAAGCAAGCCTTAGGCACCCAGATTTGTCATGATTGTGGGCTGGCCTTCATCGACTTCTTGGGTACCCAAATAGACTTCACTTTCGTAGAAGAATTTATGAAAGACTTCTTATTAGTGTCATGTTGTTGATTACTAATAAGAGGTTTTGGTCGTGGGGTTGGCATGGTCGCAACAGGGTGTTCGCCTTTCCGCACCCACACTCGTTTCGATGGTTGAGACATTCTGCTTCGCACGTGTTTCTGGCCTCCAGTATAGGTGGTGCGCTCCTCCTCCTGTATTTGATCTTCCTTTGGTTGCTGTATCCCTCTGGTCTTTGGGAAAGAAGGGAGTGCCGTCTTATCCTTGACTCCGTTGTTGAGACAATCCTCGTTCTGCATCATACAGTTTTGGACAAGAATAGTATTGTCAACTTCATGTGTGCCCCTGGAAGGACCGGGAGTTCGTGCTTTACCTAGTTCCTTGAGTGCCTCATTTTCCAATTCAATTGTAATTCGGCTATGATTTACCCATACCTGAAGAAGTCCACTTCTTAGGTTTAGGTTGACTGCATGATCATAGATCCAGTCTTGACCCAAGACAAGAGGCTCAGTGAGGTCCTCATCTTGACACACTAGTATTTTGACTGTCATTACTTCGTTGTGGACGTAGAGGGGAAGTTCCACCTCGCCCATGCAAGGGGTTTCCACACCTCCCAATCCTATGAGATATGCTTCTATAAGATTGACAGTTAATTTCAACTCTTGACAGTAAGACAATTTAACAGCACTAGTGGCTGCACCCGAGTCAATCAAGGCTCTTACAGTCCTTGCACCCTTTCCTTGTCCTATCTCTAAGGTTATAAAAGGACGTTGGTCAATTATCCTATGAGAGCTGACGTCTGAAACTTCACACATAGCCATGTGATATCCTTGATCTGCATATGCATATGTCCTAGGTTGCTCTCTACCCTGTCTTCTCAACTTCATTCTCCATATGCGTTCCAATGCTTCTGCTTGAGCTTCTTCTCGAATTCGTCTTTCTTCTTCTTTGTGTTTCGTAGCAGTGTTGAGTCGAGTTAGCATCTCTTCCGTCAGAGGTTCCTAATATAACTTGACCCTGCATCCGCTTATGTAGCTTGGGAGAACATTGCCTTCTAATGTGGCTAGTTGCACTGCTCTACTTGTTGAAATTCTATTAATGATCATAGGTCCGAAACCACGTTTTTCTAGCTTTCTCGCATGTTGTTTCAGAGTATAGACTAATACTAGGTCTCCGGCCTTTAATAATTTATCCTTAACATGGGCATCAAAGTACGCCTTCTGTCGTTTCTTAGCTGCATATATTCCTGCTGAAGCTCTTAGTCTGGTTTCACCTAATCATTCAAGGTCAAAAATTCTCGAAGAGAGTTCATGGCCCGTCCACTCATGCTCCTGTGCTACTCTCAATGTGGGAATCAAGAAGTCCAAAGGTAGCACCGCATTTTGGCCAAATACCATCTGAAAGGGTGTGGCTTGGAGTACCGTTTTATAGGCCACTCGATATGC
Source organism: Ceratopteris richardii (assembly GCA_020310875.1). NCBI lineage: Eukaryota > Viridiplantae > Streptophyta > Polypodiopsida > Polypodiales > Pteridaceae > Ceratopteris > Ceratopteris richardii. The sequence continues at coordinate 75,391,748 of CM035412.1, read as the reverse complement.
CCAAACAGCATGGTGTAGCTGTTTGTCCCAATCAGAGCGTTTATTATTCACCAATTTGGTAAGCACATTGCATAGAATCTTGTTTGTGCTTTCGGCCTGGCCATTAGCTTGAGGGTGATAGGGGGCAGACTTCTTATGTATTACCAAGAATTCTTGGAGCAGATTTTCAATAACTTCATTCAAGAAGTGAGTGCCTCTGTCACTGACTAGCTCTATTGGTAACCCGTATCTGGTGAACACATTCTCAAATAAAAACTTAGCTGTTGTTTGAGCATCGTTCTTCGTTGTGGCTTTTACCTCTACCCACTTGGTTAGATAGTCCGTGGCAACAATGATATACTCAGCATGTGAACCCTTGGCTGGGGGATTAATAGGACCTACAAAGTCTATTCCCCACTTAGAGAATGCACGTCCACCCGTCATAGGTTTCAATGGCATCTCATCTTTGCGTATAGGATACTGAGTTCTCTGACAGACATCACACCTCTTCACATAGGTATGTGCATCCATGTGAAGGGTCGGCCACCAGAAGCCCGCAAATAGTATTGCCTTGATCACCCGATCTGGTCCAAAGTGCCCTCTTGCTACACCTTGGTGAGCAGTTTCCAAGATCTTGAGATATTCACTCTCATGAACACAGAGTCTCAGGTAACCATCTTTTCCACGCTTGTATAGATTATCACCAATGAGCGAGTAATCTAGGGCTTCTTGTTCTAGACTTCTTTGCCTCGTCATAGTCATGTCTGGAGGGAATGTTTTCGTCCTCAGGAAGGATACTAGGGGTTCACTCCAATCTGGCACTATGGACACTTGATAAAGAGCGGCATGTTCCACAGGCGGTTTAGTGCAGCAGATTGGGCATTCCTTGCACAACTTTTGGACATCAGCTTCCATAGTAGGCCAATGCACTCCGAGTCTCCTTAGTGTCTGTAGTGTGCGTTGCTTTGAGTAGTGTTGCTCTAATGCACCTACGTGTCATGGACGAAGGAAACCATCCTGAACCTAAGATTCCATGTGAACCCTGTATCTCATGATTGGTTCAGAATTAGGAGAAACCAATGCTTCCATTGCGTCCGGAATGTGCCAAAACCCCAAGATCAACTGTCTATTCGCTGAATTCTGACATTGGGAGGTCTTGTTACAAATCGATGACATCATGATGACATCATCAGTTCGCAACCGCCTTGGGAACCGCCCTTGAAAACCTATATAAGGAGGGGTTGGCCACATTCATAATCAGTCTTGCCAATGCCAGTCTTGGGAGCTCAAGGAGTCGTGACCTCCAAGTAAGTACATTCAAGTTCCAGTTCAAGTTCTAGTCTTGTTTCTAGCTCTAGTCTTGTCTAGTCTTGTATTGTGGACATCCTTTCTTGTCCTATTGTAATCTCGTAGTACGAGATCCTTTCTAGTTATTTCTTGTATCCAGTTCATATCCCTGAGGGGATTTCTTGTAATCGAGATATCTTGTTTCCTACCTACGATCCCGGGTTGTGGGATCTCCTGTATCATCTCTAGTCGAGTTTTCCATACCTATTGGTCCCGGGTTGTGGGACATCTTGTATCGATCGTATATTCTTGTAGCATTTTCCCTTCGTGGGTATTCTTGTAATCAGAACTGTGTTTCCGAAATCTTGTCTTGTGTAGTCAGAGAGCACAATCTAGTGCTCCCCTGACATTTTGGCAAGACTATCTTCTATCCAAGACCAGACATCATGGAGAACGCTTATGAACAGATCGTAGCATCACTTCAGAGTCTCCAACAACAAGTCGAAGACCTAAGTCGTCGACAGACACAAGTCGAGATGGGACATCCAGTGCATGTAGGTACACTCCTTCAAGAATTACAAGAACGAATCGGGAGTCTTCAAGCGAATCAAGGGAGTATTCAAGTGAACCAACGGCCCAGTACATCATTTGTGAAGGAACCCAAGATTTGCATGCCAGAAAAGTTCAATGGTGATCGTACAAAGTTTCGAGGATTCTTGCAACAAGTCAAATTGTACATTCGCATGCAGCCTGATAGATACCCTGATGATGCATCCAAGGTCGGTTTTATTGGAACCTTGCTCTATGGTCAAGCTTTATCATGGTTCGCCCCAATCTTGGAGAAGGATATGGCCGTACTTCATAATTATGAGGCATTTCTTGGAGAGCTTGTCGCCACATTTGGAGATGCAGACACGAGTCGAGTGGCAGAAACAAAACTTCGAAAGCTACGTCAAGGTAACCGCCCTGCCTCTACCTATGCATCAGAATTTAGGCAATTGATATGTGACCTCACTTGGCATGAAGATTATTTCATTAGCCAATTTAGATGGGGCTTAAGGGATGACGTGAAGGACCTTCTACTCACGATGCCAGAGGTGAAGACATTGAATGAATACATCAACCAAGCCATTCAATGTGATAACCGTCTTTTTGAAAGGAAACAAGAAAAACAAGTAGAAGGAAGACCTCGCCAATGGAAACCTTTCCAGCCTACTCCTAGAGATGACACTATGCCCGAACCTATGCAGATAGATGTAACTAGGTTCCAGCCTCTAACACCACAAGAGAAACAAAGAAGGAGGGATAACAAATTATGTCTATATTGTGGAAACCCTGGCCACATTGCAGTTAATTGTCCCAACAAGAGAACAAACTCCAAAGTCGCAGCCACCCTTGTAGAGCAGGGAAACGAGGAAGTCCAGTTGTAAAAGAGACCATACAGCCGGACCATGATATACGAAAGGGTCTCATAATTCCATCCACACCCGTAGAAACATGTCTTGCCCCTGTCAAGTTAATCCTGTCTAAGAAGACCCTTTCCCTCATAGCTCTAGTAGATTCAGGAGCGTCCTCATGTTTCATTGATGAAGGACTCGTTAAGAAACATGGAATTCCAGTACTTCGAAAGAACAGACCAGTAGTAGCCGAAGTAGTAGATGGACGGCCTCTAGCATCGGGGAATATAACCATGGAAACCATACCACTAAGAGTACACCTTGGTGACCATGATTCACACATATGTTTCAATGTAATATCGAGTCCAGCAAATATGGTTATCATCGGAATGCCGTGGTTAAAGAAACATAATCCAGAAATTAATTGGGAAAAGAATAAAATCACCCGTCGAGATATCCAGAAGAACCCAACATATGTTGGAGCTAAAGCCTTCATACATGCAGTAAGGAAGGAACCTACATATATGATCTATGCCATACCAGCTCAAGAATCCAAGAAAGATGATCCAGTACAGCTACCCAATCAGTACAACGGCTTTGAAGATGTTTTTGAAAAGAAGAATGCAGATATCCTTCCAGAGCATAGACCTTATGATTGTCCCATAGATCTTCAAGAGGGAACACAACCACCCTTTGGACCAATCTACAGACTATCTCCAGAGGAACTTACAGAACTACGCAAGAACATTGATGAGAATCTAGCAAAGGGGTTTATCAAACACTCGAAGTCTCCAGCAGGAGCTCCTATTCTATTTGTAAAGAAGAAGGATGGGACTCTCCGGATGTGTGTAGATTATCGTGGATTGAACAAAGTCACTATAAAAAACAGATACCCTCTACCACTCATATCAGAGCTCTTGGAACGCCTTGGAAAAGCAAAATTCTTCACGAAAATTGATCTTCGAGGAGCTTACAACCTTGTCAGGATCAGAGAAGGAGACGAATGGAAGACAGCATTTCGAACAAGGTATGGGCATTTTGAATATGTAGTTATGCCCTTCGGTCTTACAAATGCTCCAGCTGTCTTCCAACATATGATGAATGATATTTTTCGAGAATATTTAGATGATTTTGTTGTAATATACCTTGATGATATCTTGATATTTTCAAAAAATCTAGAGGATCATGAAGATCATGTAAAGATAGTCCTAGAGAAACTAAGAGAAAAAGGATTGTATGCGAAATTGGAGAAGTGTTCTTTTCATAAGACAGAAGTGGAATTTTTAGGGTACATAGTATCAGATAAAGGAATTTTTATGGACCCTAAGAAGATTGAGACAATCCTTGATTGGCAACCACCTTCATGTGTTCGAGATGTACAATGTTTTTTGGGGTTTGCCAATTTCTATAGGATATTCATCAGAGATTACTCCAAGATAGTGACACCTCTTACCAAGCTTACAGGGAACTCCAAATTCTCATGGACCGAAGAAGCAGAGAAGGCCTTTCAGACCTTGAAATCAGCATTCACTACTGCTCCAATCCTAGTTCATCCTGATTCTAGTAAGCCCTTCTTCCTTGAGACAGATGCATCGGACTTTGCTCTAGGGGCCATTCTTTCCCAATATGGAGATGATGGACAACTACATCCAGTTGCATATCATTCAAGGAAGTTTTCCCCTCCAGAAATTAATTATGAAATTCATGATAAAGAACTCCTTGCCATAGTAGACGCGTTTGATACCTGGCGTCACCATCTAGAAGGAGCAGCTCATAAAGTCATTGTATATTCAGATCACAAGAACCTAGAGTATTTTATGACCACCCGGATCCTCAATAGAAGGCAATCTCGATGGAGTAACTTTTTATCCAGATTCGACTTTGTCATCACATACCGTCCAGGACGTCATCAATGTCAGTCAGATGCCCTATCCAGAAGATCTTACCTTGCACCAAAGAAGGGTGAAGAGGCCTTTGATCAACAAGAGAGTGTATTACTCAAGCCCGAGCATCTCCAGTTAGCAGCTATCTCTTCAAGCCATCATGAAGATTCAGCCTTGAATCAGTTGATCCGTGAGAATCTACCACAGGATGAATTGTTTTGTAACGTTAAGCAGAAAGCTCAAGAAGGAAAATTCCAAGAAGTAAACGAATTTCAGGAAAAGGATGGTTTACTACTCTATAAGAACCTATTGTATGTCCCTCCAGGAAAGCCCAGGATCCAAGTACTTCAACAACGCCATGACAACCTTGCAGCAGGACATTTTGGAGTAAATAAAACAATAGAACTCATATCAAGGGACTTTTGGTGGCCTCAGATGTGGAAGGAAGTCAAAGAATACATTCGAACCTGTGATACTTGCAATAGATCTAAGGTACCCCGACATAAACCTCATGGCCTCTTGCAACCTCTACCTATTCCAGAAAGGCCATGGGCTTCATTGTCGATGGATTTCATCACAGATCTACCAAAGTCAGATAAGTATGATGCCATTCTTGTTATTGTGGATAGATTTACAAAGATGGCACACTTCATTCCAACTACCAAGGCAATCACAGGTGCAGCCACTGCCAGACTTTTTCTTAGGTACATATTTAGGCTTCATGGATTGCCTGATGACATTGTCAGTGATCGAGGTCCACAGTTCATATCCAGCTTTTGGAACAGTCTTTGCAAGCTCCTTGGTGTTCAAGTTAAACTATCTACAGCAAATCATCCACAGACTGATGGACAAACAGAACGAGTGAATCAAGTCCTGGAGCAATATCTCCGTTGCACTAGCAACTATCACCAAAATGACTGGTTTGAGTTGTTACCCTTTGCAGAGTTTGCCTATAACAATAGTGTTCATGCATCTACTAAGCAAACTCCCTTCTTTGCAAACTATGGACAACATCCAAGGATGGATATACAACTCTCAAATCATGTCAAGAACCCAGCTGCCAGAGACAAGGCCCAGTACCTGATGGACATTCACAAAGAACTGAAGGAAGAGATCCATAAAGCTCAACAACAATATAAGTACTATGCAGATCAACATCGTGTCCAGAATCCATCGTATCAAATTGGGGATAAAGTATGGTTACTCCGAAACAATTTACAAACTTCAAGGCCTTGTGCAAAGTTAGATCATCAAAAGTTTGGACCATTTACCATCTTGGCCAAGATTAATCCAGTCACCTTCAAACTCCAGTTACCGAGTACCATGAGAATACATCCAGTTTTCCATGTATCCATGTTGGAACCATATCAGATTTCACCATTGAGGGGGGAGAGACCTAGTCCTTCACCACCTATTGAGATTGATGATCATGAAGAATTTGAAGTCGAGCATGTCCTAGATTCCAGAATATCCCGGGGAAGATTGGAATACCTTATTCATTGGAAAGGGTATGACATCAGTGATCGTACTTGGGAACCTGCAGAAAACCTTCAGAGAGCACCAATCAAGGTTCGAGAATTCCATAAGAAAAATCCAACGAAGCCGAGACCAGATAACATGACCGCTCCTCGTGGAACTCGTCGCTTGAGGGGGAGGTGATGTCATGGACGAAGGAAACCATCCTGAACCTAAGATTCCATGTGAACCCTGTATCTCATGATTGGTTCAGAATTAGGAGAAACCAATGCTTCCATTGCGTCCGGAATGTGCCAAAACCCCAAGATCAACTGTCTATTCGCTGAATTCTGACATTGGGAGGTCTTGTTACAAATCGATGACATCATGATGACATCATCAGTTCGCAACCGCCTTGGGAACCGCCCTTGAAAACCTATATAAGGAGGGGTTGGCCACATTCATAATCAGTCTTGCCAATGCCAGTCTTGGGAGCTCAAGGAGTCGTGACCTCCAAGTAAGTACATTCAAGTTCCAGTTCAAGTTCTAGTCTTGTTTCTAGCTCTAGTCTTGTCTAGTCTTGTATTGTGGACATCCTTTCTTGTCCTATTGTAATCTCGTAGTACGAGATCCTTTCTAGTTATTTCTTGTATCCAGTTCATATCCCTGAGGGGATTTCTTGTAATCGAGATATCTTGTTTCCTACCTACGATCCCGGGTTGTGGGATCTCCTGTATCATCTCTAGTCGAGTTTTCCATACCTATTGGTCCCGGGTTGTGGGACATCTTGTATCGATCGTATATTCTTGTAGCATTTTCCCTTCGTGGGTATTCTTGTAATCAGAACTGTGTTTCCGAAATCTTGTCTTGTGTAGTCAGAGAGCACAATCTAGTGCTCCCCTGACACTACGTGTGCTAATTGCAACCATTTAGCGTACTCATCCTCTTCCACACAACAAGCCAAGATCCCTTGATCTGTGTGCTTGTACACACTCCCTGCCAGGATGTGATACTTTTGGGCTTTTACTACCTCTCTATCCTGTGTGGCTATTACTGGGTGGTTAGGCCCGTATGTCAATACTGGCACTATTGGCTTAGCCCACTGCGGCACCACTTCCAAATTAAACAAGTAAGCATAAGGTAAGTCATCTGATACTCCTTGTGGGGCTTCTCCTGATGTGAGCCTAGAGAGATGATCTGCTCTCAAATGAGTCTTCCCTTTCCTTACCACAACCTCGAAATCATATTCCATTAGCAAGAGAAACCATCTTACTAATCTTCCTGTATTGCAAGGCTTGTTTACGAGATATAGCAGTGCCTGATGGTCAGTAAAAAATTTAAACTTATTTGCAAGCAAATAATGTCTAAACTTTTTAACTGCATATACCATACCTAGTCCTTCTCTCTCCGTAGTGGTATAATTTTGTTCAGCTGCATTCAATTGTCTACTAGCATAGGCAATTGGAAGATCCATATTACCTTCACTGGTAGGCTGCGCGAGTACACACCCAATGGCATAATTGGATGCATCAACATGAACATGGAAAGGCTTATTCCAATCTGGTGTGGTCAAGATTGGTGCTGAACATAATCTTCGTTTAAGCTCATGGAAGGAATTCTCACATTCATCAGTCCACTAAAAGTTAGTCAGAAGTCCGTACACGGGCTTTGCAATGATAGCATACATGTGTATAAATCGTCGGTAATAACCACAATGCCCCATGAAAGCTTGTACTTCCTTGACATTCTTTGGCCTAGGTAGCTCCGCTATGGCTCTCACTTTCTCCTCATCGGTAGATACGCCATTCTTTGACACTATGTGTCCCAGGATCTTGCCTTGCCTGATCATGAAAACACACTTTTCTGGGTTCAAGCAGACTTGATACTCTCGACATTTGTCAAAGATTTGTATGAGTTCAGGAATATGGGTTTGTCTGATGTTGGAATGAGCACAAAGATCATCAACATAGACTTCTAAGTTCTTCCTCAGGAACTCTTTAAATACATGGCACATCAGCCTCTGGAAGGTTGCTGGTGCATTGGTAAGCCCAAATGGCATTACTCTAAAGGCAAATATGCCCCATTCCGTGGCAAAAGCCGTCTTATGCTGGTCTTCTGGTGCAATGGCTACTTGATTGTAGCCAGAGAACCCATCTAGAAAGCTGTACACTTCCTTGCCTGCTACCCTTTCTAGCAGATGCTCTGTGATAGGAAGTGGATAGTTATCTCGAATTGTGGCTGCATTAACCTTCTTCAAGTTAATGCATACACGCAGCTTTCCATTTTTCTTGGGCACCACTACAATGGGGGATACCCACACAGTGTGCTCAATTTCATAGATAAATCCAGCTTCAACCAGTCTATCTATCTCCTCTTTGATCTTGGCAGTATAATTATCATTATATGTATATGGCTTTTGCTTAGAGGGTTTGGCATCTGAGGTCATGGGGATAGTGTGTGAGCATATGTCAGGGTCCACTCCTTTCAAATCCTTCTAACTCCAAGCGAATACATCTCTGTATTCTCTTAGCAAGGCTATTAGCTCTTGTTCTTCCTCTTCTGTCAGGTCATGGCCTATGTACGTGCATCTCTCTTCTCCTTCTTCCACAGCTACCACTATTTTCTTGGTGGTTTCTTTGTTATCATAGGCCTCCCCCGATTGCGCCTCTCGTTTAGGCATTCTGATCATGACTCTCCTGTCATCTATCTCATACTTCTTAAAATTTTCCGGGACCTCAAACAAAGATTTTTCCTCTTCTTGTGTGACTTCTTTCTTCTTCCTTTTCTTTCCTTCTTCCTTAGGAATTACATGTGTGGCTAGCCTTACATCATTTGTAAGCTCTCCATGCCTCTGGGGTTGGAATTCTACTTCATAGAAGTATTCTTCATCTGATGCAAAAGGTGGGTCCATAATGATTGACTCTAGATCGGAGTCACTTGCATCCTCAATTGCATCAAGGCTAGGTTCACACTCTTCTAACACTGCCTCTCCCATGATCGGCTCTATGGAGAAGACTGAAATGTCATAGCCATCTTCATCACAGTGAGGTGTCCATTGTTCTTCATTGATGGCTACATCCATTGTTGTTAGAATTTCTGCCCAGCCATGGGGTTCAAATTCTTCATCAAGAAATACTACAGGTGCATAGGCTGGGTCTTGAATTGATCTATGAGTTTCTTTTGCACCTCTCTCTCTGGCTTTTTCTCTCCTCTCTTCTTCTACCGCTACTTTGCACATCCATAAGTGGGTGTCTTCATGCATCCATGAGGATCCTGATCCTATGGAATGCACCAATTCCGTATCATCTTTGGCTCTATGGATGGGATTCCATTGGATAGGAGGGACATCTCTATGAGAGTAATCTTTGAGATTCACTTTGGTCGTAACACCTAAGTGTTGCAGGTACAAAGAATTGGTTCCCCAATCCTGGACCACTTGCAACTGTCGCATAAAGGGTCGTCCTAAGATCATTTCATAGGCATGATTTTTGCTAAAATCACAGATAGCAAATGTATGCTCGAACTCGACACCACACGTGGTGAGAGTTACTCCTTCTAACAGCCCTAAGGGTCTCTCTAGATGACCATCGGCCATTTGCAATTTCATCCTCGTGGGCCTGAGTGTTGGCTTTCCCCAACGCTTCCATAGGGAAGTGGTAGCAATTGCAACTCCTGCGCCTGAGTCTAGAATGGCCTTGGTCGTGTATCCCTGATGGGAGATGGGAAGATATGTGTTTCCCTCTTCGCCCTCACTCATGTCTCCTATCTTGTCCAATGGTATTTCTGGCACTGTTCTCTGGGATCCTACCTGGGAACGAGGTTTGGCTATTTCTGGTACTTGTTTGGCTACATGTTTCCATAGCTCTGGCCTTACTTTGAGTAGCTCCTCTAAGGTGAGGTTTCACTGTACTATAGTGTTTTTCACTACCTCTGTGTTCCTAGGTATGACTGAATCTTCGTTTCTTACCATGACCGTGGGTGCTCTCATACACGTGGACTTAGCTTCCCATGGGCCTGTGAAGTGGGGTAATTCTTGCAGAGAGTTAGACTCAAAGTCTAATCTTTCCCGAGATTGCGTGCTCTCCTGCTCCTCATAAATGGATGGGATGTCTTGTGGGAATTGGTCATGTGCATCATCCAGAAGTTCAATGGGAGGAGGGACTTCACTTTCTTTGGCCCATTTGTCTTCTTGAATCTCTTGTAGGAATTCTGGTGTGAATCGATTCATGGAGGATGATGTGTCTGGCTCCGTAGAGTTAGGCACATAGGCTTCCTGGGGAGGTAGGCTCACTCTCTCACTTGCCTTGTCCTTGTGTTGAGAGGCGGGTTCCTTTTCTGATTGTGCAATTAGCCTCTCTATTCGTTCTAACAGTCCTTCAAAGTGTAACTGTGTCTTCGCTGAACTAGAGATGTTAAATAGGCGACTGGAGCCAACTCTACCATTTTGGCACAGATTTTGGTTCGTTCAAGCTCTAATTTTGCTCTAGGGTAGCACTTTTCATGATCAGTCACGTTTGGCCCTTCTTGGATTCTGGCCTGATAGGCTTTTAGCATCATATTAAGGTCCTCGGGAGTGGGATCTGCTAGGATTGATCCTACTCTAGGGGGTGGTGGGATTAGGTGAGGCAGGTTGTAAGGTGGAAGGTCGGATGGAGATGCGAATGGTGGTGGTGGGGTAGTGTGAGAGGGAGTTTGAGATGTGAGTTCAGTTATCGTGGCCTTCGTTTCTCTGAGGCTTTCCTCGAGTTCACTCATCTTTTTTGCCCATTGTCTTTTCATTCTTTCACGACTATCTCTCCAAGCTCTAGTCCTTTTCTTTGTCATGCTCTCTGTTTCACTAACATCTGGGCTCTTTTCCTGGCCTACACCTGGGTTCTTTTCCTGGCCTACACCTGGGTTCTGCTGTAAGGCTTGGGCTCTCGTGACCACTTGTATTGGCACAGTGGAAGTGACACTTCCTGGGGAATCTACTACTAACCCAATAACATTGATAGGAGTAATTTTCGGCATATTATTAGGATTCTTTGGGCAGTCTCGTAAGAGATGCTCCTTTCCACATTCTTGGCAAAAGCCCTGGATCGTCATTGATTGGGGTTGTGTAGGTGCAGGCATGGGGCAATCACGAATGAGGTGATCTCCCTGACATCTGTAGCATGGTCCTCTAGGGAATGGGGGTCTCACTTGCCTAAGTTGAGGTCTAGGGTTGGGGTTTGCATACATGACGTTTGTGTAATCTGGCTCCCAACTAGGTTCACTCGGTTCCTCACTGTAGTAGGACTCACCATGTTCAGGAGATTGCATGTAGTAGGCCTGCGGACTGTCAATATACGTCGAATCAAAGCTATGGTCACTCGGGTCACTTTCAGAAAGCAATGGTGTTACAGGGACTATAGCTCTATTCAAATTCTCCTCTGCAACTGCATACTTTACCGGAATTACATTAGCTGGGGCAGGGGGTTGTTGTGCTAACACAGGCTGAGGCTTTTGCTGGGCTTGATATTGTGGTTGGTAGGTTTGTTGGGGCCTAGCATACTGCTGTGGTGGATATTGGTTCTGATATCTTCCTTGTTGATATGGCTGAGGGTAGGTTTGCCTAACCGCTTGCTTATTGTATGGACAGTCTTGTGCTGTGTGATTTGTGTATCTCCGTTCTATGGTACAGTATTGGCTACTCGGATTTACTTTGGGTTGAGCCGTAATGGGACACATGTTCGCCATATGGTCACCACCGCAGGTATAACACCTTTTGACTGGGGCAAACCTTGGGATTTGTTTGCTAGAGACACCTAGTTTCTGAGCTACTTTCTCTGCAAGTTCCTCAATTGATGTGGATTGCGAGGAAGAGAGGCTAGAGGCACTATCTGAGTCTTTGTAGATTTTGGAAAGCTCTAGTTCTTCCCCTAGGTTATCCTCGATGTCAATGCACATGCGTACACACTCTTCTATGGTCCTAGGGTCCTTCAAGTACACATAAGATCTCAATTTGGTACTTAGCAATCCATCCAAGAACAAAGCCACTTGCTTAGCTTGCGTGGGTAACTCAAGGGCAGGGCATCTCTCTAAGTATTGCCTAAATCTTCTTCCAGCAAGTCTCACGGTTTCTTGAGGGGTTTGCTTGAAGCTGTGAATCAACGAGGAAGTGTTATGTCTTATGTCACTCTTAGAGAATTCGATAATGAATGCCTCTAGAAGTTGGTCTATGCTCCTGAACTGCCTCTCGTTTACTGGCTGAAACCATGTCAGGGCAGTGTTCCTAAGGGTTAGACCAAAGGCATTGTACTGCGTGAACAGATCTTCAACTTGTTCAGCTCTCAAGACTTGCCTAAACTCAGCCACATGATCGTATGGATCTCCAGTGCCATCGAAGTAGTTCTTCATGGACTTAACTAGCTGAGTCGGTCTCAAAGTCCTCGTGTGCTCTCTAGGTCTTGGTAGAGGGAACTCATCTGCATTTCTTTGATTCCTTGGAGCTCTAAGTACCTCAGGTTCCACTCTATTTGTTCCCGTTCTTGTTCTTTCTCTTCCCAAGGAGTTGGCAAAGCTTACTTCTGGCCTATCTCTACTTCTGTCTCTTTGAGTTCCATGAGCTTGGGATGTTCCACCTCCTTTGTGACCATAGGACACGTTCGATCTTGATTGGGGGAAAACGAATTCACCCTTCCAAGTGTAAGCATGCCTATCATGTTCTGTAACCACAAAGATCCTCTCTGAAGCGTGATCTAAGTAGGTCACTCTACCTGGACTATCAGGATCTTTGAACTCATATATCATGATTATTCCTACTTCACTCGGCTGATTAGGTCTATATCTCCAAAAGGCTTCGTCAGTCTCTCAGTTCAGGAGTAGATCTATGCTCTTATTATCTTGGGGAATCCACTCTGGTGTGATAATCCTAGTGAGAACAGATTTGCCTCAGGGGGTTCTAGGTTCTACACCCATGTTTCCTTGCTCTAGGTCACCTAAGTCCGTTTCTGGGACCACATTCCCAAATTCATATGTCCTATCTGGATGACTGGTGACTAAATATATTGTCCCTTCCTTGTCTAAGTATGCTCCGTTTTCAAACTTGACAGCTGGGTGCTCTAGTCCAATGGATTGGTCAGGGTTTTTAATCTGGACCACAGATCTTCCTAGGCCGTCCTCATAGATGCTAGCACCTAATCGGTTGGTCCTAAGGTATTCGAGTTGTGTCTTGTAAGGGCCTTCCACCCTATGTAAATATGGCACCCCAGAACTTCCTGTAGGTCTCTCCATACAGTGGGACATCTCAGACTCGCTAGTCTCAAAGCTAGGGTAATACGAATGATGGCTCAACTACTGGGCCCAAGACCTAGCAGTATGATTGATACTAGCCTCTGAAGACCTAAGGCTTTGTCTATCCCTTACTAGATGCTGTCCTGATCTAAGGTTCATAAGCCTAATTGAATAGCCCAAATTTGCCCAAGTACAACCTCGTTGCTGAGTTCTTTTGTATCAGTTACTTGATTCTTTTTTAGTTGATTACCGTGTTTATACTACCGTGTTTATACTCTTGTCTGATATCACGTCGTCAGGTATACTTGAGTGTATTTCCGCACTTGAAGTTGATCGTTCCACGTTACTTTCTTTTTCCTTTAAAGTTCTCAACCATACACAGATTATGTCGTTAGCTTGAACTTGAGTATTTAGGTGGTCTTCAACTTGATGAATGCCTATCGCAACCCTAGCTTACTCCTATCACTAGTCGTTGTTAGCCTAAGCTAAGAATTGACAGAGGGAGTTGAGAATATTCCGACCTTTCTTGCTAATCCCTTATTCTTTAGTGCTCGAGAACCCGATTCTCAAGCTTGCACAAAGCCCTTCCTTTGGATTCTCTCAATTGCTCTCAATAGACCTGTATCAGTCCCAAGATTAGCTCAAGGCTTAAATTCAAAGGACAGAACCAAGCACTTTCATTCATGTAACTCAGATACCAATTAGCCTTTTGTCTTTATGGAAAACAATTCTAGAGATCCCTTGGTTTTGTTCCCCCTGGATATGGTCAACTTCAAAATACTATATCTAATAATCCTGATATTAATTTAACCGTAACCAGTGGAAGTTTTGGTTGTACTCCCCACGAGCTTTCCAACAAGACAAGAATCACAGCAAATGGATTTCGTATGAGAAAGTTAGGTCAGTTCAGGGTTTTGGGGCTAAAACAGGGTTCAAACAGGCTTACTGTTCTCAGGATTTTTCTCTAAAATACATGCGTAGGGACCTCACAAATCACTAATTGCTAGATCAATATGCCCAAAAACTATCCCCAAAGCTTAGAATAAAAAACCCTAATTTTTTGGCCGAAAAGCCTGTCAATCGCGATCGAAAAGTCTGTCAATCACGATTGACGGAGGTGTCCGTCGGGGCTTGCCGGTCGCGATCGACACGTCAATCGCGATCGACAGTGTCAATCGCGATCGACAGAGTCGATCGCGAGTCCTGTCAATCGCGATAGATGGTGTCAATCGCGATCGACACTTTTTCCGGGATTTTCGCCGTGATTTCAGTCAATCGGGGATGTGTCCGTCGCGATGGACACGTGGCTACGCGAAAAAGTCAATCAATCGTTGAAATTCAGTCAGTCGCGATCGACGGTGTCAATCGCGACTGACAAAGGTGTCGATCGTGGGTCTGTCGGTCGCGATCGACAGGGTCTGTCGGTCGCGATTGACAGATGTTGTCGATCGTGGCTGTCGATCGCGATCGATGGTGTCGGTCGCGATTGACAGAGAAACACGGATTTTTTTAACTGTTTTTAGTGATTTAGAATGTGCTCATCATGTAGATTATGGTGGTGCACTTTGTTTTACCAAATGTGCGATTTTTCTGTCAATCGCGATCGACAGAGGTTGGCGACACACAGACAGTTTCTGAGTTTTCCGTACCTGCGCAGCGTGATGGAGGGGATGATACAGCTAGTACCTGCAAGAAAGCTCAAGAAACATGCAAAAACAACGCACACAATATCGCTCTCTCGCTCTCTCTCACAAGTGGAATGAGGGAAATGAGGTGGAGAAGGTGATATGATCAAAAACTGAAAATTTTCGCGATGATGGAGATGGAGGTGGGAGATGGTGATGATGATGATGGTGAGGTAAGAAAGAGAAAAATAAAAAAAGTAAAGAGATTACCTACAACGCCAACGTCTCAAATCTACATCTTACCATCACACGCTCGTCCTCAAAACTCGTTCCCCGGCAACGGTGCCAAAATTTGGTGTAGCTCAGTGATGAGTAGCACCTCCTTTAATGTCAATCCGGGAAGACGTGAGGATGGTATGAAGACCTCGAGCAAGTGGAGGCACAAGTGCGTGAGTGAGAAGCACACTAACATGCACACACATACACACACGCGCACACACGGTAAGACAAAGAGTGAGAAGCAATGGAGTTCTGAGATTACTTTCCAAAAGCTCATACAAGTTCAATTCATTTACAAGCTAACCTCAAAAATGAGCTCTCTAGCTCTATTTATAGTTTTTGACTAGGTTTTGGCCTTGTCCAGACCTAGTGTCCGGCCTAGTTAAAAATTAGGTTCTCTATCCTATTTGGAGGTTCAAACGAGGTCTAAAAAATGTGAAAACTGACAGGTAGATACTTCTAAGGCTCCTCAAGCTTAAGGACTTGTTGGCTTGCACAAAATGGAGCTACAAAAATGTGAAATGGTATTTACAATGGTTTTTAGTGATGAAAATCACTATTTTTGTAGGGATTTCTTATAACATTTTGACATACATTTCCTGGAGCTCCCTACTTGCTCCTTCTCCTCGTGTGTCCACCTCTCTTATATGTGTAAGTTTCCTGAAAAAAATATTGGCCTACTTGCCAGATCGTCGTTGACTTCCCTGTCTTCTTGTACTTTCTCTTCTCTCTAACTCCCTTCGTAAGCTTCCTTGCCTGGTGAGTCCTTCAGTTCCAACACCCTTTGTCTCAAACACACCATGGGTATCCTCAAATCCTGAGTTAAGGACCCCACCTCAGCATGAATAACTGCCATGGATCATTGAATGGAGTCATAAATCTGAATATCCCCACCTCCTAATCTATGCATCCAGGCATAAAACCTGATGTTATGGAAGTGATGGGGAAGAAGATCCCTTTTGGGACGCAGCCTGTGTGTGTTGTAGGGTATGAAAGCCGTCATATCTTCCATTGGCTGAAGCGGACTGGCTATAGCCGATGGCTGAGAACTAATGGGTTGTGGGAACATCTCCATGACGAAGAAGGTGGAGTGGCAGAAAGTGCAAGCATGGAGGCTGAGGTGCGAAGGATCCTTCTCTCTGTGTGCAATCTTGTTCAATAAGTGCTATGCCAAGATGAAGAGAGGAGAAGCCCATTTCTATGTTCCTGAATTAAAATCCTCCACCTCCACTATTTTTTAGCTACTTCCTTAATTAATTTTAGAAAGTTTTCAAAACATTCTAATTTTACACCACCCAAGTAACACCAGCTATATGGAATGTATGGAGGAGAATGCATGCATCCAATTTCATGATGTGGGTCGACCAAATTTATGCCATGTGGAAGACCCCAAATGAAGGTTTCCTTGCTGCCCAAGTAATAGCCTTGCAGAGCTTTGCAACTCAAGTAATTGCCTTGCAACTCAAGTAATTGCCTTGCAGCCCAAGTAATTACCTTGCAAGTTGCAGCCCAAGTAATCGCATGTGCAAGGTAGAAAAAAAGCCACTGCTTATCTAATACAACTGCCCTAATGATGCCTTGCTGCCCAAGGAAGACGGCTGCTTTCTCTCCATCAACCGATGGATGAATTACAGCCATGCACAACTGTGCAGTCACATAGAGGTGCTGCTAAGAAAAAGAATTAGGTTGGATTGGAGTCCAAAGAGGGAGCAACCAATAGGTATAGTGGCTATCCAGCCCTCCCTACAAGCTCCATCCTATTCCTTTCATCTTTTCCCATCCAGCCCCTTCATTTTTGAGTGTACATGTAATTTCCTCAAGCCAACAAATGCATCTTTTAGGCAGCTGATGATGGGCTTCCCTCCAGCATTAATTTTCCTTCACCAAACAGGGCCAAAGGGCATCCAGCAAGCAAATATTCGATACATGCTTCTTTCCAGTCTTTCTCCTTTTAAGGTAGCTCCTCCCACAGTCCCCCTTTCTCTACCCAGCCACACACAAGGACAGCCCATGTTGCTTCCTTCCCTTCTCTAGAGTAGAGGAAAGGCAACAACCATGGCCTCTAGCAAGTGTTCGAGTGGAGAGTACTTGTTAAAATGGTTTTTACAAATAAGCTGCTCGCATCTCATGTGATATTTTCTATGGACTCCTAGAATCTGTGTCATAAATCTTCAATAATCCATGCTGTTCTAAATCAGCCAAGTGCTGTTCTTTTTATGTGTGCCTAAGAGAGCATAGGGTATACTTCCCTAAGGAGAACCCCCTTGAGTAGAAGGTGCCCTGGGAGATTAAGCTTTCATTTTTTCCTCTTCAAAATGGAGTCCAGGGGTCTCCCTTCTTCAAGTAGCTAGGTAAAAGAAGAGAGAGAGAGGACCTCTTTGAGCTTTCGTAGGAATTTAGAGAGAGACTAGGCTGCCCATATGATTTTTGAAGTCCCTTCATTTACGTGTTGAATGGAAGCGCTTATGGACCTAAGCTTTATTATTATGTGATCTTAGGTCACTTGGCATGTTCACAAATGGGGTATATCCAAAGGATTAAAAATGTATATAAATGCCTATAAGGGGCCTCATAAGTGGGCCGAAAAATCTAGAAAAATATGTCTTGAAAGCTCTCAATGAGAGTTGTCACCTAGAAAGGTAGAAATGTATAGAAATAGAGTCATTGGGGCCTTTATGCCTAAGAACCTCTCACCTCAAGAGCCGAGGAGGCTTCTTTGAGCTAAGTTACTCCCACCATCTATATACATAGCTGATATTGCACCTTGACTAGGTACTTAGTAAGAGCATCTCCACTATTCTATGAGGTGTTGACCTTGATCAAGGTGATCACACCATCCTCAAGCACTTCTCTAATGAAGTGATATCGCACATCTATATGCTTTGTGCATGCATGAAACATGGCATTCTTTGCCAAACATATGGCACTCTAACTATCACAACCAAGAATAGGTGCCTTGTTTGGCAAACCAAATTCACATCATAAGCATGCTTACCGTATCACTTCCTTAAAAGCCTTTGTGGCTGAAATATATTCAGCCCCTATAGTAGAGAATGCAGCTATCCTTTGAGGTCTAGAGCACCATGAAATTGCACCGGCTTCAAGAGTGTATACATAACCAGCTGTGGATTTTCATTTATCCACATCACCTTCCATGTTAGCGTCACAAAATCCCTTCATCTCCAGTAGAAACTTCCCATAACATAGGGATTTTGACTTAGTTCCCTTCAAGTATCTCATGAATAGACTTTCACTGCATCCCGATGTTCCTTTCCTAGATCAACCGTGCATGTGCTCACAACTCCTACATGAGCTATCTCATGCCTAGTCTCAACCATAGCAAACGTAAGTGAACCACAAGCTGATGCATATGGAACACCATCCATGTCATTGGCTTCTTTGTCATCCTTTGGGCAATCTGTCTTCAAAACCTTCATGTAGAGCTGGAATGGCACTCACAGAGGCTTTGCATCAGTCATGTTAAATCTGTCCAGCACCTTTTCAATGTAAATTATTTATGAAAAATACAATGTGTGCTTCTATCTTTAACTTTTTATCCTCATTCCAAGGATATGCTCAGCTTCCCCAAGGCCTTCATTGAAAATATAGCATTCAGCTGTCGTTTAAGAGCATCTAGATTCTAGACTACTATGTTTCTTAGCAGCCAACAGCATATCATGTATGTAGAGCACAAGTATTATTGGACTGCAATCCTTCTTTGCAATCTTACATTCATCTTTCCTTCAAGTGTTATATTGGTACCTGAATGTAATCACAAACAAGAAATCCTTCTGTGCGTGTGTATCCCCCCCCCCCTTTTTTTCTTTTTTTCCCCCTTTTTTTTTTTTTTTTGGGGGGGGGGGGGGGGGAATGGAAAAAACTTTCACCCATCTACATGCCTTTACACAAGATGAATGGATACGATGAAGAAATTGACCAATCAAAGAAATCGCATAATACATAATGAATGGCCTTGAAATGCTTGATATAAAATGCACCATAAAATGAAGAGACCACTGACAAGCTCTTCGATAAGTCACCTTAGGAATCACCCTTTGCAAATCCCATTGGGTTTGCTAGAGAGTATCAAAATCATGAGAAACAATGCTGTAACATAATCCTAGTAGGAGATGGTTGAACCACGCTCTAAGAGAGAGGATTAGGAAGTAATCCTCAACCATGGCTTTTGGGGCAAGTGGTTAGCCCATCACATTCTTAACCAAGAGGTTGTGAGTTCAATTCCTTGCATTCAAGACCGAGGTTGAGAACAAGGGCTCGAGACACCAAGGTTGCGAAAAAGACACCAAGGTTGAGAGCAAGGGTTCAAGAGACCAGGGTTGCGAACAAGGTTCAAGAAACTATGCGAGGTTGAGGGACATCAATTCAAGGGCACCTAGGGAGTTCAAGGGGCTGATCACCGAGGTTGGAGGGATACAAGAACAGATCATTGAGGACAATGATCAACTAAGGGGGGAAGAATGTAACATAATCCTAGTAGGAGATGGTTGAACCACGCTCTAAGAGAGAGGATTAGGAACTAATCCTCAACCATGGCTTTTGGGGCAAGTGGTTAGCCCATCACATTCCTAACCAAGAGGTTGTGAGTTCAATTCCTTACAAATGCTCTTACCAAGAAAACACCATTCCATGGCTAAACATCAAAAGCATCAGCAATAACATCAATAAGCATAAAAATGCTATAGTATTTGCAATCCAAAGGCATTCAAAAAGATTTCTAGGGTACAAGTGTTAGGTGAAATAAGAAGCCTAGAGGCCTTGGGAAAAAATTAAAAATAATAATAATAAATAAATAAAATCAACAGCGAAACTATCCTCAACAATAATATGATCACGCAAAGAAAAAATATAAAGCATACCCTCTAGAATAGTAGGATTAATAAGGCAATAAAGTGGGTGTGTGGAAACAGCAAAAAAAAGTAGGCTTCAAGGATTACCCTTGTTAAATCAACACTCTATACTTCAATAGGGGTGGTGAGAAACCGATGCACCTAAAATTGAAGCGAACCTTCGAGAATGAGTTCTTCCAATTTGTGCCCGAAACCCAAGCATCACATCATAAACAGATAAATTCACAATACACAGTTGTAAATGCCTTAGCGAAAGCTATTTGCATCAAAACCATCTTCAAATGCTCATGTCCAACAAATGTTGAGACAAGCATGAGAATGAGGTCATTAAATAAATAACGCACTTGGGAACGGACACATTCTATGCAAGATGAATGATAACAAAGAGAGATTGCTCCAAGATAATAGCTATATACCTTCATAAGTTCAGAGTTATCCAAACTTACGAACTGACGATAGAGAGCACAAACACATACACATTGGAAAAAAATAACAAACAAAAGCAAGAGACTTAAGACCAATATAAGACATGAAAAATACAAACAAGAAAGAAAACCAATACAAAAAGAGACGCACACACACGAACACTCACACGAACACACACACACACAAAAAAAGAAAGATTTTATTATTAAAATATTATTATAAAAATTAAAATTAAAAAAAAAAAAAAACACACACACACATACACACATGCACATACTCACATAAAACAAAAAATAAATAAATAATAAAAATAAAATAAAGAAAATAATAAAAATAAATAGTTAAATAATAATGAAAAAATAATAATAATAAAAAACAAATTAAAATAAAAAAATATAAATATATAAAAATAGAAATTAAATTAAAAGAAAATAAATAAAAAATAATAATTCCATAAATAAATAAATAAATAATTATATTTATATATATATATATATATATATATATATATATATATATATATATATATATATATATATATATATATATATATATATATATATATATACATATATATATACATATATATATATAAGCAAATTAACCAAAAACAAAACGAAACAAAAAGTGCATCCTCAACTTCTATGTCTGTCCTAAACAAGAAGTATCAGAATTAAACTTCATCATGCATAGGTTGGACAAATAGCTATGACATATATAAAATAGCTATGACATATATACCTTCATAAGTTCTGAGTTATCCAAACTTATGAACTCAAGATAGAGAACACAAACACATACACATTGGAAAAAATAACAAACAAAAGCAAGAGACTTAAGACCAATATAAGACATGAAAAATACAACCAAGAAAGAAAAAACCAAGAAAGAAAAAACCAAGAAAGAAAACCAATACAAAAAGAGATGCACACACACTCACATGAACACGAACACACACACACACACACACACACACACAAAACAAAAAATAAATAAATAATAAAAATAAAATAAAAAATAACAAATAAAAAAAATAAAAAGTTAAATAATAAAAGATAATAATAAATTAAAAAAGAAACAAATTAGAATAAAAAACATAAATATAAATATATAAAAATAGAATTTTAAATTAAAAGAAAATAAATAAAAAATAATAATTCCATAAATAAATAAATGAATAATGCTTATATATATATATATATATATATATATATATATATATATATATATATATATATATATATATATATATATATATATATATATATATATATATATATATAAGCAAATTAAACATAAACAAAACGAAACAAAAGGTGCATCGTCAACTTCTATGTCTGTCCTAAACTAGAAGTATCAGAATTAAACTTTATCATGCATAGCTTGGACAAATAGCTATGACATCCCTACTCACGTCATCAGTGCCCTAGAGTAGGTGCAGACTTTAATAAAGAGTCTTTCTAAATCAAGATCTCTAACAAAGTCAACGAACTAATTTCTATCACTTCCAAGATAATAGCTATAGCCTCACCAACTATTTTATTGAGTATTCCCAGCAAGATAATATGACACGAATTAAGAGCTTAGAAGGCTTATCCACCTTAAGAATGACAACTGCAATATGCTCTTTAGCAAAAGAAGGCATATAATTCTCCTACCACATTTTATTAGTTGCATAAGTAATTGAGTCTTTAAGATGCTCCCAATAACAAATAACAAATTCTTAGATAGACCATTTAATTGTTTCCTAGCTTCTACAAGGCAGAGAGGAGTCAACTGTCATCAAAAGCCTTATCATGATGATGTAATGACACGGTAGCATGGGTATGAAGGAAAATGAATATTGCATTGCATCATCATGCAACGAGAAAGATTAAATCTAGGCTCCTAGAACATCATAAATAGTAAATGAATACATATTCAGTAAAGTAGAGTTCTCAAAAATCCATGTCCCCTCAATGGCAAGAACAATAACAACTTCTATATTGCATTTGATGTGAATCTAATCACAAAAGAAATCGTTTTGTGTGTGTCACTGCATGCATATGGTTTCTTCATTTATTTTTCCCTTTTTTTTTTTTTTTTTTTTTTTTTTTTTTTTTTTTTGGGGGGGGGGGGGGGGGGGGGGGGGGGGGTGTAGGGGAATTGACCCATCAAACAAGATAAAATAATACATAACAAATCTCCTTGAAATGCTTGATATGGAATGCAACATAAAACAAAGAGACCACTCACAAGCTCCTTGATAAGTCACCTTAGGAATTACCCTTCGCAAAACCCATTGGGTTTGTTAGAGATTAGCTAAGTCAGGAGAGCAATGCCCTTGCCAAAAAAACATCATTCCATGGATAAACATCAAAAGCATCAGCAATAACATCAATACGCATTAAAAATGCTACAAAGGCATTCAAAACAATTTCTAAGGTACAAGCGTTAGTTGAAATAAGAAGCCTAGAGGCCTTCGGAAAAACTTAATGATAATAATAATAATTAATAGATAAAATCAATAGTGAAAATATCTTCATAACATGATCGCCAAAAGGTAAACTATAAAGCAGACCCTCTAGAATAGTAGCATCAACAAGGCAATAAAGTCAGTGTGTGGAAATATAAAAACGAAGCCGGCTTCGAGGATAACCTTGTTAAATCTCACTCTATACTTCAATAGGCGTGGTGAGAAACCCATGCACTCAAAATTGAAGTGAAGCTTCTAACACAGAAAGAGAATGAGTAC
The DNA here is from genome assembly GCA_020310875.1 of Ceratopteris richardii. Classification (NCBI taxonomy): domain Eukaryota; kingdom Viridiplantae; phylum Streptophyta; class Polypodiopsida; order Polypodiales; family Pteridaceae; genus Ceratopteris; species Ceratopteris richardii. Next base: position 75,368,561 of record CM035412.1, on the reverse strand, counting down.
TTCCAATTTGTGCCCAAACCCAAGCATCGCATCATAAACAGATAAATTCCCAATACACAGTTGTAAATGCCTTGGCAAAAGTTAATTGCATCAAAACAATGCTCAATTTGCTCATGTCAAAAAAATTTTGAGACGAGCATGAGAATGAGGTCATTAGATAGATAAAACACTTGGGAACAAACACATACTATGCAAGACCAATGATAACAAAGAGAGGTTGCTCCAAGGCAATTTTATTATTCCAAGCAAGGTAATATGACGACAATTTGAGAGCATAGATGGATCCTCCACCTTAAGAATGAGAACTGCAATATCCTGTTTAGCAAAAGATGCCTGAAGGTTATGGCTCTCTACCACATTTCATTAGTTGCATAAGTAACGGAGCTTTTAAGATGCTCCCAATAACATATAACAAATTCTTAGATAGACCATCCAACCTAGGGGTCTAATTGTTGCCCTAGCTTCTACAAAGCAACGAGTAGTCCGTTGTCATCATGAACCTTATCATGATGATGTAATGACAAGGTAGCACACTGTTTAAAGGAAAGTGATCCTGCAATCAAAAAGATAGAATCTAGGCTCCTAGAACATCATAAATAGAAAATGAACACATATTTAATAATGTAGAGGCTTTAATGTCCATGGCCCATCGATGGCAAGAACAATAAGAGCAACTTTTATGACTCTTGAGCACATTTTGACTGAAGTTTTTAAAGAAGCATCCAATATCAGTATCCTCATTGCCACTAGCAAGCATCCTTTTGCATTGAAGATCATACACTTAATGCAGATACAAAAGCTGAATGCAAGTAGAACATCTTGCATGTTCTTGAGGAGAATGAGGGTGGGCCTCTGCAATATTTGAAAAGCTGACATACACTCGTTAGCAAATGCATCTTCTTGTCTAAGAAAATTAAGCCAAAAACTTGCCACAATCACAAATAGCATCCTACATTGTAAGAATGAAGTGTCTGGAATGCCTAGTACCAAGATATGATAGCAAAGAGATGCCTTTGAGCAAAGCCAACACAGTGCCTTGGGAAAAGTCATTTACATTAGAGCAATATTTGACGCCAACAACCTATGCAAAAAAATTGCCCTTATAACAAATTTCCAATGTTAAAGATGTGATCAAGATGTGCCAATGCAAAAAGATGTAAGTGGAACAACAAATATATCCATGGGTGAAAATATATTTATATTGCCACAAGTCAACAAAATCCTTGGCAAGAAGGCTTTTCTTCATGTAGCCTTCTCTCTAGAGGATGTGCAGGAGCCACCAAAAGAAAATTCCTCCGAGCAATCAAGCATATTAAAATCCTCCATAAGCCATACATGTGCATAGTGCAAGCTTAAAAGAAAACAAGCTAGGGTATGCCACATCTCCATGCGATCAGTACAGATGTTGTGACCACAAACATTAACAAGTCAATGAGCTTCAACATACCAGCAAAAAGAACATATGGTCAGCCTTCCTCAAGAATCCCTAAAGAGCATAGAACAGTACTGACATAGACAACTCAATAGTCTGTTAACTCCTGATTGTTTTTCTTATGATACAATTTATACATACATATATGTAAGCATGAACTTAAATATATATAAAGAATTATACATATAAATAAATATAAATATATAAATATAAACACACACACACACACACAGATACGCACACAATTGTTTAAGGAAAATAACGGAAACTTGTTAACCTGTACTCAGGATGCATCAACATGGATGCAAATTCAAAAGCTGTTGACTTTAAGCCAGCACGATGGCACTCAATGACTGTTGATGTCAAGATTGGGACAATATGTGCAGGGAATTTGGTGATATTACGAGCAACTCTGATGAGTAGTCTTGAACCAGTGCTGAATCCACAGAAAAATCAATGAAAAGAACATCCAAAAGAGTGAAATACAAACATATACATCTTCATGGTTATTTTGATGCCAGAAGATAAATTTTCAAAGACCTATGATCTCCAAGTCGTATATGAACTTTTCCCAAAACATATGAATGAAGCAATATTAACATTTGCATTATATCATCTGGAATAGATTTCCCAAGCCTCTTCAAAACCAAGCAAAAATCCAATAAATGATCATGCGCGATCTTGTAGTTCCCATTGGCCTGTTTTCAAATTTAGAACACACAACCAATTACAACCTTTACTTTTTGGATGGTCAATAAACTTTTTGAAATTTCAAGAGACCTGCTCCCGAGAGGAGACAATCAAAATCAACTTTTCAGCTTCTTCATAGTTTCCAAGAGCTTTTTGTAGCATGTAAAAGTAAATTTCATTCTCTTCCCCACTCTCTTTTGCCTTATTCAAATAATTGAACAACTGATCTGATAATTCATTGTTCTTTTCTCGTCCAACCAAGTTGATTGCCTGCATTGCATTATCCTTCTAAGGCGTTCAAGCATCCACATACAGACATTGTAAAATGTACTTCCACTTCTGCATTTACCTGTTCTAGCCCACCCTTGCTTCCCCAGGACAAGTAAAGTTTCAATGCCTTTTCAAAGTGTCCCCAGCGCTCCAGAAGCATACCAGCTTTGCAATAGTCTCCAATTGTCTCATAATACCTGCCCAGAAACAAATAGTTTTTAAATAGCCTTCATGTGTATGCACCGTAAGAAGATTTCTACAAGGATATTTGTATTGAGTCAGAGCTGATCGACATATAATGCAAATATGAAAATCTTCGAGGAGGAAACAGGGAACACAACCTAGCAAGCTCATGGCATTCATCTTTTGATGTAGAATCCAGTACATGTTCTGTGTAAATATCCATACTGTCATGCTGTTCAGCAAGCTCTTTGGCCTCTTGCGACCTAAAAAAAGAAAAATGTTAGTCTCCAGAAACCCAAGCGTCTGAGGAAAAGAATGATATTGTCCCTATTTCTTGCTTTTAATTTTTATTTTGTTTCTGTAATGGTCTTTGTGAACCTTCTTGAGAGTATTAAAAACTCTATAGCTTTTGCATAGTCTCCTATGCTCTTGGCAAACTTTGCAGCAAGGATTGCACCTGGAATTGTCTTCGTCTGAAGTTTCAAAACTTAGTAAAGTTATTCAACATCTTGCAGGATTTCGAGTCTCTTAAACAAAACTAGTAAGTTTCCCTCTTCTAATTAACTTAGTAACAATTAATTTGAACAAACTGAATAAAAAAGAACCATAAATGAAATTGTTACAAAATTAGAAACGCCTTACCTTTTTCAGAGCTATCTTGAATGAATAACGTTTTCGAACATTATTTGACAGGATTGAACTACAAATGAACTTTAAAGACATGCTTGACCAAAGAAAACAGAAACTAAACAACTGATAGCAAATTACATCATATTTTACTGAATGAAGAATAATCAATTCAAAATAAGGAATCCAAATAACGTTTATGCTAGCATATTTTAGTTCTAAAAGAATTTTAACATAAATATTTACTTCCAAACCAAAAGAGGATATAAAGGATTTTAGACCCAAACAATAAAACCAATCTCTATTTTCAATATAAATTATATTGCAAAAATAGTTGAGATGAGTACAACCACCAAAAGTATTATAATTAAAATACATAAAATCTTAAGAAGAAGAAAAATCTTAAACAGAATATCATCAAATATTTCAAGTGTAATAAAGGAACAAGAAGTGCAACAAATCCACATAGACAGAGAGAGGTAGAACTCTTGCCATCAACCCTTAATGTACCTATTAGTTCCAAATAATATGTTTCCTATTCACAGTCTCCGATTTGCATTGAGAGCAAGGAATGACAATCCTAAGAAGAGAATCCCAGTAGGGCAATATTGTTTTATAAACGAGATAGATTTTGTTACACTCATAGTTCAAAAATCCATGGATAAAACTCGAAAGAAAAAATGTTAGAAGTAAACATAGTTTACGTTATTTTTTAAAACCATGCAGCATGTGTTTGAGCCAGCTGAAATCTAGTAAGGCTTTTGAGGTTCTAATCGTGCCATTTTATCACAAAAGGACAATTAATTCAATAAGATTTTTGTATGAGTATTGACATTAATGTATCATGTATTATGAGACATCATACATGGTCTATAGATTCATAACTTATGTTGAATATTTGATGTATTATGCCTTATGTATTACTAATTCAATAAATCTTGACTCTTCACATGGTTTTACCATTTTAATATGATTCCTGTGTCATGAAGCTCATATATATATTATCTTTTTTTATATAAATGAATTGTTTGTGATCAGTATTCCATATATGAATTATGATTCATATGGATTCATTGTTAAGTTTAAAATGCCATGTCTATTTAACTTTTCATGTATGCCATGCCACAAGCCCGCATGCAAATCAAGATGTGTGCAATGTTAGTCTACAAGATGATAGATCAAATATTCTATGTATTTTGATCACTAAACAAGTAAAAGAGCACTAAATATGCATTTATCATTGCTTAAATACAAAAAAAAAAAGGGTTTTCAATGAAATATAATGAAAAGATGGATGGATAGATAGATGCATAGATAGATGGATAGATAGATAGAAAGATGGATAGATAGATATAGATAGCGATAACGGTGGAGAACGATAAACGGAATGTGTGTGCATACATAATCTAAGATCTAGTCTCTAGATATACATATAGGATCGTTGATATTACATAAAACATACATAATTACATGTAACATGTATGTATGTGTGTATGTAATGCATAATGGATTATGTATGTACGTATACAATGTACGTAATGCATTACATGTAACATGATGTATGATGCATTACAATTTGTATGCTGTATGGAATAGATACGATGTATAGAATAGATATGATGTATGATGTACGAAGCAATGGAGTCGTGAATGTGATTTATCATGCATGTCATGACTAACATTCACCTTTATCCTGAACTTTGAAGGCTGAAGCTCAAAGGGTCAAGGCCAAGGCTGAGGCTGGAGCCGAACAGACACATGCTGAGCAGTGAGGGCTCATTGAGGCTAGAGCTCAAGAGGAAATGGGCAAGTGTATCATGTTAGGCAGAAGGCTGAATCTCCAGCAACAATCAATTGAGGTTGGAGCTGGTTCGCTGAAACAATAAAGAAAATGGCCAGATTCGAAGCACTTTTACCTAAAAGTGAAGAAAAAAAGAACCCTTTGGAAATGTGTTTCTGCCTGAAAATGGTTTGGGGAAACTGCCAATCTGTTTCCAAGGGCCACAAATGCTATTTCCGGTAACTATGCTGATTACTAATACTACAGCAAAGAAAGGCTTGGTGACCAGCATAACCCAATATTTATTTGGAATGGATTTACAAAACAGACATCTTGAAAGGGATGTTACCCCAATCTGTATTTCAAACATCATGAAAATACAATGATTAATCATAATTTGTCGACTTGTTCACATACTCACATCTATCTAGAGTCTTTGTTCAATTTTGGGGATGGAAGAGGGGAGAAGTTCTTGTTCAACAGAATATGAACCCATGAAAGTATGACAACAAATCAACAGAAAGGAAATCAGTTAATCAAAATAACAAATATTCATATCTGTCTATACTTCAACCGCTTGTTTCTAATTTTCTGCATGTCTATTCCTGTATATGATATATGTCGTACAGCAATATCTACAAATCATTTAATGATTTACAACAAAAAATGTGTTAGTGAAAACATACAGTAAGAAAGCATATGTAGGAAGAAGCTCTAAAGAACCAGATGTGAAATAATCAGATGGCAGAAGAGCTGAGCTAACTTTCCATCAATAGAACAAAACAAGTAATCCTTCAACTCCCTTACATTTAATAATTTGAGGAATTCATCTGCAATCATCGACTTTTGGAAAATTCTATATTTGGACCTTAATCTCACTAAATCTTTCACATGTATGATTCTCTTAGAAGTATGTTGAAAAAACTAAAAGATAAGAGACTTACCTTCCTCACAAAATCATAGGCCTTTGAAGGACTTTCCAATGGTCCAAGCAGCAGTCTAACAATGTTTATATGATCCTGCATTACAGCAATATCAGCATGGACTATCGATCCTCATTCTAAGATTGCATTTGAGTATATGATGATGATTAATTTGTAGTGTCCTGAACATGTGCGCATAAGTGCATGCATACATATGATCACACATACAGAGAATGTGTGTGCATGGACACACATACACACACATCATTAGAAAAATTTTCCATTGATCCTCGCTATTAGATGAGGCCTTTCAAATGTCAAAGAAAATAATCTCTGATTCTCGCTTCTGGATGAGGCATTTTAAATTTCAAGGGAAAGAAGTGTCTATGACGGGTTGAGAAATGAATGCTCTCAGTCTTCTCTTACATCCCACACACACAGTACTTGTACTTGTTTCTTAAACTATCATTAATTCTGCTTTGAACTAGCTCACAATAGCTCAACCATATATCAAACGCAACATGAGATAATTACTTGATTCTTGGGAGAATGCAATAACATTCAATTAACAAGAAATCATATGTTCTCAAGAACTATTTCCATGTGCTCCTATCATAGTCAAAAGTAGACTTGATAACCTTTTGAACTTGTCTTATAATTTCTTGAACTTTCTTTTGGGACCAATCTTGACAAGAGAATCTCCTGGAAATGTGGGAACGTTGGGTACTAATGGCCTTGAGAAAGCCTACAAAAAGTAGCACCAATCCTTATAGCCTATAGTTGTCCCGATGTAAAATCATCATCCACCATGGCGAGGATTACTAAAGCAGCTACTTAGGTTTCCGAAAACTCATTGCATCAGATTATGGGGACAATTCTTGGGTCAATTTAGAGCCTTACATAAGGGGTACCTTTTGTACCTTTTATACCTTTTAGAGCCAATCTAGTACAAGCCCCTTGAAGTCTCCTACAAGTTTAGGAGAGCTTGATAGGGTATTTTTGTTTACCTTTTTGAGATAGAGTCATTTTTTGCATCGGGGTTTTGTCACCAGCCATGGTTGAAAGCAATGATGTATTCTGTATGTTGGCGGGTGAGAATAAGTTGGATGTTGCATGATGTGTCATGTAGTGGTAGCAAAAGGGATGTGGAATATTGTGCAAGGTGTTGAAAAACGTTCGACTTCACCTAAAAATACAATTATTGAAGGTCATGCCGATGGTGTTGAAGATGAAGATCTTCAATTTCTTGGTCGTGCTCTCTCTCATGTTGCACCTATTGTAGAGAAACTTCGTTGGGATGCACAAGATGCTTGGGATACTCTTACAACATTATACCAAACAAGAAATGAGACTCGTGTTGCTTACCTCCGAAAACAATTGGAGAGTGAGCATATGAATGAAGGAGATTCTATGGAAACTTTTTTGACAAAGATCAAAGATTTGAAAGGGAAGTTGATTTCTACTCATGAAGTTTTGTTAGATAGTTCACTCGTGCATACTCTTCATAACGTTCTTCCATATTCATATGAGAGTTTTGCTTCTATTCTTCGTTTGATGGTGAGAGGCAATCCCAATGTCTTAACCTTTGAAAAGTTAGTCTCTATTTTGTTGCAAGAAGACCAATCTAAGAAGAACATGTCAATATTGTGTGTGGTGCTTAACGTTCTTCCAGATTCATATCAGAGTTTTGCTTCTACTCTTCGTTTGATGATGAAAGGCAATCCAAATGCCTTAACCTTTGAAGACTTAGTCTCTGTTTTATTGCAAGAAGACCATTTTAAGAGCTTCTCATAAATTGCAGCTTGGTCATAGTTAGTCATAGTGATGTCAATGGTCCTATGCAGACACCTTCATTTGAGAACTACCTATACTTCGTGACTTTTATTGATGACTTTTCCTCACATGCATGGGTGCATCCATTGAAAGCAAAGTCCAAAGTGTTTATGTGCTTTAAATAGTTCCTTGCGATGGCTGAAAATCTATCAGCATGTAAATTCGGCATTTTTTGCTTTAAACAAATCCTTGTGATTGGCTGAAAATTTATCAGCATGTAACTCGGCTTGATATTCAATTTGTTGTCTTTCGGGTGAGTAGGTTTATACATTGCACAAGTGTCAAGCATTGGAAAGTGGTTAAGCAAATCTTTCACTACTTGAATGGCACCTAGCTACTTGGATTGTTTTATCCCAAGGGGGGATCATTACTGTCTGATGTAAATGCTTTTTATGACTAAGACTCGGCTGGTTGTTATGAGACTCGTGTGTCCACTAGTGGTTTTTGCTTCATGCTTGGTAGCTCATGCAAATCTCATTGAGCAAGAAACCACCTACTCGGCCACTTCTAGTCGTGAGGCAGAGTATAGGGCATCTTTCACATATTGTTAAGTGTGCATAGCTCATATGCCTTTTGACTAATTTGAATGTTGGTCAGCCTTTTGCCATCGCAATCTTTATTGATAGTTAGAGCGCATTGGCCATTGCGAGAAGTCCTTTGTCCCATGGCTGCACAAAGCATATTGAGATGAATTATCATTATGTCAGAAGAGATTCTATATTGGAGAGATCAATTTGCCTTATGTGCCCACATAGGATAATATTGTAGACATTTTCACAAAGGCTTTGTCTAGGAAGAAGTTTGAGGCTTTCCACAAAGCTTTGGGCTTACTTCCTTTTGTGGATTGATTTTTTTTTTCACATACTTTGTCACTATGTATATGGAAGTGTCAAACTATGTGTATCAATAATCTCTAGCTCCACGTGAAGCATGCGATATATATCCTCTTGCTCCTCCCGAACAACAGTCATCTCGCCGTTTGTCTCCATAAAACTCTCAATGAAGGTAGTAGATACCTATACATTACATAAATGATAACAAAGAAATTTAAATTACAATATTAAACTTAAAAGGATGAAAGACATAAACTAAAGTATATAAAACTATACCTATTTTGGTCTATTTGTTTTTGTTTTGAGATAGTGCACCAATCTCAAGTTGGCCTTACAAAAGACCAACCTCTCTAATTGTTGTATAGTCAACATATTCCTAAACTTTGTATGAATGAAAGAATAGGCACTCCAATTGAGTTCACATGCACTAGAGAAAGCATCCTACACAAATCATAAGTCATGAGTCATAACATCCATGAGCAATTTCAAAATAAAAAAATTGAAACTATTATGAAATTTGAATCAATGTTCAATTATCAATATAAACAAGGTACGTGTCATAGGCCTCGTAAAGCATGCGGAGCCATTGAAGGGTGACCATATCCATAATGTAGCCACCACTCCAATGGCTCTATAGTCACCTCTTTGTACATAGATATACTACACGGTATGCAATGCCCACACTTACCATATAGGCTTTGAAATCTCTATCAAAAAGAAGTTGATCGTCAACGGACACGATGTGTTGCATGTACTCGTTCTTTGTCTATCGTATTTCGCCTTCTGCCCATAAAGCCTGACTCTTGAAATATAGATACAAAAGTGCCGAAAATCCATGTATGGGTCTAGATAGGAAAGACCAATGATAATCCACTAGTCGTAAAATATTAAATTTTCTACGAAGTAAAATCAATGTCAAATGTGAATTTTTATTTAGATATAAAAAGTAAAAGAAACATACATACATTTCAAACACATACCTCTCCTGTAAAAGTTCCCTTCCTTGCATGATAGCCTGTCTCATATGCATATAGAAATGGTAGACAAGTCAGAGTATAGAACCCTCTTTGTCCACTATATGAAGCAAGATATAAGTGGGCTTCAAAGCAAGAACGAGAATCTATTTTCTTCCAAAAGCTCTCATCCAATTCCTTTGCACATAACATGCGAGCTCTGTGCCAGAGTGTGGTAGGTTCATCCACCGATGATCTATGATAGCCATACGCAATGCATCTATAAGTTGCCAATATCTAAATAACACCATGTATATGTAACCAGTTACCAAATCTAATATCTGCACGCCGAATCATCTCCATGGTGCTATGAGAACGGAATATGGATAATGCCAAATGATTTCTACATATAAAACTCACAATGCATTTGACATCATTCACAATGGGTTCTATCCATGATAGTTTCCCGACCTTGGAGATCTACACACTGTGCAACACAGGGTGTCCAAAATATTTTGAGGAACTCATGTTCAATCATTTCCCCCATTCCCTTATAGTTGCATGCATTATCTCTGATAACTTGTACCACATTTTTAGCTCCAACCTGAAAAATGGCAGATTTTATATGCTGAACGATGAACTCATATGTAATGCGAACCCCCACTCTAGTAGCATCCACGACGCACAAGAAAATAGGTAACTAAGCAAGATGATACCAGGATGTTTATAATTTGGCATCGACATGTATCACTCCATCCATTAGAAATGATGGTATATCAAATACATCACCCAGCTTGTTTTAATAGGTTCTACTTGTACCTCAAATATGCGATCCTTTTCCTTATCTAAAATGGTAGTACACAATCGCTTGTAGTCAAGTCTCTACCAATCATCGCATGGATCAACATGAGCAATGGCTTTCATCATGCGTCTTCATGCCTCGATATGTACCACATTGAATGCAATATTGCATTCAATAACACACCTTGCAATTTGTATCTCTATTGCCTTTTGTCTCTATTTTTGTATGGCTCAAGATATAAATGAGGCACTCAATCTTTGCCTAGGATGCTATGTAGGAGGGGTGGAGTCCTCCTCCATATTGCCGGCTCTTTGTGAAGAAGTCCTGACTCCGAGTAGCACTAGTTTCAGGTTGCATCATCTCTGAAGAAGGAACTCTCTCCTCCATGATCTGGATATCGACCGAAACCAAATCACGATGACGTGCAACACGAGCCTCTTGTGCCAAATAATATTAACATATTACGATTTGAGAAACCTCTGGAAGAACTTCATCACAAGCAGAAATGCCCATTCCTCCTAAACATGACGTATAAGTTGTGTAGTCATGGTAGAGAAGGACTTCATGCAATATTTGCATGTATACGTCATGACTTATACATGACGTATAAGTCGTGTAGTCATGGTAGAGGACTTCGTGCAATATTTGCACGTCGAGTTACGAGTGCCAGAGCCCAAAGTACTTTGAGCATTAGCCAATGAGTGGCTAATGGTATGGGCATCCCACATGGCATTCATGCTTCGAGGAATATTGAATATTGAAGCAAGATATGGATTCAAGTTTGAGGTGATACAAGGTAATATATGGAATGAAAGTGTAAGGTTGAGTTTCAAGATGCTAAGTAGTAAGAGCTTCAAATTTTAGAGCTAAATGGACATTGAAACTTGGGCTTCCTTGGGCAAGTATTATGTGTATGTACTATGCCTTCAGCAATGAAGCTCCTCATTGGCTTAAGTAAGTAGTAAGAGGTGTGTGCTCCCACCTTTTATGATTAATGAAGCTTATAAGAGACTCGAATGCAACACTTAGGATCCGGATGTGAAGTGCTCATTGATTGGCAGATTACTCAATGCTTGCAGCTCGAGTCTAGTGTCTCGACTCTTTAATAGGTTCGCAAGAGCCAAGGGGGTGAAACAAGGTTGACAGTTGACGCAATGCTTGAAGGCAAGCTTGAAGCAGCCATCGGTTGTGAATGGAAGACGGAAGTACACACATGCGCACAAATGAGCTGTTAGGGCTCTGTTTTCGAAAAAACGTTTCTTCAAAGAAATTCGTAAACTTGGAAGGCTCGAACCTTACGTATGTAGTTCAAACTAAACCGATAGTACCAAAACACGTACTGCTAGGAAATAGACTGCAAACCAAATCTACAATGGCATACACAAGTGCAAGCTTCTTGTTCACCGCATCACTCCCAATGGGGTTTTGTTGATATATTTTAGTATTGATGTGTGTAAACAAACTTAGGACTGCCGGAGCACTTTCTTCCCTCTTTTGGAGGTTTTTTCCATCCGACTTGTATATATGCCTATAACCTTAAGAATTGTGTTGTTCTCCAAGCTTCTTCTTCTTCTTCCTTGTGCTGTTCATGTGCTTTCGTAGACCTCAAACTCCAACAAATAAGCCTATCTTCTCACTTTCATCCATGCATTTTCTTTTCCACTCTAACTTGTACCTCACTTGGTGCATACTCATACTTTGGATAGTGTCCCACACCTTTCAGATATACATCAAATTTCCACATGTCCATGTAGCTTTCCATGTGTACTTTTGGTGAACCATGATGAATGCTTCAAAAAGAAGATATTCAACAGAAGAATATATGTAGGTGCTATCAAGAAAAAAATTGGATACTGAGCATACCTCTGCAGACTCAAATGCCAACAAAGCCTCGGTAAAATTCCCAGCTTCCTCCATGGCTTTGGCATACTTCATACAATGACATTTAAGCATATCATGTTGCTCGTTATTCACGTAACCCAAAGTTTAGAAGCTAGCATGAGGTTTGTGACAGTATTCACCTCACAGTAATATTTCGGACTCGATAGGCATGTCAACAGTGGCTTTACTTTTTTCAAGCTCCTTGCAGCGATATAGCATGAAACTGCCTGTTCTAAGTGCCCCCCCAGTTGAAAGAAATCCCCTGCATCCTGTGTTTGAAAATTATTTAACACTTTTTTCCTTTTGAGATTAAAGATGTCTCAGTGCATGTTCTATCTACAAACCAAAATTTAAGTAAATCAATGAAGGAGCAAATTTGCACACCCTCAGTTTACAGAAATCAGGCAACGATAGGAAATGGACCATTGAGAGGTATATACAATATTTGAGTTTTGTGTACCTCTAGTAACTTCATATTCTCAAAAATCATCGCACATTCAATGTAAAGAGATATGGAGTCACATTCCATAGCCATCTGCCTGCCTTTCCATGGATCGCCACAATGTATAGAAGTGCGTGCTATTCCGGCCTAGACATGATACAAGATAACAGATATTGAAAACATCCTCCAAAGAATCCGCAGCAACAGATAACAAAAGTGAGGAAAAGAAAAACTGGAAATTGTGCCTTAATTGAACAATGTTGTTTGTCAACAAGCCCTGCATTAAGAAGGCTTTCGTATTGTGCAAGGGCAGTTCTGTGTTCTCCACGTCTTTCCAGAAATCTTGCATACTCCATTCGCACTATGATTTCAGGATATCCTCCCAATTCAGCAGCAAAAGGAAGAGCCTGTGCAACCAAGAAAACCTGAGTTTTATTCTAGACTTCAAATACAGCACATAGAAAACCCATTTGATGTTAAACTGATTTTGAAAAGTAAATCGAAGGCTTTTTGTTCATGATGATAACCCTGCTCATAGAAACAAAATTGACATTGCACATTTGCACATACCTGTTCCCGTTGAAGATGAGAAGTAATCTGCAGCAATGAGAGAGAGAGAGAGAGAAAGAGAGAGGGGGGGGGGGAGGGGGAGAGAGAGAGAGAGAGAGAGAGAGAGAGAGAGAGAGAGAGAGAGAGAGAGAGAGTTAACCAAAACAAACGAATTGCAAGAGACCTAAAAGAATTACAACTGACAGAAATGTATGATAACCCTGCTCATAGAAAACAAAATTGACATTGCACATTTGCACATACCTGTTCCCATTGCTGCAGATCACTTCTCATCTTCAACGGTGCGTCAAGAGAACAGGACTTTAAAAAAGCGTTCTGTACAAGAACAAATTAAGAACAAGAAATAAAGTCAGTAAATAATAGATCGATGATCATGAGAGAGTATATCAGTATGTGGGAAACTTTTGTGTGAAGCAAAAGACCATACAAATGGGTATATATACAATCCAGATACCGGGTTCATGCATAGAAAATTGACAGTGACCATGATGATCCCTCAAGAAACAAGGGTTACCTAGAAACAAACGACGTCTAATTGCAAAATCTGATAGGTTCTCTAACACACACAAAAATGCAAATCCTATTGAATTAAATCCCGAAATAGGTAACGATATCAGTAGTAGACACTGGACTCATCAAACATTGAATGGAAGCTGAAAGAATCTCGTATTGTAGCAAAACGGCCACAGTTTCTGTTATACTCTTGTGCAAGCTGACAAAATCAGAATTTGGAAACAATCTTATGAACAAAACCTTATACGAGCAAGATTTTACAACAAAGTGCGAAACCTTATTCACATTGATCGGGCAGCATGCACATGTATATGAAGCAATTCATCAAGATTACAAAGGGAAAAGCCCAACGAAAAAAACTCTTACGATACATCACTATAAAGTCTATTAGTTTTTCAAGATAAGGTATCGGTAAGAAAGCTATTCCTGTTCTGTGCCACCACCCCAGAGTTGCTGCTTGTACACTCTGCACTTCAGGCATTCAGAATGGTTGGGTCTGGTGGAAGATTTCGATGAACAATTTTTTGCCACATACGTGAAAGAAACCAATACACCAATTGTATAGGGTAAGAAGAGCGAGGATTTGAAGATACTCTGAGATGCCATCAGTTGTACGCCAATAAAGGTAATAATACTATCTTCCTACACTGAATTTCTTTGCTTTCATAACAAAGAAACACAACAGCTTGATTATCTACGGCAGATTAATTACTTACCTAGCATTATTTAAAAAAGAAAGTTTGTTTTCTGAGGTTCCTTTTCTTTTACGAGCAAAAGATGTGGTTAGTATCTTTCAAACACTGTCAAAAAACCATCATCTTCATGGAAGAGGAATGATACACATTGAGCACCTAACACTCGCATACCATCTAGCTGATGCTTTTCATTTCATTTTCCGGAGGGCATGGGAAGCCTGGCTGGTGACTGGCAACACCATACAATACCTCCCATTCGTCATGAAATTGGAGGGTGGACATTGCCAAAGACAGAAAAATATCTACCTTAAACAACATATCTTGATTCTTTTTTTTTTCTTTTTTTTTTTTTTTTTTGAGAGTACAATGAATAGGAAAGACACACACACACATGACCTCGTAAGGTAGAGGCACCCATCTTGGGGAACTCTGAGGCATCCAGCCCTAGGCGGGACTTGAACCCTGGCCATCTTGATTCTTGTCAGAGCCACCAATCAAACAAAAAAAGTGCTGTTTGAGGGTGCTGATCAGTGTACTCCAAACATCAGACACAATCATTACAATAAGGTACAGCAGCCTGTCAAAGGCTAGTTGTGCATGCAGATCAGCGTACTCCAAGCACCAGAAACAATCTTCACAGTAAGGTACAGCACCCACTTGAATCTAAGTAGAAAAAAAAAAGTACTAGACTGCTTCAAGAGAGATCAATATGGATATCAAGGTCATGCTTATACTCCATGCCAGAACCAAACAAGGTGCTCTACAGCAGGGAACCCAGGTTGCTCTTTGATCAGTGCCTGCATAAAATCTGAGAACTCTGAACCACATTTGTTGAGCATGAGAACACTTCCAATGACATTGCCTTTGTGACTACACAAATAAATATGGACTGAACAAAGAGAATTGTAACCACTAATAGCAAACCACATCCCTAATGCAAGGTACAATAACATCAAGCCATGTAAAATCTCCTTGGAGGAATCTTATACCTCCGTAATCTCTGCCAATACTTTTTCACTTGCTTATCTCAGCACTATATAAGAA
This sequence comes from Ceratopteris richardii, assembly GCA_020310875.1. Classification (NCBI taxonomy): domain Eukaryota; kingdom Viridiplantae; phylum Streptophyta; class Polypodiopsida; order Polypodiales; family Pteridaceae; genus Ceratopteris; species Ceratopteris richardii. The sequence continues at coordinate 75,353,090 of CM035412.1, read as the reverse complement.
GAAATCAAGCATATCTTCCTCTCCAAATTCCAGATAAGCAAGAGCCCAACCACCACCACTCACATGAGTCCCAATCCATACTCCTGTATAAAGAACTCTCCCAAGCACAAAAGGCCATGCTTTGACAAACACTGGGGCTAGGGTCAAGGTAATACAATTGGCTGAATCTCCAACTGTTATAGACCTCTGAGGCTGAAGAGAATCCACGATCTCTAAAGGGTCTGTAATGCTAGGAGGACCCTTTGCTCAACCAAGATATGCATGAGCTACCAAGCATGAAGCAAAAACCACCGGTGGACACATGATTTTCATAACAACCAGCCCAGTCTGAGTCAAAAAAAAGCTTGTAAATCTAGCGGTAATGATCCCCCCTTGGGATAAAACAATCCAAGTAGCCGGGTACCACTCAAGTAGCGAAAGATGCATTACACCGTCTGCCAATACTTGACACCTAAGCAATGCACAAACCTGCTCATCTTAGAGTCAGCAAACTGAATATCAAGTCGAGTTATGCATAAAGTAGATCAAGCATCCAACAGCATGCTGATAGAGAACAACATCAAATGCATCTCAACCATCATGAAGATTCAACCATTAACTCATTCCCATAGGAGTGGCAATAGGTTTGCAATCTTCGAGGCCAAAACACTGCAATAATGCGTCAATATATTTTGTTTGACAAAAAACTATTCTCCCATCAACTTGCATGAACTGAATGCCCAAATAATGATGCAAATGCCCCAAATCTGACATCTTAAAAGAGGCATGCAAATCACCCTTGAATTCAGCAATATGCTTCTCATTAGGACCAATGTGCAGCATATCATCAACATTCACAACAATGATCAGAAGTACATCATTTGCAAGCTTAACATTAGGTGCTCTCAGTTGGACAGTTTCCAAAACCATGTGCAATCAAGTAAGCATGTGGTGCTTCTTCAACCCATATAATGCCTTGTTTAACTTGCACACTTTGTTTTCATGCCCTTTCTGCATAGAACTACGGCACTGAAATACATACACTTCTTTATATAAGTCACCATTCAAAAATGTAGTTTTAATGTCCAACTGATCTACATTCCAACCATGATGAGTTCCAAGTGCACATATGCTATGAACGATGGTCATTCTACGTTCAAGTGCAAAGGCCTCATCAAAATCAATGCCTCTCTCTTGAGCATAACCTTTTGCAATAAACGTCTTAGCCTTATACCTATCAATTGTTCCATAAGGCTTACTCTTAAGCTTGTATACCCATTTAGTCTCAATAACATGTTTGCCACGAGGAAAATCACATAAAGACCAAGTACCATTCTTCATAATAGTATCATCTTTAATTGCATAGCAACCATCCAATTTCTGAATTGTGTGCTTCATCAAAAGATACAGGCTCATCCTCATCACAAAGACTAGAGGCAGCCATTGCATAGCAATCTGATGCAAATGAAGCACTATGCGCACCTGAATGAGTATGATATGAATAGAGGTGCATCTAATTTGCTATCTCTAAAAGTCTTCACGAGCCATCTAGGCATAGTTTTTGCCGCCTCTATATCAACCGCTCATCAACAAGTGCATCATGTAAATCTCCATTAGAAATGAAATGATATGCATCATCATGTGGAACCTGTAAAAGTTGGGAAATCGCCTCATTTGGACCCGCACTTGACTATCCACCTATAAAAAGAGGAAGCAAAGTGTCATACACGTCTCTAGAGCTAACTAAAGTCTCCATAGTACATGAAAGTAATGGCCGAATTGCATCTTCCACAAAAATAACATCACGGCTGAGCAAAATGCGTTTAGAATGTGCATGATACAGACGATAGTCTTTGCTTTCAGAACTGCACCGAACAAAACTACATTTCACTACTTTATCATCCAATTTGTTGTGTTGTTGTTTAGGCACTAATGCATACGCCATACAACCAAAGATACGTAGACGAGCAATAGATGGCTTGCGACCATGCCAAGCCTCATATGGAGTGATAGATTGTAGTGCTTTCGTAGGACACCTCTTAAGTGTTGGAAATCAATGTCACATCAGTCCAAAATCCTTTTAGGGCAGAAACCTTAATTTCGGTACTTAGTCATTTTTGGCACAAAATTTGGGTTAAATTTTTATGAGCCTATCTTATAGAGCTTGAAGAGAGCTTTCTAATGGTATATGACATGCAGTCATCAAAGATCAGATTTGGGAGAAAACCCTAACCCTAATTTTCTGCTGATTTAGGGTTTTTACCGCATTTGATAGCTCTCAGCCTGCAGGTCATAAAAATGTCTTCAGTTCATTCATCAGGTGGTCAAAGGTCTGAAAAAGCTAGTCAAAAGCAATGTTCAGCGACAATTTTAAAATAAAAGCAACGATCACATTAAAAAAGCGATGAAGTTTAAAAAACTTACGATCCCAGCTTTTTACTATGATAAGCTTTATTTTTAAATCAGATTTTCACATGGAGTTTGAGGGCTATATAAGCAAGCCTATAGTCACTTGTTTGAACATCCAACACCAAAGTTAGTCACTCTTGGAGGTGTTCTAGCTGATGCACTCATGGAGCAGCCATGGTGCACATATGGGCAGCTATGGAGGAGCTATTGAAACTCATGAGGAGAAGCCATGAAGTTCTAGAGTGTGCTCACACTCTTGCTTATGGAGAAGACTTACCTATCGGCAGCTTGGTGGTTTGGATCAGCCATCTACATAATGTATTTGAAGATTGTCTTCTACATGAAGATTATGGAGTACTTCAAAGACATTGGATGGAGCTTAACATAAGATTGCATCTTATGTTAACTATTCAGGTACATATTCTCTTTACGCACACAGGTACTACTTGGAGCTTATGGAGGCGATGGCATCCATATCTGGAGGAGTCCTATTCGGCATACATGGAGGCAGTGGCATCCATAAAGGAGAATTAGTACATGCATGCTACATGCATCAAATGAGATGTTAGAGTAGGTGTTTCCACATGAATATGAGGATTTCTGTCAGCAACATGTTAGCATTCTATGCTAATTCTGTAAGTATGTGATCTTTCACACACACATCTGATTTAGGGTCTTCCATAGCCTAAATTCCCCCCTTGATCAAAACGGGTATCTATGTTGTCTAAACTCTCTCTATCTTTATCTCATCATTGTATGATTAAGTGTTGTATGTTCATGTTCGTCAATATCGGAAGATACAATCTATGTTGTAGATCCTAGAAACCTGTGGGACCTGTGGAATTAGTTATTGGCCTACCTAATTTCCAACATTAAGTACATATTTTGCACACGTAACAGCCTCAAGCCAGAAGTTATGTAGTAAAGCCTTACTTTTGGCCATACACCTCGCCATCTCCATGAAAAACCTCTTCTTTCTTTTAGCAACTCCATTTCTTCAGGTGTATACGGCACTATACGCTCATGTTTTATCCTATGCTCAGCCAGAAATGCATTAAAATTAGAAGACATATTCCCCCTTTGATCAAAACGGAGGGTGCCAATTTATATAATGAAAGATTTTCAACCATAACCAAAAACTATTCGAAGCACATAAACACTTCTGACTTTCCTTTTAATGGATAGGCCCATGCATGCCTAGAGAAATCATTAATAAAAGTCATGAAGTAGAGGTAGTTCCCAAAAGAAAGTGTCTGCATAGGACCACACATATCACTATGAATAAGCTTCAATTTATAAGTTTCTCGAACTAAACAATCTTTTGGAAAGGATGAACGCTACATTAGGCGTAGCACAGGCACGGGCACGGGCACGGGCACGGGCAATCTTATGACTTCAAATCTAAATGTTTCTATAATTCCTATGACTTCAATTCTAAATGTTTCATTCTATCTTCATAGATCATACAAAGATACTTGCTAGAAGGTGTTCTTTAGTATCTTCTTAGTTTTGATGATGGATTGCACGGTTTTGCACCGGCACCGGCAGGGGCAGTCGCAGGCGCAGGCAATCGTATGACTTCCGATCTAAATGTTTCTATGATTCCTATGACTTCAATTTTAAATGTTTCATCCAACCTTCATAGATCATACAAAGATACTTGCTAGAAGGTGTTCTTTAGTATCTTCTTAGTTTCGATGATGGATGGTGTTAGTAAAGGTAGAGGAGGTTCATTAGTTGAATGTACTTCATTCATTGTCTCTTCAAAAGCCTTGTCTATTTCCTACAAGTCTTTAGAATTTTCCATACGTCGAACTTTTTCTTGCCAGATCTTTGCCTCTGTTTTCTTTCTATGAGCTCTAGTATGCACTCTTGGTTCTTGATCCATTTCTTGCAATGAAACCAATTTAGCTTATGAACTTGGGCTGAAAGATGGATTGGCATTGAGTTCTTGATTTTCTTCTTCTCTCTATTGCAAAATAGGTTTAAACTTTGGAGCATAGCTTGGGGTTACCTTTTCTGGACCATAATTGTGCAGGGGAACAAGTCCATGAAGTTGACCACTTACTGGAGTGGCTTGAATTGGGCTAATATGGGGAAATAGGTTGACTTCAAAAAATCATCCATTTTTTAGTATACACTTCCCATCCATAGGATAAACTTCATTAAGTGGACCACTTTTAAAAAATTGGGCAACTTCAAGTTGGCCACTTTTCAAAAATTGGTAGACTTTATAAACTTGGCCATTTTTGAAAAATTAGTCAACTTTTTTATTAAGTTGCCCACTTTTCCAATCGACTTCATTCACTTGACCATTTTTTAAAAATGGATCAACTATATTAACTTGATCATTTTTAAATAATTGCTCAACTTCATTAACTTGAGAAAATCGTCCAAATTGCCGAGGAGCGTCATAGATACTCAGGTCATTTATCTTCGATAAGCTAGTAGAGCCTTGAGAGTGTACAAGAGAGTGTACAAGCGAGAGTGTACACAAGAAGATTGTACAGTGCTTGGACAATCTGAGCATTGCTCTCTTCTCTCTTACTTGAATGGATTGCTTGCTGCCTCCCCTTATTGACAGAGATAACATTGACTTTGTAAGATGGAGCCGAACAATTTATGGAGGCTTGACTCGTAGAAAGTGCCCATATTCACCACATCTATAGCACATTATAAGACGTGTTGGTCTTTTAAGTGAGGTTTCCTTTTATTAGAAGAGTTCACATGAGTGGTGGTATACATGCTTTCCACCTGAAATCTTGCATTTGAATAGGGGCTGATGTACAGGTACATTTGGTTACGCCAAGTTCACTTGCATACCCTTGAAAAAATAGGATTTTCCACAAAATGGACACACCTACCTCTTTGGACAATCTTGAGAACAATGTCCTAATTTTTTGCATATTGTGCACCATATAGATGTTTTGAACTCTTTTTGTGTTCTAAGCTCCTCCAATTCTTATGTCAAATGAACTATATTGAAACATTATTGCAGCATTTTGGCTTTGAAGACTATAAGCCTATTGCCACTCCTATGGAGACAGGTCTACGATTGAGTCTTCATGATGCTGAAGATGCATTTGATGCTCTTCTCTATCAACAGGCTGTTGCGTGCTTGATTTACTTATGCATTACTCGGCGGTGTCAAGCATTGGCAGGCGGTTAAGCGCATCTTTCGCTACTTGAGTGGTACCCAGCAACTTGGATTGTTTTATCCCAAGGGGGGATCACTACCTCCATATTTGCATGCTTTTTCTAGTAGTGATTGGACCGGTTGCTATGACACTCGTGCGTCCACCAGTGGTTTTTGCTTCATGCTTGGTAGCTCATGTATATCTTGGTTGAGCAAGAAGCAGCCTACTGTGGCCACTTCCAGTTGTTAGGCTTAGTATAGGGAAGCTTTCACAGCAACTGTTGAGTGTGTGTGGCACAAACGCCTTATGGCTGATTTGGGTGTTGGTCAGTCTTCTGCCACCACCATCTTCACAGACAGTCAGAGTGCATTGGAAGTTGCAAGGAACCCTGTGTTCCATGCTCGCACTAAGCACATTGAGGTGCATTATCATTATGTCAGGGAGAGGTTCTCTACTGGGGAGATCAGCTTGGCATATGTGCCCACGCAGGAGAACATTGCAGACCTTTTCACGAAGGCTCTACCTAGGGAGAAGTTTGAAGATTTCTGCAAAGCTTTGGGCTTACTTCCTTTTGTGGATTGATTCCACATAGCTTGGCACTTCCTTATACATGAGTGCCAGCTCCTTGTTCACCGCATCACTCCCAAGGGGGATTTGTTGATATATTTAGGTAGTGATGTGTGTGAACACTCTAGGACCGACGGGGCACTTTTTTCCCTCTTTAGAAGGTGTTTTTCCCGGGCTTGTATATATGCCTATTGCCCTAATGGGCTACTTATCTTTGTACATTCTAGTGGTAATACATTCAGTATTGTGTGTTGTGCTCCAAGCTCCTTCTTCCTTGTGTTGTTCGCGTGCTTCCGCAGACGTCTAACTCCAACAATAGTGCAAAGATATAGGCGTCCAACAATGGAGGAACTTTGTTGTTGGTTCTTTCGGTGGGAGTGAGCAGGTGCGTATGTCCAGCAGCAAAAGGGTTTTTTGCTCTCTCTCTCTCTCTCTCTCTCTCTCTCTCTCTCTCTCTCTCTCTCTCTCTCTCTCTCTCTCTCTCTCTCTCTCTCTCTCTCTCTCTCTCTCTCTCTCTCTCTCTCTCTCTCTCTCTCTGTTTTGGGTGTAGTGTGGTGTGTGCAGGTGAAAGAAAAGAGCAAGGGCAGTCAGGGGATCATGCTGGACTTTTGCAGCAGGACTGAGGGGGGATGGTACTTACGATCTGCAACAGTTCGGGGGGAGGCTCTCTGTTGGGTGCCTTCTGATCTTCAGTAGGTATTAGAGCAAGAAGGAGCTTCATTCAATGGAAGCCATACCTTTCAAGGAAGAAGTGCAACAATACAGAAGAAAAGGGTTCTCGTTTAGAAAAAGGAAGGTTTTCCTTTTGTATCAGTAAGGTGAGAAGTGTAAAGTTGAAGGGGAAGCCTTAGAAGGGAAAGCCTAGGGCCATCGGTTTGTAAAGCAAGTCAGACTATATTTTCGCTTTGTTTTGAGAGTCAGGTGCAGCAACTTTAATGCAGGTGAATATGTTAGATGGGAGAGTCTTCTGATAAAGGAATGCAGGAAAAAAGGGAAAAGTCAAGCTGCTGTTACCTCACCAAATCTTCTTCGAAGTTATCAAACACAGTTAGTTGCAGAAGAAATGAGGACATGAAAAAGGACGGAATTCGAGGAGCAAATGATGCCAATTTATGAACACAAAACAGGAAGAGGTGTAGTTCTGTTTATACAAAGGTTGCGTCATAGCTAAAGCAATTGAAAGAGAGGGAAATAACGTTTCTTGTTCATTACTTCTTGTAACATAAGGCTCTTGTGTTGCAACATGAAAAAGATTGATGGCATGGCATCAAATAAGCTCAACTGGACTATTCATTGTGTAAGCCTGGAGCCGGTTTCATCTGCTCTTTATTGCCCCTACTCTACATCCAGCTGGAGTATTACTCAAATGAAGAAATCAACATGGGACCATCCGAGTATGATGATGCTGTTGGTATAAAACTTTGAGCAAAGAAAGTTGAGGTGACATCTTTATAAAAATTGGGAGACTCTTCTAGTGAACTATACAAGAAAACGACAAGGAGATACTGCTCCATGGACTCCAATGCTTGAGTATGGAGTTGACACGTGAAGAGGGATATACTTTGGAGCAGCAAGGGAGTGGAGCTACAAGGAAGAACCAAGTGCAACTCTAGGCAGACGTAGAGAGAGAAGCGTGCTTAAGATCATTGGTCATCATGCAAGAACGCGAATCAGGAATAGACTAACACTATTGGCATGCAATAACAAAAGGATTCAACATATGCTACCTGGGGAGAGCAGCACTGTTTTAAGGTTGCTCTTCTTTGGGAGATAACTGCAAGCTCTCTGCTCCTTTTGTGGAGTTGACTCAAAGGACATCTGATCCATAATGATGCGAGTAATGATAATACACATAATTATTAGGTACTATGGGGCATGAAGAGAGTGGGTTATTGAAGTCGAATGTCATCCTCATCCGGAGTCTGATGTGTGTGAGAGGAATAGGCAGTTATGAATGTACGTGCTGCTCTCAAATGGAAAGGGGAGACCACATGACGATGGGGAACAGACATCATTCAAGGGAAGAATGTAAGAGTTAAACAAAAGCAGCTGCTAGCATTACTTTCATAGAATGGAGGGCTGCTGCACAAGTTGTGTCAGAATACTCGAAAGAGAGGTTCGACAAGAGGAGGGGCTTTTTTTCACCGGTGAAGGAAGGAAAAGGAGCTCTTAGGGGATTTCCCAATTGGCGGTTCTTGGGGTAGCTCCAAGGACAGAAGTGCAGGAGCTGAGCAAAGAACAGGGGTATTTACACACCCTAGTCCCTGCAACGAAACAACACGTGCTGAGACACGAATCGGCTTCAATCCGGCTGCTATAGAGGAAGACAGGTACGTATCTTCCTTGGACTTTTCTATGCCCTGAAGGGGATTTTTCCTCAGGGGTGCCTATCTGCAAAGCTATATCGACAGAGGATAATGACTGCATGCTGACGATAATTCGGGCTTGCACTCCTGGTGTATTTATCGTATAATCTCTGAGATTTAACTGTGCACTAGAGATGTGACGAGTCCTATGATGAGGATCTCATGTTGTGGATTATGTGGAGCTTGGTTTGTACAGAAGCAATGGCTCTGTTTCTTTAGGCAGTGTGGGCAGAAATGTTTCTCCCGTATTGTTTGACAGAATGAAGGATGGATCACGCTATGTAAATAGTAAAGACTTTACTTTGTCAATCTGCAAAGGTGTTTTCTTCTTTCTTTTATTCCCGTAATGGTTTGAATTAAGAGGAGGAAGAGCATAGGGAAATCCAGGGAGGCTGTGGCATCCAGTGAAACAAAGTCAAGGTCTAGAGGCAGTGAATATGTGTGCGTGTGAGTGATACAGTGCATGAGTGATTTTGTGCGTGAGTGAATGTGTATGTGGTTCTAGCTGAATGTTTGTGTGTGAATATATGTGTGCGAGAGTGCATGTGTGAGTGTATGAGTGAGCGTATGTGTGTGTGTACGTGCATGTAAGAGAGTGTGAAAGTGACAGAGAGCAAGTGTGTGTGGGATGCAGAGAAGAAGTGGGAAAGAGTGAGGAGAAGTGTGGGAGGAGTAAGGAAAAGAGAGGGAGGAAGAGTGAAAGAGAGAGAGAAAGTGAGTGAAAAGAGAGAGGTAGAGAGTGAGAGGGAAAAGGGAGAGAGTGCAAGAGTGTGTGAAAGAGGGTACACGAGAGTATGAGCGGGGGTGTGTGAAAGTAGGAAAAGGGGGGTGTAAAAGGGAGTGTGGGAAACAATAAGAGTGTGTAAAAGAGTGAACATGTATAAGCATGTGAGTATATGTGTAAGTGTGTGGGTATGAGTGCATGTGTGGGTGTGTAAGGGGGAAAGAGAGAAAAGAAAGAGAGTTTGAGAGAATGTACGAGAATGAGAATGTGTGAAGGTATGGATGAATGTATGTGTGCGTAAGTGTGTGCATGAGTGAAAGAGAGCTTGGGGACGCATGGAAGAGTAAGAGTGCACGAGTACAGGTGTGTGTATGAGAGAGAGAGAGAGAGGTTGTGTAAAACAAAGGAAGGAAGTGTGAGTGAAGGGGTATGAGATAGTGTATGAGTAAGAGAAGTTATCACTTTGAGAAATAATTGTGGACTCCAAGTAATACAACTGGACTGACTCCAAGGAGTTTAGGCAAAACATAAGCGTATATATGCATCTTTCCTTGGGCGTAGGACCTTATCTAGCAGCCACCTCCAAGAGACTCGCATTCCATGCCACCAGTCCCCCACCAATAAAGGTGGCGAGGCTCTACCAAAGGCCCAAGAGTCCAAACACCTCATGCGAGGAATGTCTCACAAATCAACCCATGGGTCCTATTTATAGGCTTAAATGAGGAGATGTTGAGTTCACACTACACGGCCAATTCACACTTTGTGAGACACTTAGCTACAGGCGCCCATTCACATGTCCTTAAGTTTGGGGGACGTAGAATTTTTCACAACTTGTGTGCCCATAACCCTAATAGACTATCTTTGTACATTGTATACTTAATAATATCATTGTGTATTGTGTTCCTAAATGTCTTCTTTATTGTGTTATCT